>JAACJA010000001.1:600000-1030637 GCA_017140755.1 Calonectria hongkongensis
CGCCGACTACTCTGGTGTCAAGGAGGTCCTGATTAATAAGTCGAGCGGCTGGGCTGCGGCTGGAGACGCTCTGCGAGCAGTTACCAAAAAGTGTATTGAGCTCGGTGTCAAGTATGTCACAGCCGAGATCGCCACACTGTTGTTCGACAACGCTGGAAACTGCAACGGAGTTAAGACTGCCAAGGGAGAGCTCCTGAACGCTTCGCACGTAATCCTTAGCACCGGCGCTTACACTGCCAAGCTGCTGGAGCTGAGCGCTGCAAGGACTGGCCGAGCTAACCTTCGGGCCGGCGACAGGATCGTGGCTGGAGGTATCACAACAGGAATGGTTACATTGAATGAGGAGGACCTAAAGACATACGCCAGCATGCCTGTTGGTTTCCAGGGGTATACTGCAGCAGAAGGTACATACACCTCGCCCGCCCCCGGGAGCGTTGCATTGCGCTAGCCAGCTAACACTCGATAGGCGCCTTCATTGGCAGTCTCCCACCAACCAAAGATAGGGAGATGAAGTGGTGGGGGCAGACCATCTTCAAGAACACGCGCGAGGTCCTGCCCGGCCGCTTCATCTCGACGCCACCCCCAGAGCGGGACTTTGGCCAGTGGAAGGTTTCGGGGCCACTCAAGGACGACGTGACCCGAGCGAACCAGGTGTTTTACGGAAGGAGGCTTGCAAACTACAAGATGGAGAAGCACCGCATCTGCTGGTAAGTGGACTCCAGAGTTAAAAAAAAAAAAAAAACCCCCCAACAGTGAGAAGAGAGTGACTCGGCTAACTCTGAAAAAAAAAAAATAGGGACGCTTTCACCACAAGCGGAGACTTTATCATCTCTCCCCACGGCGGTGCCAAGGGTCTGTACGTGGCAACGTGCGGTTCGTTCCACGGCTTCAAGTTCTTCCCAGTGCTGGGCAAGTATGTGCTACAGATGCTGGAGGAGACGCTGCCTACGAACTTGGCTGATAAATGGGCCTGGGACCGTGAGCGGCCTGATCCCGCGCTTAACCCGGAGTGGCCAAGGGTCGAGATGAAGGAGCTCCTGGACCCAGTTGTAAAGCTGTAGATAAACTAAACAAACAATGGGGACAGCCCCATAGGCGAGATAAGACAAGAGTGGAGAGAGCGAGGGTGTCGGGTTGTCAATGCTCGCAGGGTCTTTTAATTTTTGTTTTTTTTTTGGGTTGTATCACATCGCACTTGCGTTGTAGACGCATTATGATAGAAGCTAGCACCAATGATAAATGCGCTGAAGAAAATCACCACTGTTACTATACTATATATACAAGGGACCCTAATGCTAGAAAGGCGAGCTATTAGTAATGATGCAAGCTATATCTACTCGTGCATGACTCGCCGTGGTTGGTCGACGCGGCACTTGGGAGTTGGAGACGGTGTATATTGAGTGCATCGGGAACGCACATAGGACCAGGGGGCACGGTGCATGTTGCGTGTGGGCATGAGATCTGGCCATGAGATCTCGATGTGGGATCGGCTGGCGTTGCATTTGCTGGGCGACTGACTCAATTGACGATAAGGATCGAAAATAATAAGGAAGGCCAAGAAGAAAAAAAAAAGATTCCAAATGAGTCCCTCACTCTCTGCTCGCTTCCTTTTCTTTTTCTTGTATCCATCGCTTAGACGCGCTTGTTTCGGTCCGATGCACCAAAACTGGCCAAGCTCATTTACCCCGTTTCCGTCTGACTGCCTCTTGTAGTGCGCGACGGATGGGTTTGGATAACGACGCCCGGGTGATTTGAGTCTTGTGACGTTTTTTTTTAGTCACTGTCGTCGACTGCAGATGGCCACTTTTCCTGCCACGTGGAGAGAGAGTGGTTGGAATTGCGCTATTGGAGGGGACAGGCATTTTTTTGCTCCTTGTTCGCGGGGAGGGGGGGGGGTGTCAAGCATAGCATAGCATAGCATAGAGAGATAGGCTGTACCCTCAGGGCTGTGTGATCTGAGCGAATTGCCTGCTGCCTTTTCGTTCCCATGCAGGGCAATTGGCTGCGCGCACTTCTCCTATCTCGGGGGGCCGGGGGTTGCATGCGTGTGAGGGCTATGCCCAGATAGGCATAAACACAGTCTGGGGAGGGTGGGTTGCACAGGCCGATAGTGTTGCCCCAGGCGTAGCGTATGAATGAGGGGTTAATTATTTAGGTGGAGGCGCGTCCCTTCTAGACGTTCAAGGTCGTCAGCTGGTTCCTCTCGGCTCGAGGTCAATCATGACACCGCCAGAAGAGAACACCACTGCTCGTGGAAGACGACGGTCGCACCATGCCTGTCTCACTTGCAGGTCTGTAGTCTCCCGGATTGCCTCATTTCTGGGCTTTTTTTTTTCTCTTGCGTCTCTTCGTGCTGACCACGCAGCAGGAGAAAGAAGACTCGGTGCCCTGGCGAGAAGCCAGCGTGCTCGAGTTGTGTGCGCCTCAAACAGCCATGCTCTTATCCGCCCGCGATAAGATCGTCTCAAAGCGGCCCATCGGTACATTACACGGCACGCCCTCTTACGATTTACGTCTTGACAATCAATAGGAGGAGAGGCTGGCACACCTGGAAGAGAAGCTGGACCGCCTCTTGAGTGGAAGGTTGGATGATAACCCCTCCCCCCTCTTCTACCCCAAGAAAAAAAAAAGAAAAAATAAAAAACCAAGATATACAAAAACAAAAAAAAACACACTTACAAAAGACATTTGATCTGACTACTTTCACCAGAACCAACCATGTCACTCGCCAGGAGCAGGCTTTCGACGAGATGACTGACAACTCGGAAAAGCTCTACTCAGTAACCCCGCCAGCTCCGGAACAGCAGCAGAACCACGCAAACAGCCACCCCTCCACCGCGACGTTTGACTCGGACAGCTCCAACCTCAAGCCCGGCCCGTCAGACATGGCCATCGGGCTCAACCTCTACTTTAGATTCTGCCACAGGCAGCCCATCTGGTGCTTTGAGCGCGAAGAAGTCAGCGACTACGGCTCCCTTGATGAAGAACTTGCCTGCAGTATCCTGGCGCTGACTTCGCGCTTCTCAGAAACCAATGACCAGCTGCAGCTCTACGGCAACAACGCGAAAAGCTTAATCATGCTCCGCATCGCAAACGGCACCGTGGGGCTTTCGACGCTCGAGAGCCTGTGCTTGCTCTCGTACTCTTCCTTTATAGGCATGAAAGGTCTGGCCATGATTTGAAGCAATCCTTGAGCTAATACTTGTGTGTGTGCGCAGATGGCAACGTCCACCTCGGCCAGTTCCACCTCGGCCTGGCTTTTCAGCTGTGCAGGTCGGCCATGCTGGATGTGGAATCGGTGTACGCGAGGGAGGACGCCAACACGGAGCGGAAAAAGAGGCTCTTCTGGAGCCTCCAGCTGCTCGAGCAGTCGTATGGCCGGCAGGACGGGTTATTAAGCGTGCCCACGGAGACGTGGCGGCCCTCGCACCACCACTCGACGAGAGGCAGCCAGATGGAGCTGGACCCCAGGGCTCCACCGCTGCCGCGAGACGACCTGGGCACCTCGACGCCGCATGAGCCGGGCATCTGGAACACCAGCGTGCACCTGGGCTGGGTGTGGAGCCAGGTGAGGAAGTACGTGTCGGACTGCGCGCACAACATCCTGAAGGAGCCCTGGCGGCACGACTCGATGTACGCCAAGGTGCTGTCCGACTTCATGGAGACGGAGAACCGGATCCCCATGTGCCATCGGTGGGACAGCGTCAAGTTTTACGAGCGCAAGGTCGAGGACATCAAGATGAACCGCGACTACTTCGCGCCCTGGCTCAAGGAGCAGTTCACCTACCACGTCATCCCGACGGTGCTCAACCACCCGTTCCTGTACATTGTCGGGGCGCAGCACAACCCGAACCTGGCGATCCCCAACACCTTCTGGAGGCGATCGTCGGAGCTCGCGCTGCTCCACTCGACGTGGATTGTTCGCATGATCGACATGGTGGTGGACAAGCAGGTTCCGCTAGTGGATCCCTTCTTTGGGCATGTCGCGGCCATTGCGGCCACGGTGCATCTCTACTACTGCTGTGCGGCGGCTGCCAAGCTGAGGCACAAGTCGAACACGGACTTTGCAAAGTGCAGGATGTTTTTGAAAAGCTTCCTGCCGACTTCTTCTGCCTGTGCAGCGCTGGTACGTAAATTCTCTTTTCTTTTTCTCTTTTCTTTTTATTCACCCAGCTAGTTGTCGGGGTTGCTCCGTACTGCTGTAGAGAAAACACACGCTAACAAAAACCTAGGACCGCAACTTGGATAGAATGACTCGAATCGCCGCTGGCTCGGAAAGTATTGACGTCGAGGACTGGATGCCCTCAAAAATTTACCTCAGCGTGCCCCTCATGTGGAAGATCCTGCAGTTCAACTGCATGGCCGAGTCGCAGGAGATGCCCACGACGGGCCTGCTGGACTCGTCCCTCATCCCCAACCTCCCCGAGGAGGACATGGGCGAGAGCTCGACGCTGGAAATCATCGTGGCCACATCGCCAGAAATCACAATAAACACGGCCGACGGGGGCCAGGAGGCCCCCTCGTTATCCTACAAGCACCCTCCCGTCCTGCCGCCCGAGTCGTCGTCGCGCGACTCGGTGTCGGAGGACATGTCGGTCGAGCACTCGGACAGCCTGACCTTTAATACGACGCCGTGGCTGTACGCCGACTCGTCGCAGTTTATGAACATCGGAGACATGGTCCATGACACGCAGCCTGCCATGGGCGAGAATAGAGGTGTTTCGTGGTGGGAGGGCTCCAACTTCAGCAACATTATGTTTAATCAGTTCTAGCCTCTCTCCCCGCCCCATCCCTGTTGTTGTTTTACTCTTATTTTTTCTTGGTTCACAAAAAGTTGTGCCCCTCCCCACAGTTACTACTACAACTGGGTTAACAGATTCTAAAATGTAAAAGAGTCGACGGTTAATAGATGCTCTATTAGGAAAAACTGCATTATGCTTCTTGCGTGCTCATTATGAAGCCCCCCCTCCATCTTTATCTCCATCCGCGCGGCCCGCCCGTTGGGTGGATGGATGGATGGACCCCCCGTGGTGGTGGTGTGTGTGTGCATGCCATGCGTCGCCGGCGCAGCAGCCCTGCGTGCGGCTCTTCCAATCGCGACGTCGGGAAATGCTGACGCCGTTTCTGGCCTCGTCATGCAAGGCTTGCCAGGTTGCCCCAAAAGCTTGACACAGAAAAATGACGTGGTTGGCTCCCCAGCAGGAATTAAGCTACTCGGACACTCGGTGGTCCAGAAGCACGCACCTGGCGCTAGTTCCTGATGAATCATGACAAGGGTGGCAATGCAACGCCCCCCTCCCTGCTGCTTCCCTACAGAGACAGAGAGAAAAAAAGAACCCCTGCGAAGGAAGGGTCCAGAAGCCCAGCGTCGGCAGGCAAAGCACTGCGGCTAAGCGAGGGCGCATCCACAGTCGGGCGGCGGTAATGCACATCTCGGAACGCGCGCGCGCGCCTCACTTTGCGTGGTAGTGGTGTTATCTTGGTGCTTCCTTATCGCGGTGTGTGCATAGCGTGTGGTGCGTGCGGAGAAACACCAAGACCAAAAGACCAGGACCAGGACCAGGACCACCAAGACCCAAGTCCCCAGCGAGGGAGGGAACCCCCAAAACCACAGGCCAAAACGGCCTAGCCTAGCGTCGCTGCACTGTGCCGTGTGGGGAAGCGGGGCAAGCCGAGATAGCGAGGGTTGGCCCTTTTGGGGGGCTCGTTGGGGCCCTTTTTTGGGGCCACGCTAGCCGCTGCGAGGGCGAATAGGCGTTGTGAGGCTGCGATTTCGGCTCCGTGCCGGCTCCGTTTGCCGAGAGACCGCCGAGTCTGGGGTAAGCCGGGGTGCTTGGACAATCCGGGGGAATAGTGTTTTTCTTAGGTAACGGATAGCCACCGTGTAGGGGTTGTGCCGGCCCAGGCCCGGATGGGGACGGACATGACCCGAAGTTGCATTGAGCAACTCCTTCGGTGCTTCTTCTAGCTTCCTGTACAGCCCCCGTTAGCCAGGGGGACTGTCCTCGTCCTCTTCCAATCACCACCTCCCTTGCTGTAGATGCCCGGGAACCATTGTGTTGTAGAAACCCACGGATCTGTTCGGTGTACGGCGTCGACTCCGTCCTGCAATGATGTTGGATTACGCCTTGACTGCCTTTTATCACGTAGACCAGCCACAGCTCCGGACTTATGCGCTCTCCTGCGTGTCCCATGTCCTATCACATAATTTTCGCTACATGTCTTCCCCTATACTTCAACCTTCCGTGCAGGCCACCGTCTCCCCTTCTCGCACCGCCGTCGTTTCATCATGGGCCTCACTGAGAAGAAGCTTCACGATGATGCCGCCAACGGCCAGATCGCGGCCGAAATTGACAACAACCTCCACCGGCGGCTAAGCAGTCGTCAGATCCAGCTCATTGCCATCGGAGGCTCCATCGGCACAGCCCTGTTTATTAGCATTGGAAACGGCCTTGCCGCTGGAGGCCCCGGCAGCCTGTTTCTGGCCTACACTCTGTACTCGCTCGTCGTGGCAAGCGTCAACAACTCTATTGCTGAGATGATCACCCTGTTCCCAGTCTCTGGTGGGTTCATCACCCTGGCTGGGAAATGGGTCGACGACGCTCTGGGCTTCATGGTTGGCTGGAACTTCTTCTTCTACGAGGCTCTCTTGATTCCATTCGAGATCACCGCCGTGAACATCGTCCTGAAATTTTGGAGGGACGATATTCCGGTGGCAGCCGTGTGCAGTGTTATCATAGCCGCCTATGCGTATGACTCCCTCCTCCCCAGCTCTTGCTTGCTTTGTGTGCGATGTCAGGAAATACAGACCTCCTTCTTTTCTTTTGGTCCATGTGAATAAAAAAACGAATGCTAAAATATTTGACCCATTTAGTTGCATCAACCTATTTGCCGTCCATGTATACGGAGAGGCTGAATTCTGGCTCTCCGGCGGCAAGGTCGTTTTGATTGTTATGCTCTTCTTCTTCACTTTCATCACCATGGTCGGTGGTAACCCGCAACATGATGCCTACGGCTTCAGGTACTGGTCAAACCCGGGACCCTTTGCCGAAAACCCGCTTCGCTCGAGCACTGGAAATGTTGCTCGGTTCGAAGGCTTCTTGGCGTGTCTGTGGTCTGCTGCCTTTACCATTGTTGGTCCCGAGTACATCTGCATGGTTGCGGCCGAGGCCAAGCACCCCCGTGCTCACCTGAAGCTCGCCTTTAAGACAATGTACTGGAGGTTCCTCATGTTCTTCATTTCCGGCGCCTTATGCGTTGGTGTTATCGTTCCGTGGAATGACGCCACCATTCAGGCAGTGCTCAAAGGCGAGAGCGGACATGCCGGAACCGCTGCTGCGTCGCCATACATTATTGCCATGAACAACCTCGGTGTCAATGTTTTGCCTCACATTGTCAACGCTCTCATGGTCACATCCATCTTTTCCGCTGGCAACACTTACACGTACTGCGCGACGCGCTCTCTGTATAGTCTTGCCCTGGAAGCCCGTGCACCCAAGGTTTTGACTAAGTGCACTAAGAATGGCGTTCCGATATACTCATTGGCCGTTGTTTTGCTCTTCCCCTTTCTGTCGTTCCTCTCGCTGTCCAATAATGCATCAATTGTCCTGACTTGGCTAATTGACCTTGTTACGGCTAGCGCCCTCATCGACTACATGGTCATGTGCATCACATACATTTTCTTCCACCGCGCTTGTCAAGCACAAGGTTTCGATCGAAAGAAATTCCCCTACACCGCTTGGTTCCAGCCGTATTCCGCCTGGTTCGGGCTCGTTAGCACCACCTTGGTATGTCTCTTCTACGGCTACACCGCTTTTGCGCCCTGGAGCGTAGAGACCTTCTTCAGGAGCTACGCCATGCAAATTATCACGCCAATCCTGTTCCTTGGCTGGAAGTTCTTCAAGAAGACCAAGCTGGCCAAGCCCGCCGAGCTAGACTTGTACTGGGAGAGGGTTGTGGTAGATGCCTACGAAGCGAATCTCACAGACCCGCCGCTAGGATTCTGGCAGGAGGTGGGATTGATGGTTAGAGGGTGGCTAAGCAAGGGCAAAGATGCAGGGTCTGCGGAGGCCAGCGCGTAGTGCACATGGGAGAGTGTGCGATTCCTGATTGGGTGTTGGTGGCCCCAAAAACCCCCCTTGTAGAGAGGGTGTTGTTGTAGAATTAGTTATAGAGCTTACCAATGTGCCTAGAATGAATATTGCACCGTGCACATCATTTTCCTTGGTTTTTTTTTTATTCAATTGCATTGCGCAGCTAGAGATGATAATCAAAGGACAGAGGCACCCACATGGTGGGTGACTGTAAGCCCGACGTATACTATTATCATCCGCCGCCGCCCGCACGAGGACCCACGGCTGCTCAGTCTTGATAGCGAGACGAGATAAAATCGGATCAACAAGGCACAACTTGGAATTAGTTGATAAATAAAAGTTAATTTAGTCTTGTTATAGCTTGAAAGAAAAGCAATGTCGACTAAAAGACATGTAGCGACATCGGCGTCCGTGTATTGCCACGTCGAAACCGGTTATCTTGTCAATCGTGGGCTTTGACGCCCTATTTGCGGAGATGGTGATAACGGCCAGGGCCAAGCCGGACCCTCGGTGTGTCAAGTCAATAGACACTCCGCCGCCTCGTTATCTGACTCGCAGCCACGATACTCTGGAGATACAGCAAAGCTATCACGCGGCCCCATGCACCCCGGCACCAACCCCTCGTTATACCGATCACGTGATCGCTCCTACCATCCGATGCCGGGTCATCTGAGTTGCGCTTCCTCCGCAGGAGTTACGTTTCCGTAGTGTGCAGGATACCTTTACTCCAATTGGAATTTTGGGGTAAACCGTGACAATGTATTTTAAGTCGCCGTATAGCTGTGGTGTAATAGGCCAAGATGGCTCCTTTGCACGAACCCTTCTCCGTCCCTGACCACCTCACAAAGTACACATCCACCATGCCATCCTCACCACGCGTTGTCATTATTGGAGCTGGCATTGTTGGTGCCAATGTCGCCGATGAGCTGGTCTCACGCGGCTGGTCCAACATCACAGTGGTCGATCAGGGGCCCCTGGACATGCCCGGCGGGTCTACTTCACATGCCCCAGGCCTCGTGTTTCAAACCAATTCCTCAAAGACTCTGACCCTGTTTGCCAAATACACCGTGGAGAAGCTTCTCTCCCTGGAAAAAGATGGCCAGTCGTGCTTCAACCAGGTGGGAGGCCTCGAAATCGCCACCACCCCCGAGCGATGGGAGGACCTCAAGCGCAAGCACGGTTGGGCCGCATCCTGGGGCCTCACGTCGAGTCTGATTAGCCCCGAGGAATGTCTCAAGCTCTACCCCCTCTTGAACAAAGAACTGGTTCTTGGTGGCTTGCATTTCCCCAGCGATGGCTTGGCGCTAGCAGCCCGGTCCGTCCAGCTACTCATTGAACGCACTCGCAAGGCCGGCGTCAAGTACCTTGGATCAACGCCAGTCACTGGCATTGAGCAGGCTGATGGCCACGTCACGGGCGTCAAGACATCCTCCAGAGTCATCCCCGCAGACATTGTTGTGTCGTGTGCAGGCTTCTGGGGCGTCGAGGTGGGCAAGATGATTGGCCTCCCCGTACCCCTGCTGCCAATGGCACACCAGTACGCCAAGACGACACCCGTCCCGGGCCAGGCGGGTCGAAACCCGCTCCCGAATGGGGCCAATCTGCCTATTCTGCGTTACCAGGACCAGGATCTTTATTACCGCGAGCACGGTGACCAGTACGGCATCGGATACTACGGTCACCGACCCCTTCCGGTTGATGCCGCCGACTTGGGTCTCACCCCGAAGCATGTCGACGAAAAGAACATGCCATCGCGCCTCCAGTTTACCCCAGCCGACTTTGACCCTGCATGGAAACTCTCCCAGGAGCTGCTCCCCGCACTGCGGGAGACCAGCATTGCAGATGGCTTCAACGGCATCTTCTCCTTCACCCCCGACGGTGGGCCCCTTGTTGGCCAGGCCCCCAACCTCGATGGCTTCTGGGTGGCTGAGGCCGTGTGGGTTACTCACTCCGGTGGTGTTGCCCGTGCCATTGCCCAGCTTCTGACCACGGGCAAGTCTGAGATCGACCTTGCCGAGTGCGAGTTGACCCGTTTCGAGGAGGTGCAGCTGAACCGCGGCTACGTCACCGAGACGTCGTCGCAGAACTTTGTTGAAGTATATGATATCTTGCACCCTCTCCAACCGCGTGATTCCCCACGCAACCTCCGCATCAGCCCATTCTACGCCCGACAGGTCGAGCTTGGTGCATACTTCCTCGAGGCTGGCGGCTGGGAGCGCCCGCACTGGTACGAGGCAAACGCCAAGTTGCTCGAACAGATTCCTCCTCGCTGGAAGCCTGTTGAGCGCGACTCCTGGTCTGCCCAGTTTTACTCGCCCATCGTTGCTGCTGAGGCGTGGAAGACCCGCACCACAGGAGCTTTGTTCGACTTGACTCCCTTCCGCAGACTTGAGCTCTCTGGCCCTGGAGCCCTGGACCTTCTGCAGCGTCTGACAACAGGCAACATTGCTAAAAAGCCTGGTACCATCACATTTACTCTCTTGCTTGATGACAAGGGAGGCATCCGCAGTGACATTTTCGTCGCTAGATTACAAAATGAGGTCTTCCAGCTTGGTGTGAACGGCGCAGTTGACTTTGCCTACTTCGCCACCGAGGCCCGCAAGCAAACCAAGAAGACCCCCAACAAGGCTGTCCAGGTCCGTGATATCTCTGGTGGAACCTGCTGCATCGGCCTGTGGGGTCCTCGTGCGCAGGATGTGCTCGGCGCAGTCACCAAGGATGACTTTTCCAACCAGGGACTGCCCCAACTCCACTCCAAGCAGACAGTCATTGCTGGTGTCCCAGTCACAGTCATGAGAATCTCTTATATCGGAGAGCCAGGCTGGGAGATTCATGCTACTGCCGAGAATGGTCTGCGCCTCTGGGACGCTCTCTACAAGGCTGGCCAGGATCACGGCGTCATCGCTGGTGGCCGAGCTGCCTTCAATGCTCTACGCCTTGAGAACGGATTCCGATCATGGGGAACCGATATGAACACTGAGCATAACCCATTTGAGGCTGGTCTTGAATTTGCCGTTCAGCCAGGCAAGCAGGGATATGTCGGTTACGAGGCGCTCAAGGCCAAGTCGAGAGAGACTGTTACAAGGAAGCTACGCTACCTCACTATTGATGACGGCCGCTCTGTGGTGCTTGGCAAGGAGCCTGTATTCTTCCTTGGAGAGGCAGTGGGCTACGTCAAGAATGCTGCGTTTGGCTACACCATTGGCAAGCCTATTGCTTCTGCCTACCTGCCCAGCACAGTGGTCGAGGGAGACCCTGTTGAGATTGAATACTTTGGAAAGCGAATTGCCGCTACTGTCACGCCCGAGCCGCTGGTCAGCCGCCGTCGTGAACAGACACGCGATCTGGCCCGACTATAAAAGTATGTATATTGGGCGAGATATAAAGACTTGCAAAGAAAGCAAGACTTGTCTCGCATTTGTGCCCTTGAACTTGACAGGAGGCATATGAGATTGTGGATGATTGAAATGAGCGTGATGTATTTTCGGACTTTTGTAAAGAGGAAAACCTCTATAATGATAGCGAATACAATTACTATGGTGTTTTCATTTGACTGCTCACATTAGCTGTGATTCCAAGCTGCTCTTAACCCTTAGGTACTAAATCCCCACCAATGGGACCAAATTAGAAGTAATATCCATATTATGTCCTTCTGGGCTTCAATTCACATTATGAAAGCACCCCGAATGGTAGCTGGCACTCATAGCCCTACATGATTGGTCAAGCCTGCGGGTGCCACAAACCAATCCGAAGAAAAGAACTGAGAGGCGATAGGTGTGGTAGGTATTAGGCGTAGTACTTGGTTATTTTTAGCTGCTATTCTTCCAGATTCTCAACTCGCCACATTCACTCATTGGTTTGGGATAGCTCGCTGTAGTTGATCCAAGAGCCTTGGAGATTAGCTTGGACTAAATAGTTTCGAATGCTGTGTATTTTCGATCTTCTATCCATTCTAAATGCCTATGTTCTATAAAATCTGCCACAAGGATGATAAGGCTGCTTTCAAATGCGTTTTGAATCACTCATAATTAGTCTTTGGCCTGGGATATTCGAACGGGATTGACCTAGATTTTAGTCGGCCTCGATGTACGATATATCAAAGAATATTAATGGTTATTAAGGAAAGTAATATCTAATTCCTGAATGCGTGGTTTCCTCATTGTTTATGGAACCAGCAGCACTTGAAAAAGAAAAAAGACCAAAGTCGGCCACGGTTTCTCCCGCTCCCAAAACGCAGCAGCTTGCGCGAATCTCTTCTCTACACGTAAACGAGGATTATTCAGACGATAGCACTTTAATATGGCTGCTATCACTTGACTCATTAGTGCACACCTGGGCTCTATGGGACTTGCTTGAAATTTGCACTCTGTCGGTATTCTAGATACATACTTCGTCTGTCTTGTCCGTCTCTGCGTTAACCAATAAGCCGTTTCTCATTGACCTCATACACACACCCCAACGCATTTTCGCTTCCAAATCAAATATTGATCCTGCTCACAACAATCCCTTTCCCCAGCGGTCCAGTCACAAATAGACTAGCTTGCTTTTTACCGTCGTTAGTATCCGGGTCAATGGCGACTAGCACAGCAGTGGATGCACTCCGGAGGATATGTCCGTTGTCTTGAAATATGAGAGTGCCCTTCCACCGCTCAACGCCGTCTGACTTTGTCGGTTGCACCAACCACACCATGACGGGGTCCAGCCCGTTTGGATAGGTTATGGCTCTTGCCAGACCAGCGACAACGTATCCGCTTGCGTCTCGTCCAGTCTTTTTGACATATGGATCGCAAAAGAATGCCGGGCTATCTAAGGTGCAGGGAAGCTGAATAGTATGTTTAATCTTGAGTGAGGGCAAACGGTTTCTGTCTTGCTCGGCAAGGAGGAGTTGACCCATTGCGGTGCGGCAGATAGCTATTTCGGTGGGTGTTCTACCGCGGGCAAGCCCATTATTATTTTGTATTCCTTTGTTAGCAACTTTTCCAATTACACCTTCGGTATCGTCAGTCACTCGGGCGAAAGGGTTGGCGAGAGTGAGATGAACAAGATCAGTGGATCCAACAGACTTGCATGCTAGATCCTCGAGTAGTCTCTTTATTCCATCGCGGTGAAGGTGATCGTTTGTGACGTAAATCTCATTAAGCGCCTTGAAGAGAACATCGTTGGGTGTTCGAATCAGCGGATGCCAGATAGAGCGAATGTGAGTGGCCTCCAAGGTACCGATTTCATGATGGAAAAGTTCAAGACGTGATCTGGCTTTGGGAATCTTCTGCACTTTACGCATAGTACTGGTCGCATTGTAATATTCTGGGTTGGGCAGATGGTTCACAGCTAAAATGTATACCGAATCGGGATCGTTGGCTGGGGAGCATATATCGATGCCATGTGTGTTGAATGGCCCGGTAAAGTCGATGAGTTTTAATCGTGTGCAAGCAAAGGTCGAGAGCAATTGTCAGTTGATAATTTGAGGAATAATATGATGTATTACCTTGGCATTGATAACAACAATCGACCCTTGCCCGATGGCTCTGTGGTCTCCCCAATTGGTCAATCTTGGTCGGTGTTAGCCTTCTTACCGATGAAGGGCTTGGATAAGCTCACGGTGGGAACCAGTTGTTTCTTGTGTTTTCATCGGTCTCTGATGCACCGAATAATTGATTGGATGGGGGGTGGAAGTGAAGGTCTTCAGTGTATAGAGTGTCGGGGATAACATGTAGATCCTCGCCGTGAACGTTGTGGATGGTCCGAAAAAGCCGGCCTACGCCGAGCACCTTTATTTTGGCCGAGAGCGAGGACATGACTGAAACCTGTTAAGCAGGGTTTCAGGGAGAGAATTTGGGGCACGGACTACGGCCATTATATAAATACTGTGGCTACATAAAGTTGCGTCCGCTTTTGCAGAGTTCGCACCGTCAAAGTTGGAATGCAAATGAGCCACGCATAGTTAGACGGAATAAGCCAGCGAGGCGCCAGGCTTGCATTATCACCTCGACGGTTGAACCTACACTGGAATTTTTCTTGCATTGTCTCTGGGCCTAGCCCCTTGCGGCACGGGCGTCTCCGCCGGGCGCTACACATGTTGAATCTGCCATGTCTCGGCAAGGAAGTCCCAATCATTCGGGGTGGATAATCGCCGTGACAGCGGTTAGTGAAAGGCCGTTTGCGGCACCACGCGACTGGGAATCTACTAAAAAAAGATGCCGTGGTCCAAGGCAAACGAGCTAAATCAAAATTACAATGCGCCAGCTTTCGGGGCGGAACCATCGGTGCATTTCACGCAAATATAGAGTGTGTAAATTGTTGGAGGGGAAACGATGAAACTCGCGCATTAATATTCATTACCACTACGTGAAATTAATAACGTTCAAATTATAGAAAACAAAGTCTTCAGTCCCTCCCATTGCTCCCGGGCTGTGGGCAAAATCTGGGCAGCGGGAAGCACAAAGCCATTAGAGCTACCAGAGGAAGGTCGGAGCTCAATTGTCCAGGCATACTCTGCGTGGGAAACCGCACTGAGATAATCCACTGAGCTACCAGTCGTGGCATACAAGGTGCTGCAGCTAGGTCCAACCGTGTAGCTAGTGCCACTGTATGCAGAGATACGGCTTGCGACCTGGCGGGCTGCAGAGAGCTGGGTGTTGATGTTGGCTGGGTACAGGGAGCAGCTGTAGCCATAGGGCTGCAGAATATACTGGCCATAGCTGTGCCAGTCGACATAGAGCTTAATGCCACTAGTTCCGTTGACCTGGCCGGTGAAGCCAAGCAGAGCCTTCATTTCGGGCGTGTCGCTATTGGCTTGGCCCTTGTAGTCCTCGGCGCATGGGTTGGTAGACGCTCCGCCAGACACGCTCCACTGATAAGGCCAGTTGCGGTTAATGTCAGTACCAACACACGAGCTAACGGTTCTAGGCTGACGGTTTTTGCGCCAGAGTCGGTTGGTACTCTGGGAGTAGACAAAACCTGCAGGAGTTAGTGAGACGAATGAGTCAAACATCATTATTCTAGAAAGATTCCATACCGTCGGGGTTAACAAAGGGTAAAAAGTAAAAGTCGTAGCTGTCAACGATGCTCTTGACAGTGGCATCGTTAGTGAGGTATCCGTTAATGAGCTGCCATGCAATGTACTCCTCAACCTAATATTTGTCAGCACAAAGTATCGTGGGATGGGATTCAATGTAACTAACTGGGGCAGTAATCCACTCGCGGGCATGGACGGTTGCATGGAAGTAAATGGCGGGCTTTTGTCCCTTGCCTCCAGCGCCCCAGAAATGAAGGCCGTAAATATCACGACCCTCGTATGACTGTCCAGCGACGACAATCTCCGAGTTTTGGGGGAAAGCGGCATTCAAGTCGTTGAAGAAGAGACGGTGGTCAGCGTAGGTATGATACGAATTGAACCACGAAAGATCAGGCAAAGCAGATGCCTGTCGCTTCTTTGAAGACCTTCTGCTCACTACATTCAAAGGTTAAGCTTGCTCCAGGGCAATGAGGTCAAATCGGGCTCAGCTTACCACTCTTGTAGGGCTCAAATTGGCTCTCCTCAGCAAATTCGGCACCCAGGTCCTCGCTAATGACTGTGGACTCTAGGCCAAGCGCCTCAAACTTTTTCAAGTCATCGGGTGCAATTGCGACATCGAATTTGTTGTCAACGTCATGGACGGTGAGAGCAACGAATTCAAGATCCGAAATCTTGTCGCGAATCGCATCTCCCTCGCCTCCTGTAGCAATGCTGTAGGCCTTGTATCCGTCATAGGACACTCGCTGCTCTGCCGTAGCAAAAGCCAGCACCGTGGAAAAAATGAGACCCAATTGAACCTTCATTATGGCCCAGTTTCTAGACAGAGGATGTGGTAGCGATGGTGAAATCTAGCACCCTACGAGATAGCTCACATGGAAGAAATCGCATCTCTTTAATAGTCATGCCATTGTACGACGCTACTCCCGTGACTAATTGTGGAAGGTAGCAGATCAGCTAACAGAAGCGCGCAAAAAGTGCCTTGGCTCATGCAATGCGACCCGAGCCATAGGTGCCAAGTCTTTTAAGTCGGTTTTGTTGTTTCGGATCTGGACATCGCTCCGTTTGTACGCAGGTACCTTTGCAGAGGCCAATAGGACCCAAGGTGCTGTACGCTAGAGACCTGCCTATTGCGACAATAGACTGCACGCGACATTCGGCTTGGAGGTTATCAAATGGGATGCTATTACCTGCACCTCGGAACTTTCCTCTGATATCAGCACCCAGCTTCTTGAATCGGCATAATACGCCATGTTCTAGGCCTCGAGCACATTGGCATTTTCCTGGAATCTATCAAGGTCCATTGCTAACACGACAGGGATGCCCGCTTGCGATGGCGATTGCGCAATTAAACTCGCGCACCCTGGCTCCTCGGCTGCTCGGGGACTTTTAGCGTCGTGAAGTTTAATGCGACATTGCAGCGGTTTTGGAGTCGCCATCCATGTACAAGGGTTCTGATTGGGACACCTAATTCCTTGGCCGGCGATCAATTGG
This sequence comes from Calonectria hongkongensis, assembly GCA_017140755.1. Classification (NCBI taxonomy): domain Eukaryota; kingdom Fungi; phylum Ascomycota; class Sordariomycetes; order Hypocreales; family Nectriaceae; genus Calonectria; species Calonectria hongkongensis. Next base: position 616,600 of record JAACJA010000001.1, read on the forward strand.
GCAATCCTGTGACCACAAGATCGACTTATCATACTCGCAAAGCCAAATTCCTTTCCGCGAATCATTTCGCTGCTCGCAAGCATTCCACTCCGCCGAGTTTATGCCCAAATAGCCTTGTTTCTTTTTCATCCTCTCCGCTCCTGCAGCCCCAAGCATATCCCATCATTGGACGAACAACTCACAGCGCTAAATTCAGCGGTCAATTTAAGGTTTTGGCACGAGCAGTCATGTTTTAATCAGCAAATCAGGGAAGATATCATTTCCTGTTCCCTGATTCTACGTCATGTTCACCTCAGTGTGCGGTGAGAATAAACTTCAAATTGCTGGCCCAAGCTCTGTAGACGGAATCTGACGTCATGCAGATTCGAGATTTTAGCACGCGCCACCTTGGAGGAGTAGACGAAATGGGCTTTCGACTCCCAATCGCCACGTTTTTGGGCACGCAAGTATAGCATCTCAATCCATTGAGATAACTATCCTGTAAGTTAAAACGATTCAATGATCAGACAAAAAACCTGAAATATTCACTTTGTCAATTCTGCAAATTCATTCTTTTACGCCAACCTACCCTATAGTACAGATCAGACATTCTCACATTTCACACAAGGCCGCCGACATCATGACCATGAGAGTGGATGAGGAATAGCAACTTATGTTCTGCTTGGCACGTGGGACCGAAAATCTGGCCTTTTGAACTTAGCTTTAGTCGGTAGATTAATTAGTCTACCTGCAATGGCGGTTTTAGTGATAAGGAGCTTCTAGTCTCAACGCTAGGGCAGAGCACCATTCTTCCTCAATCAACCTTTTTTGACTAATTTTAAGGCTTTCTTTTTGATAGACTGCTTGATCACATGGTACCAGCGATAATTATGACACTTATTTAGCCCAATTGCACAGGGTTCTTGTTTTATTTTCCTATATACAACCGACTCCGATGCCACGCCCCCTCACTGTCTCAGCGACAGCTGACCCTTCGCAGGTTTGGACTGTGTGAGCATTTTATGCACGTTCAACTTCGCCCCATTTCGAGGTTGTTTTCTGAAACAAAGCCAAGCTGTTAGATCTAAAAATATGATTCAGTTATTGTGATAAGGAAAACTACGATAGATTGTGGACTTATCTTCAGGATGCTTTTTATGCATAAATCCGGGGCGTAGTTTTCAGCTTCCAAGGATAACTTGTACATCGCCACCCGGCTTAGCGATCGAGACGGCTTGGCTTCGCGGTTGAGACGACCCGGATGCAAAAGCGTCTGGAAACGGGAATTTCGTCCCGTTTCTAAATAGCGTGCCAAACCAACCAGCCAATCTTGATATCCAAGGCACTTCTAAATAGACTATTGATGTAGCCGGATGGATCCTGTAAGCCGCCACAGTGGGATCCAGAACCTGATGTGGCGCACACGGCTGAGAGGGAATTATCGTGCTGTTTGCAAACCACAGCCTCGATTTACTCGAGGTTCAATAGTTAAAAAAAGGTTAATGGCCCTTCATTCGAAAAACAAACGATAACTTTCATCGTTCAGAATTAACTATGGAGACTGACACAAGCCCGCACAACATTCTTTATCAATCAGAATTGGTCATGGAGACCGATAGAAACTCAAACGACAGTCCTCATCGCTCGGAATTGGTCGTAGAGACAAACAGAAGTTCAAGCGGTAATTTCAATAGCCCAGAATTGGTCGTGGAGACAGGTATAAGCTCCAATGACAATCCTCATCGCTCGGGATTGGCCATGGAGACAGAGATACACTCAAACAAAAACTCTCCTCATTTGGAATTGGCCACAGAGGCAGATGTAAACCCAGATGGCATTTCTTATCATTTGGAATCGAGCATACAGACGGATAGAAGCTCGAGCGACAATTCTCATCATTTTGAATCGACCACAGAGACGGATAGAAGCTCAAGTGACAATCCTTATCGTCGAGAATTGGCTACAGAGACACGTATAAACCCAAATGACGACTTTCGTCGTTTGGAATCGGCCATGGACATCGATAGAAGCCCAACAGTCGCATCCACCTTGGCTGAGCCGATCCATGTTGTTCGAGGGAGATGGCACGAATGGTGGATGTCAGCCATAATCCACCTGCTGCCTTTCGGATTTACCACCGCACTGCTTTACGTCAATTTCGCGGGCTTATTCTGGTTTCCTACTACCGGAACTGGTGTTTCGGGCAATCATGTGCCAGCAAACAATATTCTCAACGCGCTGCAGCTAGTTGCAAAGCTGTACGAAATTCTCGTCGTCACATCCTTGACTACGATTGCACTCAAAACCTTCAAGCGGCATCTTGTCAAGGGCGGGATCCCGCTGGGCTTGCTCACTGGGCCGTACCGAGTATTCGATGTGTTGTATGTCTTCAGTTCCACGTTTTGGAGTGGAGCCAAGCGAGCCGTGCCGCTAGCATCACTTCTTGTCATTAGTGTTGCCCTTTGCGCCCTTGCGTCCCCAGCGTCTGCCATCCTCGTAATTCCCAGTTTGGGGTGGTTCAGAATGTCTGACCCATTTTCTAAGATCAATATGCCCATGTCTCTGAACATAGCTTCATATCTCAACCCTAAGATTCTCAAAAGTAATTATGATTTGGAGTATAATTACTGCAAGGGAAATGTGGGAATATATGACGACCAGTGCGTTGCAGCAGGCTTTAAAAGCATACATCCCTGGGTTGCAGGGTGGCAGGCGACAGGACTTACGGACAACATTACTTTTCAAGATTCTACAGGCGAGGTCACCAGGCGATTGGACATGAAGTCCACTAATTCTGGGACTTTTGCTACCACCCCGATGGTAAATGTGGTTTCCGCATTCGGCCAGTTTAAAAAGTACATCAGGTCACAAGATGTGGGGAGGATTTCTTTTGTGGACCAATATCGACTGAACATGACAAAAGAGTCACGCAACTACCAACCATTGGTGCAGGCAAAATGCAACATCTGGAACCTTCAGAATTACCACAACACCACCGAGATGCCGAAATTCAATTTTCCCAGCCGTGAACTAAATTGCTTTACCACCGACCCGCATAACGAGTGCTCCCGTCTCAGGGACAAATACAGTAATGTGACTGTTCCTGATGATGTGTGGCAAGGGCAGAAGAGGATGACGTATAAATTCAATATCATTTCAGGAGAGAGAGAGGGCTATTCCAGGAAATCCGTCCCTGACCCATCCTTTCTAGCGTTTTCAGCTCATTTACCATATTTTATCAATCAGAGCTCTCTCGGAGCTCGCGTCGCTGCCTGTAGTATCATATCGCATTGGGTTCCTTCGCTATTATGGGCCGAGTCTTCGGGCTCTGACCTTGTCCAAAGTAATATAACAGATATAGCCTCATTTGAATACGATGACCACTACAATGAAACAATCGGCTCCGTAATCCGCTTTGATCAGTCTTGGCTGCCCTACCTCAACATAGATGTCCAGGACGGGCTGCTCGCCGGCAATACATCACTACTGAGGCCGAGCTCCCTTTATCCCGACTTTCAATTCTTGGATCGGCGGCCCGCCAACAATACCCCACCACAGGTGATTCCGGTCACGGAATCCACATTTAATTACTTCCCAGTCATTGGTGGGCTGCTTTATCGTATTTCGATTGACAATAGATCCGAAGTGATTGGCTTTGGACCAGGAAGCGAGTTTTTTGCGAACCCAAGCTCCCCAGACCCCCAAGACGACACAAAAGCACAAGTTGCTTTGGAAAAGATCATTAGCACACTGGTAGCCGATGCGATTGCGCACACATGGTCCGGCGTTTCGGCACACATCGGGCGCCCTAATGGCAAGCGGAATGATAGTGTGATCATTGATCAACTTTCCACCCTCGATGTTCCTGGTGGAATCGAGATCTTACTGTTCGAAAACGGCACGTTTGTCTATCCAGATGGTTCCAGGAATAATAGTGACAAGACTCTAACCGAATGGGCGAAGTTCTGGAATGAAGAAAATGTCAACCTATTTTTCGAGGTAGAGCAGTATGGATATGGATATGGCCAGTCACGAGGACCGATGGTCTTCGCAATTATCGTGGTTTTGCTTTACGTGGTCGTATTGGCCTCATACATGGCTGCCGCCATTTTTCACACATCAGACGCTATTGTTATGTGGAGTGATGTTCAGGACATGGTCGTTTTGGCGTGGACCTCGCGCAGCCCGGATGCGCTTCAAAGCAAGGGCGTCAATGTCCAAGACGGGAAAATTTGGAGCGAAAATGTCTCCGTGAGAGCGACAGCTTCGAATTATGTTAATCTGGCGCTGGATGAGCAAGACTCTGGGCTGTTGAGACTCCGGAGAAATGAGAGATATTTGTAATGGAGAAGAGAGAGCTCGGTTACGGGATACGAATGATTGGACGGTGGGAAGATGAAAGGGACATTGTATTTCGGAAGTCGGCTTTGTTTAATAAGTTGCCGAGCTCACTAACCAAGTCGCCGGGCGCCTCAGGGGAAAGAAAAAAACTGCTTCCCGAGAGCATGGCGATTGTGGGCTCGAGACGCCTTTCCGCTCTCAGTTTAGATCAGACGAAATAAGAATGGTAAATGTTGAAACTTGATGAATATGGAGCTTCGGAACAATATTCTAAAAGTCCACGAGTCCCAGCAATCAATTGGCCTTTGCCAAGACGGCCCCAGAGCCCATTCCTGCTAGCCTTGTCTCAGGTTGGTCAAGTCCCCTCAAAAAACAGCGATATTTCCGGCGCCTTGGGTTTCAAGTTCCCCAACCCATGCTCACCCTGTGGATCCCCAGAAAATCATGACAGGACCAGTTAAGCATGCAAATAACCTAAACGTTTTCAATCACCCGGCGACAGCAGTCGATTTTAGTGTTTCTGAGCCAATCGTAGGGGCGAGGTTCCCCACCTGAGCGAACAGCGGCTTGTGTCAGCGAGTAGCATTCAACGCCCCGTACTTCTGGAACTGGACCTAGATCTTCGTCCCGACATCGAAACAGCTCGTATTGGACGAATACGCGCAGGCGCACCCTGGTCATCCAAATGTCGGTAGTCCTGCCAAGAGTCGAAACACCCCAGTAAACCGACCATCGCAAGGTTTTCAACTTTCGATCGCTTACTTTGTGTTTATCCCGCCAATTAGATGCATGGAATAGTTTCACGATGCAAAGAAGGGGTTCGTTTCATTCACACGTTCTTTGGAATGCGAAGCCTCCATAAATACTCTTTGCATGCCCGTAACTGGTGTTTGTGGTTGTTCAGTCAGTATCTATTCTTTCTTTCACTCGGGTTTTGTGTACCTCTTGTTTGAGCTTGACGTTCATTTTTTTAATCATTCTTTATCCGTTTTTCACTCTTTCCATTTTCATCATGCGTTTCACCTCTACCGCTGCCCTGGTGGCTGCTCTCGCCACGTCGACCGTGGCCAACACCATCTCCTCCACCTCCGATCTTGATGGCTCTGTTTGGGAGAACCTCAAGCCTGTCAAGGGCCGCGGCTTCACTCCCCGCAACCGACCTTACCGACGACAGTCAGGATGGAGCCCTCCCTCCGACATGTCCGGTGCTCTCACTGAGGTCTGGGACCATTGCAAGAAGACGTACAACAATGGCGACATTTTTGGCTTCAAGAACTATGGTTGGGACCAGCTGATTGCTACCAAGGGGTAAGAGAAGGGGTATTTACTGCAAAAGCACTTGGCGTCTAATTCGTTTCGTTTAGTACCATTAACATGTGTGTCCGATGGGAGTCTACTGTCTCCGTCACCGCCGCCGAGCGCACTAAGATTGCCACTGTCGTTGAGCAGCAGTACCAGAAGTGGTTCGAGTGGCTCTACGGCTACGACAACTTCCCCTACAGCAGCGTCAAGGTCAACGTTGTCGGCTGGGCTGTCTCGGACAAGAGCCTCCTCGAGGGCGACACCACTGGCCTCAACATCTACACCGACAAGGATAGCGACGGCATTCCTCAGTGCGCCGAGTCTTGCGGCCGATACTTCCACCAGGACGGTGACTACAGCGGCTGCGCTGCCGGCTCCGACAACCACTACGACCAGTCCCTTTGGCTGACTGAGGGATTGAGCGGCGGTACCGGTGGTGACTGGGGCCAGCGAATTGGTCGCGAGTATTTCATGCAGCTCTTGGACTCGGAGAATGTCCACATCCTGCTGCACGAGATGGTAGGTGATCCGACCGCGTTAGACGTCGCGCTAGGGCTAACAGCAATGCTTCAAACAGGGCCACACCTTTGGACTTGATGACTGTAAGTGCCCAATCCGGAAATGCGCATTATTAGAGTGTAACTAACTTGTTTCCAGTTTATGGTATGACGCGGCCCTCACAGTACGGGCGAAAATGGCCATGAACAATGAGTTCATGATGCCTCGTCCCGTCCCGTTCAATATGGCCTTCAATGCAATGCTAACTTTTTCATAGACTGGACCCCCACTGGCCAGAGCGCCTTTATCATGCTTGCTGGATCCGCTACTCAGATCACCGACTTCGACGGTTGGATGCTCCGAAACTGGTGGTACGAGATCTCTCGTGAGCGAGGCTGGAACGACGGCACCGCCTCCTCCGGCTCTGCCTCGTCGACCCCATCTGCCACTCCCGCTTCCAGCACCCCGACGATTGAGGCTGTTGAGGATTCGGCTGCAGCCCAGACCTCCAGCCCTGCAGCCACCACCCCTGCCTTTGCGCTCGATACCGACGCTTCGACCCCCACTGTCGGCGGTGGTGAGGCACAGGCTACGCCTTCGTCTTCGGCTGACAACGGAACTGGCGCTGGCCAATGGCAGCAGTGCGGTGGCAGCAACTGGGCCGGTGCTACTACGTGCGGATCGGGCTTAAGCTGCAAGAAGCACAATGATTTTTACTCGCAGTGCCTGTGAGCTTTTCGGCGAAACTATCGCGGCGAAGCGAGCAACTGTGCGTTGGGGTTGGGTGCTAATCCACGGTCGCATTTGTTGGCCCAACCCAACCCCAACCGTGCCCCTATGTAAAAACAATTATTTTTTTGTACTGTACGTATTTTCAAAAAGCATATAGGAGAAATAAGAGTCCTCAAGATCCGAAATATTCCCGTATTGCCGAGCTATCAGCCATGATAATTGGGTGGTCTGACCAGGTTTCGCCCAGGGCAGGGCCAGGAACATGGTGGATAACCCTGCCACTTGTGAATAATCCTGGCCAAATTATGGACACTGACTCAGTCGAACCGACCACGTGATGGCCCTAATTTGGTAGAGGGGGCTCCAAACGCGATCGAATCATGTCGCGCCCCGCAGATGCTACACTTACCGCGAACTGCCGCAGGCGAAGCTTACATCCTGCATCCTTCTGCATCGCCATTTTACTGGCACATATACGAGCCTGGATGATTCAAGACCATCCCCAGTCACTACGCTAGCCCCTTCTATTAATTGACATCCGGGGGAGGCTAGCGTCAGGACACTTGCCAACCTGGTCGGCAGCGACCGGAAAAGTCCCTCGATCCGTTCGTTGCCAAGTCTCTCTCCACCAAAAAATATCCACGTCATGGACCAAAACGAGAACGAGAACGCGGGGGAGCAGCGAGTCCGGAAGCATCACACGCGCAGCCGAATTGGGTGTCTCACGTGCAAGAAGCGCCATCTCCGCTGTGACGGCAATCAGCCAGCTTGGTGAGTGTCACGCGACATGCACTGCAATTTAATCGTGTTAACGACGTTTGTAGTAATAGATGCACGAGGGGAGGGAAACCATGTAGCTATTTGGCACCAGATCCGCCGCTCAGGGAACGGAGAGGGTTATCTCTTCCGGGCGAGCAGAGGCCATGGTCTCTGATACCAAGTCAGCTCCAATCGACAGTGTCGAAAGCAGTGCCAGGGTTCAATGTGCTGGAACCTTTTGATTGCTTACCCATGAAGATGACGCACAGGTCTACCGAGCTGTTGAGATATTGTACGTGTTTAAAAAATAATAAGCCCTGTGCACGCACCAGGGTCCCTCTCGACTAACCGCTGTGGCTTCAGATCACCAGATACACGACAACTATGACATAACATCAAAAGCAAAAGACAAGGACGTGTAAGTATTTCCCAAATATTGACACCACACGTGTATATGCTCAACCAGAATGGGTTAGGCTGAAGTACGTCATCCAAAATCCAACGTCTATTCGTTATACTCTGCTTGTAGCTGGATTACACTATCTTTGGAATACTGGCGACACCCAGAAATATGACACGACCATCTTGCATCACAAGTCGGAGGCACTGCACTTTCTAAATAAGGAACTTCAGGTTATGGAGCCGACCGCTTGCATCGCCCTCATTAAACATGTGGCCACTCTATGTCTGATGGAGGTATGTCGAGCACTTGCATTGATCTAATTTCGGCTTGTGTGTTTTCTAGACGTTTGCTGACGCCGGTGCTGGGTATCAGATTGGTCTTGGGAACATGGGAACCGCTGAAACCCATATGGATGGCCTCGTCGCCATTCTAGAGAACTTTCACCAAATTGATCAAAATTGGGCCGAGTTCGAATTTGAGGAAGAGTTGGCATATCGGTACCTGATATTGCAAGTCTTTCAAATTCCCCACAGAGTTATATTTGGTCGAATTGCTAACCTAATTGGGCAGGGCGTATAATTATATTCACAACATGAGAAGCCGGATGCAGGAAATGACGGTCCTTGACGATATGATTGGGGACTCTTATGATACAAAGATCTCAGACTTCCATTCATTGTTAACTAGGATGCATGAAAAGGACATGGGATGCTTGAGAATCCAACTTCGAGCGTTATCATTATACCCATTCTTCTTCCCCAACCTTCCCCCAAACAGCAAGTTGTACGATATAGATGCGTTGGTCTTTGTCGACTCTTTAAGATCTTTAACAACACTGGCTGAGTCTAGTGATTCCCGTCAAGTCTTTAGCGATCCCAGTTCAGCCTGGGTCGAAGGTTCAATAGCTAGATTACACCTCGCTATCATGAACACCCATGTGTCGTCGATTTTTAATATGGAGGAAGGATCAAGCGTAGATCCGGTGTCTGGACAAAGATTGACTAGTTCCTGGTGTAGCATAGCAACCATAAATGGGCTTTACATGCACACGGTCTTGGGTATTTGGAACGCGAACCAACGAATGAGCCCACAACTACTTCGGCTTGTCATGAGAATGTTGGTGCGCGATCTCCAGAAGCCATCGCAAATGCCCAAGATGTTCCTATCGCCAGACTTTTGGCTCTGGAAGCACTTTGTTACAGCATACTTCCTGACAGTACACCAGTTGGATATATACGACCCCACTTTGCAGGCAACAGAGCAGTATTTTGATCGGTCACTATATCACTGGAGTCAAACCTTCAGCACAACAAGTTGGGAGCAAGTTCATAAGAGACTATCAAAGATTGCTTGGCCATCAAACCATCCCCAAGACCTCACAAAGGTTGTGTGGCAGCGGGCGTTACGACGTGGGGAATTATTTGGCAGTGTGACCACATCACCAACTGCTTCATCTTCATCCCCGGAAGAGATTTAGACAGGGAAAAGATGATGGGCGCGTCAAAAAGCGATGCATTTCAATGGTTTTAAGGGAACACGGGGTTATGATTATTACTGTTTTTATTCAGAGCTGGCCTAGGCGTTCCAGTTCGAAGGGCCTCTGGGCTGATTCTACTTCTTTACGAGTTACGTACACAAAGTTATCATCAAATCAACTGGAAGATTTATGAACGTTCAAGTCAGGAACCTCATATGCAAAGCAATTATTTCATGGGCTATACTAGACGATTTCGATGTGAAGGTCAACGAGGCAAATTCATCCCACTATGGTAGAAAGAATGCTTGCTGTCATATTACTAAGATTATTTTAAGGTTTCCGTAATCAGAATTTTGTATCCTTTCACAGCTTCTTCTAGGTCCTGGACTGTCAAGTGTTCATGTGCTGAGTGAGCTTCCAGGATGGTGCCGGGACCATACAGGTATCTTTTGTGGTTGCCATCGAGATGAGGAATGTCAGTTCCATAACTCAAGATGACGGTATCAAAACCTAATTGTCTATTAGCGTATGAAGTAAAAAAGTTCCCTGTAGCATCATTTACCTTTGATATCATAATCGATAGCGACGCGACTGCGCCCTCCATGAAATTCGAGAACCAAATCCGTGGACACATCAACGAGAATATCGTTGACTAGTTTCTTTATCACTTCTGGAGTTCCGGAAGCAATTCGAACGAGAGCGTTAGCAGATGCATTAGCTGCAATCACATTGGCAGCGACTCCTCCTTCGATTTTGCCGACGTTGAGGGTAGTGTTGCCGAAATTATCGTCCCAAGGAAGCTCTATTCCCTGCAAGGCGGCCAAACCCTGAACAAGGATATCGATGGCACTTCTACCTGTCTCAGGATAACCTGAATGGCCTGCTTTTCCTTGAGCGTGTATGGTGAAACTGGCTACGCCCTTGTGACCACGGCCCAGCTTGAGCTCAGTTGGCTCACCAAAAATGACGGACTCCCAAGAAAGCCCCAGATTATTGGCCGCGCGCATTCCAATCCCACTCCGCTCTTCACCGACAACAAAGAGCAGACCAACGTCGCCGTCGCCGATGCGCCCTTCGCTGAGTAAGGACTCAACTGCAATTATCTGCGTTGCCACGCTGCCTTTTGCATCCACCGAACCGCGACTCCAGATAAGATCACCTTCCCTCCTATAGGGGAAGTAAGGGGGCACGGTATCGATGTGTGAAGTGACAAGAACCCTTGTAGCTCTTGAAGAGTTAAAGTAGGCATACACATTCTCCCGACCGGGAGCAACAGTTTGAACCTCAACGGTGAATCCTTTTTCTTTCAGGTAGGCTTTCAAAAAGTTGGATGCACTGGCTTCAGAGCCCGTGGTTGACGCATGTTCGATCAAGGACTGGTGTAAGCTAAGCAGACTCGAAGTGGAAACCAATGATGATGCACTTTGGAGAGGCTGCTGAATATCACTGGCGAGTGACCCGCAAGCAAAGAATGTGGCCAGGGCAGACAAATGCAACCTCATTATGATCAATATTAGTGGAAAGCAATACTCTATCGAAGCCGATAAGAAGTTGGATTTTCAAATGCTGGGAATTTTTAGGGAAGTGTAAAGGCCATTTGAGCCCAGCCGAAGCCGGAACATTGTTATCAGCGTGGCATGATGAATAATCCCTCACCGGACCATTTCATCATGAGTATCCACAATTTCGCAACAAATACTGCCATTTCATATGCTGTGAAAGCGATACGTGATTGCGTTTGCGGCAGGGTTATCTTGGCAATGTCTTACCATGTCCAAAATAGTAAAATACGCGAAGACTCTTGGCGCTAACTGGTCATGTTTTAGCCTACGCTAAGTATCGCTCATGAATTCGGACTCGGACGCAACAGGATAGCAGTAAGTGATAGTAATATGTGCTTCCAATTGACGTAGCAAATTAAAAAAAATTGGGAATATTCCTGAGTATTATAGTCTCCCATATGATCCCATCGATTGTCTTAGGACTTCAGTGCGAAGCATCGCTCAACACTGTCGGCATTGTTTCCCCACCAATTGACCATAACTGCACCTGTTGTCCCAAGAAATACAAAAATAAACAGCAGATTGGCGTTAAAACCAGTGTCTAATGCTGCACCGCTGATATATGCCCACTTATTCCAAAAGGTTCTTCGGTATCTGTAAAGGTAAAAGTTGGTGAATGTACCCAAGATGATTTGCGTGAGTGGTCCTGTGCTGAGGTTTCCATAGAACACGGCGGCACTCGCAAAGAAGATGGTGGTGTTCCAAAGGTCAAATCGGGCTTTTGGGAACTTTTTGTGCAGCAACCAGATAATGAATGGAGCTAAGGCTCCAGCGAGAAACCCATACAGCACAGGCCTGAAGAAAGAAGATGCAAACATTTTCTTGGGCCCAACAAGAGCGTACTGAATTCCTGCCGTGTTATAGCTCTTGAAGTCTTGCGCGGTCCATTGGCCCAAAGGATCTTCGGCACGGCCAGTAAGATAGTCATACTTGGTGGAGATGACCCAGCGCATCACGCCGTAATTGACCGGCAGTGCTATCATGTTTGCAAAAATCTGCATTCCGATTACATCTCGTGGTGGCAAGTGCAAATAATGGCCGATCTGAGGAATGTTTAGCTGGATGTGTAATTTATTCATAGATAGGCACATACCTTTTGATCTTCTAAGACGGTGCGAGCATCATACCAGACATTTCCAGAAATAATGCGATATGCAAGCTGGCCAAGAGGATGTCTATTTGATCCCTTTGCCTCAATCATGTCTTTTGTTTGTCAATTTCAGTCTTGAAAGAGAGGAGAGAAGCTTACAGCCGTATATCAGCTCGTTGAAGAAACCGACTTTGATCGAGTATCCCGACATTGCATAGACAAAACTCATGGGTAGCATGGCAGCAGCGCCAAACCCTAGGGCAACAAAGTATGTCCACGTAGGCATCCAAACAGATTTGGCTGCAACAATCACCAGAAGAATGCCGACGGGTACGGCACCGAGCAATGCCCACTCTCTATCTGGTAGTTAGCTCTGGGAAACATGCAAATTTAGCGGAAGAATTACCTCTTCTTGATTGTAGGATATTGTTGAATAATTTTGCTATAATCGTAAGAATTTTGTTTAGTGAATCTCGAAAAGCGCGTACCTGAGTCGATCCTGGTGAAAATGCCCCTCGGCTTTTCTGGCTTTCCAAATTTTGACGACTTTTGGTCCCAGAAACAAGCCACACCAGACGAATGAAGAAATGTAAGAAGCATACCACTAACAGGCTCAGCCAAAGTTCATGTTACCGTGGCATAAAATATTTACCATGAATATTTGCCAGGTATACTGGGCACCAGAGTAGGCCAATCCTACTTCGTTGTATTTGGTCTCATTGACGTGTTGGACGCCATTCGAATCAACGTAAACTATGCAGTGGTCAGTTTGTCTGCAGCAATTCATAACCGATAATCCATCATACGTAGAGATTCAAAGGGGTAAGTAGACCCATTCTTTTGGAATACTCCGTTTGACATGATGTTATAAGTAGGTGACCCCCAGAGTTTGCCGAAATAAGCTATGGGGATCAAAATCCATGCCTTTGGAGTTAGTCATCAGCCGTATGGAAGGAGTAATTTTCACCTACCGTCAAGACAAACCCAACAAATATAGTAACTTGTACACTATATGGATATGTGATGATAGTTGATGTGATGTTCGACCAGTTTAAAGTAATATTTAGGAGCCCCATGCCGCCTCGGCCAGCCCCCAAAAAGTTTACTGTGTGGTTTCTACTAGCGAACCAGCATAGAGGTGCCAGGGCACCCACAAATGGGAACAGAAATTCAGGCAAAAATTGCCAGACAAAGGTACCAAAGAGTAGAAACCAGAAGATCTGAAACCGGTAAGCGTTGGCTTGACAGTTGAAGGTGGCACTATACCTTCATCTGCTTGCTTGATCGTGATGAGTGAAATTCTGAACTACCCTGCATACTTCGGTAGAGAGTTACTTGCTGTAGAGAAAGTGGAAAAATGAATTCGGGGTCATCAATCAGAATCTTTCGAACTAAGACTTGTTAATACAGGCAATTCTTAGAAAAGTGTTGATAGTATTCACCCATTGCGGCAAACGCAAAACCCAACAACGAGGCACCCTAGAGAGGGTGATTAGCTTATAAACGAATCTTCTATTTCAAGGAAATCATCCTCACCCAACCAAAAAATAAGGCCACTGCGGGATTCATAGTAATTCCATAATACAACGCAGCATTGGTTGGCAAGTAAGCTATCTCTGGTTAGCACAGAACGATCGGCTTTTATTCGGCTACTCACTCGCCCATTGGCCCTGACTCCCTGCATTTGCAGCAATACCAATAATTGCATGTTCTTTAATGGAAAAGGGCCCTGGATTAAGTGAAAAAGAGAAACGTCCTAAAGGAACGGTATAATTTGGGAGCGTGCGAGCTAAGAGGCGACCGAGAGGTGCAGAAGCAAGAATGACAAAAAAGACGGGGAAATACGCTGTCGTTGTTCGAAAGCTGATTTGACGAGTTAGTCATCTACATATCTGGTGAAATGCTTTCAAGTTAAACATACTAGGATAGCTGGGAGACAATGCTTCCGATGATACAAAAAATGGCAGATAAAAGTAGAGACCGGAATGTTATGACTGGGAGGGAGGGGTCATCCTCAAACCCAACCACAGTCCGCACTAATTCGGGAATGTTGGCGAACTCTGGAGATTCAAAATCATAATCTGATTCATTAGTGGAGTCCTTCTCTCCTGAACTTCGAATATTGACTTCAGGGAGTCCCTTTTCATCGGATTGATCACTTTGATTCACAATCACATTGGGTTGAGCGGATTCTTTTGGCTGGTGCTGGCCCTGGTCGGCCACTACTTTGGCATTTGAATTCGTCATAATTGTATTGAATGACCGAGAGGTCTGAAATCCAGACATTATCCCCCCACGTGTCCAGAGATATCTAACCTTTTTATGTCACTCTGCCTTTTTCTACCGGCTGTTAATCATTGTGCAATCCTAGTTTAGAATGTGACCATACTACATGGCCAAGCTATGCATGCTTATTTACACTTGGTTTAGTACGATTCTGAGGGTCGAACGACTGCTAGGGTTGCTGGTCAGTGTCAAGTTCGCAGATAACATTATGAGTTACCCTAACCCCCGGTTGCAGCCCACATTGTCACACAATAGCCTCCGATTGGCTTTTGAAGCACATCAATGCAGGTATATCAATCATTTAACCTAGGCAACGCGCATCGAAGTCCTGGAATGGGGAAAATGTCCGAAAAGAGGGGATGGATTTCGCCATCGCACCCTGCAATGATTGATAGTGCCCCGCAAAAGCCCGAGGCCAGATAAGACCAGGGTTGGGAAGTTGTATTCCGGGTGGGATATGTCGAAATCCAATGGCTTTGATTGATTGACATAATTGGCTTCCATTTTATATACGTCTTCTCATATCAGCCGAGAGATAATACAGATCGGACGTTGATCATACTTACCCCAACGAATCTGCGCTATGAGCACGAAACGACCTCGATTCCGTTCCATCCCGGTTTAATCTGCACCCTCACCCACACTAGTACTAATGGAAAAGATTCTGTCACTTGTTGTCATAATACCACGCCTATTTTACACTTGTGGTAATCGGACAAGCTCCGATCGGTCTTGGAATACTTCTTTCTAAAAAGAGTAACGGGTCAAGCCCGCATCCGAAATTTCACCAAATTTGTATAAGACCCAGAGATATAAGATTGTTTGTTATTGATAAAGCAAATAATTAACCATTATCCTAAAAATGACTTGTAATCCGAATACCCAGAATTGATATTGCTCCAGTAGGCGGAAAGCACCCACCCGCCACCCTGGACAGGTATGAACCAAGATTCCCGCAAAAAAATGAGACAACATGTGCCCTAATCGGCCATTTCAATTGGCAACAGTCTCTTAATCAGAGATAATGTGCATTGCAAATATTCCATCGTGAATGTCAAGCTTAGGGAAGAGCAGTGCCATCAGCGCTACAACCGATATTGCAAACAACCTATTGATGCTTGTTAGAGATGTACCTGGAATGTTGAAGGCACAGACTCGGTACCGTGTTCCAACTCGTCATCGTAAGGCCATTGATTAAAGGTTCTTGGCGGGTTACAACCTTGCAATCGTAAACCACCTTTTATCATGTAGCTGTCAAACTGGGTAAGCTTGGCGGTCGGGATAAATGGCACAAAAATTTTCGTCCTCAGTTCAGTACGCCATGATTCCCATGCTGTTGCCCGTATGGCATTCTGGCACATCTCAACCATTTCAGAAAAACGTGGGACTCGCTTGTTCTCAACCGAGAGGAAAGCCTCCGTGAGAATAGATAATGACCACTCGGGAGCATTGAGCGACTCCTCAAAATGTTCCTGCAATGCATTTACTAAAGCGGCGCACGATTCGATGCAGCTATTGCCTCCCTGTCCGATAAATGGATTGAATTTATGAGCTGCATCACCGAGAATGAGGATGCGACCGTAGTGCCAACGCTGCAGAACAAAGTGTGGCAGGGCTATAATGCCGGTGCGATGAAAGCTTTTGGCTACATCTGCGAGGCGGAGTCCAGAGTCCGTCAAGATCGTGTTTGCGCCTCGCTCAAGTTCACGCTTCGCATCCTCATCGGTGAAGCGCGGGATTTGGTCGAGAGATATAGAACGCTGTCGGCGTTCCTCCACATCTCTTGCCTTACGACGCTTCGCACACCGTCTGCGCCAACTACTACCTGACTTTCAAAGACAGAGCCGTCTCGTGTGTGAACTATGGCGTTTTCTGTATAGTTCCGCACGGAATTCACTCTTTTGCCAACGAGTATTCGCCGCTTGTCAATGATTGCGCCATAAAGAATGCAGAGAAACTGGTGGCGTGACAAGAAAATATTTCTGTATCCGTGGCGCTCTTCCATGATGCTTTTCGTATCTCGGGCTGTTAGGCATTTGCCTGACCGTCCATCTCTGTAAATGCTGGTTTTTATATCATGTCCTTTGGCCATGATGATATCATACAGTCCTAATTGGTCGAGGATTCGCAGTCCATTTGGGAGTAGCCCGATGCTAGCTCCTGTGTTGGGTGTTATGTTTTCATATGCCTCAAGGAGAATGTAGTCAATATTCAGATGTTGCAACATCAAAGCCAACGTCAAACCTGCAACCCCGCCCCCAACGATGATGATCTGATGTGTAGCGGGTTCTAGAGTCATCTTGGTATGTAGGTGGACAGGATTATCAAGGTAGTAAAAGTCAGCACTGTTGAGGAAGAGTGGATTGATATGCTTCAAATCTGGTATCTTTCCCGCATGCTTAGCTTTTAATGCTAATGGCCAAGAAAGGATGGCAATCATCACCTTAATGCTGGGTAGTGTTCAAACTGGTGGCGGAAACACTAGTGTTTGGGCTCAACGGCGGTATGGTAAACTTTCCACCATCCGCCACAGCATTAATCCAATTAAATTGAGGAAAGCTGACATTCAGATAAACATTATTTCCGTAATGGTAAGTTGGTGTTATTAGTGTACCAGTCCGTGGCCATAATAGCAGGTGATTTCGAAGATCTGCCTCTTTTCTGCCTGTCGCTTGTTGATTGGCCCGTAACTGCGATTTAGCTCTGATACGAGGCGCCGCCATTACGATCAAGCTACAAAGTAGATCACCTATTGCCTCAGTTTAACAATCAGGCCAGCTCTCACAGATACCCTGGTCCTGGGTTTAGCGAAATGAAACTTCCCCCTAGAGATTTGATGCCAAACAAGATTTGGACGCCCATACTTAGCGTTGTTTTAAATCGACCATGGACAAACAAACATTGCACTCAGCCGCTCCTCTAGATAGAGCCTTCAATGCCGATTTATCCGTTAGCGGATGAATTCTAGACCATTGAGTTATCGATAGATCTCAAAAATGCATCTTGTCGTCCGACTCTGCTTATCAGTAAATATCATATTTAGATCTTGTAATCTTGGTTTAGTTGGCGGGATTCTGTTTTAGGCAAATAAAATGAGATATCTTGCCGAAAATGTCAGAAAAAAAAGACATAAGTTTGATGCTGCAATATGGCAAGATGGTATCAAACCCAGCTGCAGTCGAACAGCTGAGCTCTCTTGTCGATCAAAAATGAACATATTACCCCGCACTAAAATGATCTTCACATCACGAATTAGTCTAGGCTAAGAATGTGGTTAGTTCATGTATAGAAACAAGGCAAACAAAGAAGGTCAACAAGCCACATCCCAGCTGGAATTGCACGATTTCTTTTGCGCCACACTAAAAGTCCATTGTGCTCATTATATTTACATTTAGCGCTACCAACCCCCACCATGATACACACCAGTTTAGCATTAACATATATTTAGATCCGGTGAACGGCAAATTCCGACTGTGCCAACACACCTCACACTACTGGCACTGACCAGCTATCTTTTCAATGAGCCGGCCATCGTATTGTTTCCCGCCATGGCTGCTAGTATTTTTATTGATCATAATAAACTAGCAGATTTATCCTTCATGGGTTTGATTCAAATACGTCCTTGTTTTGCAGGGCTCTGGTTTGTTATTCTTCAAGTTCTTATTGAAAATTCCGCCAAAGAGGCATCAACTTGAAGCATTTCTCAATACTCTCATAAATCAGTCTACCGCGTATTGCGCACTCCAGTAGTGCTACAAGGCATCAGCAGAATAAACCCATTAGCAATGTTGTAAACTCCCGGCCGCGAACTCTTGTGAACCGACATCAGATGGGACGATAACTGTTTATCAGCAAGGGTGGGGGTCTGCTCGGATTAGGTGAGAACTTGATTACGACGAGTGACTGTGCACCCGGATGTTCCGTGGTGGATTGATCCCGTTGGTGCAGAGGGGTAATGACAACGTCGTCGTGCTAGAATAGAAAGCATTGTGTAACATTCATCCTACACATGTAAGCATTGTCAGACTTAAGCAGCTTACTATTAATAACGGCCCTAACTCGGAAATGACAACGATGTCGTGGACGCGCAGACTTCCCGGCTACGAACAGGGTCGATCGTGCCACGCTGTCGTAAATCAACACTTGAGTGGATGTGGATTTTCTTGAAACAGAATTAAGTCATTTTGGTTCCGACGTGTTGCACTTGCGACGCCATATGGATAATGGTAACCGGATGCCGGAAGGTTTTGCTCGGAGCCAATGGTGAGATGTGTCCATCCCGATGATACCCCCCTAAAGAAGTTTGTGCGGGGCTCAAGTGTATACAGCATCCTATCAATATTAATCGGGAGTATTATAAAACGCTGATCTATTGATCCCTGGGTCCCCATAGAAGAAAGTTCATTATTCTTTAGAGGGGCTATTGGAACGAAATCTGCTGCGCCAAGCACACACTGAACACGGCTATTACAAGGTTTTGTTCGACATCCATCTGATGGGCTCAACGATGACGGGAAAAGTCGATTTGGCCGAGTACCTATTCCGGCGCCTGGCCCAGTTAGGATGTGGCTCGGTTCATGGTGTCCCTGGCGATTACAGCATCGTGGCGCTGGATTACCTTGAACCAGCAGGTCTCCGCTGGGTTGGAAATGCCAATGAGCTCAATTCCGGGTATGCTGCCGATGGCTATGCGCGCATCAAAGGTATCGGTGCTCTCATAACCTCAATTGGCGTCGGTGAGCTATCTGCGATCAATGCTATCGCCGGTGCCTATGCAGAAAAGGCTCCAGTTGTTCATATCGTCGGAACTGCGCCCAGAATTGCACAGGATTCGCAGGCCTGCCTGCATCATACCCTGGGACACGGTGACCTACGAGTATTTTCAAATTTCCACAAGCCAATCACAGTGGCACAGGCAAATCTCAACGATCCGAAAACCGCCACCATGCTCATTGACACAACCCTTCGTGAATGCATTCTGCATAGCCGGCCTGTATACATTGAGCTGCCTACGGACATGGTCAAGGCTTGCGTAGATGCTCCGTCGGCGCCGATTGATCTCACTCCCCTTAAATATGAAGCGAGTTCCGAGGACACGGTGGTGAATATTTTGATAGAGAGGATCCAGTCGGCCAAGCAGCCTTTGGTGTTGGTGGATGGGTTTTCTGCTCGGTTTGGGATTCGGGATGAGATCAACCAGTTGATCAAAAACACTGGATTTCCTGCACTCACATCTCCATTCGGGAAAGGTCTAATCAACGAAAGCCTGGAAAATTATCAGGGAACATATCTCGGCATAGTGGGAGACGTGATTCATCACGCTTGGGTCAAGACTTGCGATCTTGTTTTGCACTTTAGTCCGCTGAATTCCGACATGAATACCTTTGGATTTACTGCGATACCAGATTCAAACGCGACAATTATTTTTGAAAAGCACTTCATTCAGTTTGGGAATCAGCCCGAAAAGCTCTACCCAATCTCGATTAAGTCATTCCTCGGCAAGGTATTGAAGCGCATCCAAAGCTTAGATCGCGCGAAGCCAACCCCATTTCCTCCGAACCAGACACTACCACGAACATTGTTCAATGCGCTACCGCCAGCAATCTCGGATGCACCAATCGATCAAGATTCATTTTGGTTGCGCACATCAAAATTCTTAGTCTCCGGAGATATTGTACTCACGGAGACTGGTACTTCCTTGTACGGCGGACTGGGTTTATACCTACCTGAAAACATTACCATCATAAATTCATTCATTTGGGTTTCAATCGGATACGCGCTTGCTGCCAGCCAGGGCGTGGCCTTGGCACAGCGCGAAATGAATCGAGGTCGCCATTATCCTCTTGGACGAACAATCTTGTTTGAAGGTGACGGCAGTCTGCAGATGTCAGCCCAAGCTATCAGCGACATTATCCGAAACAGGCTGGATGTGATCATCTTTGTGCTGAACAATAACGGATACACCGTGGAGCGAGCAATCCATGGCCATGATGCTTACTATAACGACATTCAGCCTTGGAGAAACCTGGAAGCTCCAAGCTATTTTGGAGCTCCTAAGAACGACCCTTTATACCCTGTGATAACCCAACAGATTCGCACGCTGGGTGAGCTTGAACATGTTTTTACCGACACCGAGGTCCAAAGAGGGAAAGGATTGGTCATGGTTGAAGTCATGCTAGATTACGCCGACTGCCCAGACTCGCTGAGGAAAACTGCAGAATATGTCGCAAAAAGAAATGGAGGGCATTAATTTTCAGGATCTTCGTATGGACTATTTTTCTTTTCATTTGTGTGCGTTTAATATGGAAATGTGGGTGCACGCTTATTGAGTTACGATTTGATAAATGGATCAATTTTCATTTGTTTATTCAAACATTACTTTATGTGATTAATGTAGGATGCTCTGCCAGACTGGCCCAAAAGTCCATTTCAAACTCCCAAGATTGAAAGTTTATACAAGGGTCCCATCCATCAACGCTAGTTGTATTAACGACATCTTGTGAGGCAGTTGATCCTTGATGCGGCTTGAATGCCATGAGTGAATCGAGAAGGCTCTGGATGGTCCTTGTTGCTCGCATGTAGAGAGCAAAGTTTGGTTCACCCGGTTGGATCCATTCACCGATGGTGACTTCGGCAACCAGAGTGCTCAAATCTTGTACCATCCTTGACCGGGATAAATGGGGGGTATTCAAATTGGCAGAGGAGTTTAGTAGGGCCAGAGAGAGGATGCCGGCTGCAGGTAGGCCGTAGAGTGTAACCTATGTACTGTTAGCCTATGTTCTAGATGTACCAAGTCCTTCGCTGACCTTCCACATCAGCCCTGTCCCGGCATTTGTCAGATTATGACGGAGAATGATGACCTGGACTGTCAAGGAAACCATTTCGCTGGCAACCATCAAAAGAGCCTCATCAGGCTCCGACGTTTTTCTTTGTGAGACCAGATTAGCCAGAAAGAGCGTGTGCAAGTAGTCCAGCCGGGTGGCAACGAGAAAATCACGTTCAAATGGATTCCGGTTACAATCCTTTAGTGTTGTTGTCAAGCGGAAATGGGGAGGCAATTGCTGCCATTGCATCTCAATCTTTTCTCGAATTTCGCTATTCACTGTCAATGCCATCCACTACTTGCACATAGCATTATGCCACTCACCTGGTGCTTTCCGTGGGCTTTTGCGATTGTCGATTTCGCAGCATTTGAAGTATGTCTTCCTTAAGATAGGCAAATAATGCTGAACAGCGAGTGTCTGCTGTGTAATTTATCATTTCCGCTTCATTCAGCTGGCTTCTCATACCTGGCCAGGCCGAGTCCTGCCAAAGGCCTGCGATGTTCTCAGGGAGCTGAAAGTAGCAATAAGATTTTGTTATACGCGGTGGCCTCCCAAGAAATATGGCTTGGTTCTTGTCAGCAGAATAAATGCGGGCAAAGGCAGCTTTGCGGAGCTGTGCAATAAAGGGCGGGATTTTGGATGCGTTCTCATCAATCTTCTCATGGTAACCGAGAGCACACAGGCTACTTGTGACGTCTCCCACCTTTCTCCAAGAGTGATAGCCTATAATTATTTAGCATGGAATTTTTTCAACTTGTTGATTCCAATCGGATGAATCCTTGACTCACTCTGATCTCCATCAACTTGGGAATGAGCAACCATGTTCTCAAACTGTAAGACAAGCTGAACATCATTTAAGCAATCAAGAGCCAGGCATATTTCCAAGCAGCAATCACTGATGTACATCAATGCTTTTATTAGCAGCCGACGCTGGTCTACAGTCGTATACAATGGTGCAAAGACAAAGGTCTCCAGTACCGCCCTCGTCGCCGCTGTAAAATAGATGCCCAGCATCTCCCATCGCAATTGATTTCCCAGCAATTGTGAAAAGAAGTCAGCCGGACTGAGATTCGGAGTTATGATGAACGCCCTTTGTGTGTTTTTTACGAGCATTTTCGCCTGATGCGAAATAGTGGCTGCTGAGCTGATGACGGACAGGGCACCTTCACAGGAGCGAGCCACGAAAGGCTCGGCGAGAGCAAGATTCACACCGGTATCGAGCCAGTTGCTGAGTAGCGCATTCAAGTTCACAATGTCTTGCTGCTTGATACATGTCAGTGTGTTTACTGCCGACTCGGCAGTGCGCTGATCCTGCAGCACATCCACGTTTGACGAAGGGGTCCGAAGGTGCGAGTCATCTCCTTCGGGCGACGGGGCATCAGGCGCCGCAGATGATACCTGATTAAAGATTGTGGCGTGGCTAGAAGTGCCGAGAAAGCCTGGGTTAGGGTAGCGGTGCACTTGCGTTGGTGAGCCCTGCTCCTGTGAGGCGAGCGAGGCGACGGGCGTTGGAGGCGCCGGACTGACTGGCGAGGATGTGGACAGGCGCTGAGGCGAGGAATCCCGGTTGCTGCCACTGAGATTAGCGATACAAATACGGTGCCAACCGAGGTGGATGTAGTACTATTGAGGCTGGTTCGCGCGGCGGCGAAAGGGCCGGGCTCGATAGACACACTGGCCCTCCTTGCCACGGTTCTGGCATCGGTGACAAGTGGGTCGCTGGTGGCCACAGGCGAGCTTCGCGCGTCGGCAGGGTTCGCAGGCAGCGTGTCTGACATTCATTTTGGCTGATGTCGGCTGGCCAATGCGAAACCTGGCGCGCGACGGTGAACAGACGAGTTCCAAGTCCCAGACTTAAGTTGGACGCCGACGCATCCATCGACTCGGAGAAACACTCGCTCCACAATAGGCCGTCTCCACCTTATGCCGAGCGCCCACTAGGCCGCATCGAGCCGATGTGAGGACTTGCTTGCGATCTCATCTCTGATCTTCTAAGCGGGCTTGGCCTGCGATTGCAAACAATCATCAACTGTTCAATCTTGATAACTTACAGCGGCATGTCGCACTAGTCCGGTGGGATACCCGGATCAGGAAGAGGCCGATAAAATGATGACTGCATCGCGAGAATCTGCTATCCAATCTTGACATCGGGTTGCTGCGGGGTGAATAAAAAGCAACCAATACAATTAGCGAGCATTTTTCAATCCCGATGTCAATGATAAATACCGACAATAGCCATTCGCATGATTTTCTAAAAGTAATTTAACCAGTTTAGAGCTATCAATATTGTGTCGGAATGTTCAGGTGTGCTACTGACAATTCTCAGAGCGTGAGCCCGAAGAAAATTCTTGATCTCTGTATAATTAAATTGGGCATGGAAAAGGAACCACATGACGAATAAATGCAAGATGAGTCTTTAATACAACTATCTTCTTATAAGATCCTTTGTTTCGCACATATAATCACAAGAAAGCTGTGCTTGGGGTCACTCAGTGAGAATACGGGGCATTGACATTCGACCTTTCGACACCTGTAATTTGGCTGGTTCTGACACTAACTTTGAATGAATGGTTTATCTCAAACGAAGCCTCGTCATGGGCGCTGTTCTCTGCGCGCAGCTCTGCAGAAGCTACAACTCCAGACAGAAAATCAACATCTTGATCAAATCTCCCATTCAACTGAGAGGAGGACAACGTTTCTGTGTCTGAACAAAATCGGCAAAATTATCTGCCTGACCAGGACCAGCTGGAGAACTGATGTAGCGCAGCTGGGTAGCAATCCATGTTCTCGTGTCATGCTCAAGACTATGCATGCAACCAACCGTGAGAAGGGCCCAAGTAGCAAAATACCCGCCTATAACCGGACTTCGGTGTTCATTTAGCACTCGGGAACATTTCGGTGACTTTGATAAGTCAATCGAGGACGAATCCTCCATTGCCACGTCATCGCCACCTATCTGGGTCGTGGCGGGGACTTTGGCACTCTTACGATGATTCCAATGTTGTTGTTGTCGTTGTTGTTGCAATGTAGCAGAAGCGACACAGGAGCCCAGCCCACTTGTTGAGGTACCGAAGCAATCAGATCATCACGAAGGCACCCCAGAATTTTTGTTGCCTGTTGGAGTCGATCAATATGGCCATTTGAGAAAAACCAGTCCCGATCCATATCAGCACCGCGCAATAAGAGATGAGCTATTGCATGATTGATGAGAACACGGCATATGCGCATACTATTCCAGGCATTGGCAAGGCAGATGCTATGGTATATGTGGTATACACCTCCCGGGACTTGAATTGCTGAAGGTGATTCACTCATGACCGCAAATTGCCATTCTTTTGGTATCTGATCCTCCGAAAATGCGGTTTCTAGGCGGTAGTCAATCTCGAGGGCCTGTGAAAGATATTGTTCGAGGTCCTCTAGGGGCATATCAGGTGGCGGTGCAGGCGACTCAGAGGTCGAGAGTTTGAAACTTTTGACAGCGGAAGTGAATGAGTAGCCACCGGGTGCAATGTGCTGATATAAGTCGAGCGTTTCAACGTGAGCACCTGCAGTGATCCAGAAGGGATCCTTGAGGCCAGCCGCTCGAGCAGCCTCTATTCGTAGCATGCGCAAGCCAGGCGGCATCGAAGAACCAACGCAAATGCAGTTCATCAAAACTTCGGAAAAGGCATCTCGGAAAATACTGAGACCCGTGGGCCTTTTAAGCTGTCCTTTGCCACGAGCGGCGAGGAGCGAAGCAGCAGTTCGGATTTGGAGACTCCAACCATCGATGGATAATCGACGAAACTCGTACAGGGCCAAGATCAAGGCAGCCACAATAGTACTGTCTCTCCGAGATGCTTGCGGATCGGAAATAGTGGTATTGACGTGTTCCCTAGTTCGCGTATACCTTGAAACTGATTCTTCCACCAGATGAGTCTGATTCGTTGCGCGACCCAAGCCGCTGAGTCCCAAAGCGACAGCGGCTTCCTCTAGTAACTCATGGTCCTCTTTGTTTTCCAATATGTTAGCAGCATAGTCCATGAACCCAAACGAAGGCCCTAATGGCTGCACTACATAATTTGACAAGAAAAATCCCAAAGCTATTTTCTTGCTCAAGAACAACATTATCAGCAGCTACCTCAGCCAATCCGTATCAAGGCTCTAGCGGGGCTCCACTACCAAACTAGCCAAAGCTGGGTCAGAATCGGAGGAATTACCGGGAGTGCATAATCCATGATCCGTATTAAACGGGGAGTGGCAGTTGAGGAAATCGGGCGTGAAGCCATTACTCGTGCCACCAAACAGCTCATCGAGAGCCTCAAAGCTTACTGATGACGGCAGTGGAGAAACTTGGGGCAAGGCCAAAGAAGGAGTATCAGAAGAGGGCCTGGAAGAGACCTTGGAAGGGGCCCTCTTCGTAACTTTGGAGTTCTTGGCAGGGGCCTTGTCCACCACGCGGCTGCTCTCGTCGCGGAATATGAGGTTGGAGGGATCTCGATAGCCGGGGCATGTTACTCCTAGGCGGCGACACTGCCCGCAAGCAGGTTCTGCTTTGTCACACTAGCGGCCTCCCCACGCCGGGGTCAGTTGCGTTTAATCCATTTCCAAGGGAAACCGAGCTTACACGTCGCTTCTTGGCCCTGCAGTTGCCGCAGCTCGTCGACGGACACCCACAGTGAACCATGATGAAATAAGGGTCCTATCTCGGCTGAACAGCTGTGAAGGAAGCAGACGCGACGTTGTCGGGCCTCACGACACACGGACGGATCGACAGTTGAATAGCATTCCAGCTGCCTGATGCCGGTTAGACCGGCACTGCCTCAAAGCGGAGACGGCGGAACACCGGCACCAACACCTGAACCAACAGCCTTACCAATGATGCGAAAATGAACACAACTCGGGAAATAAATCATGGCTATGCATATGTATCGTTTCAAACCAGAATCAAGGATGCGTAAAAACACAAAACAATAACGTCTGCATTTAGTATTTCGTCACACAGCGAACGCTATAAACGTGTAACTCTCTCGGGCAAACACATCTCTTCCAACTTGGGTCTCCCGCATGCAAACGCATGCAGCAGGAACCAACATACATACAACCAACCAACAAAAAATTATACCTTTTTTTTTTTAAAAAAAAAAAATTGACAATAATGATAAATAATAATAAAACAAAAAAAAAAATAAAAACTAAAGTACTGTCATGTGGCAGCAATAATCCTATGCCCCACAATAAGCTCGAACCTACCCCATACCATGACAGTTGACCATTGCCAAGCGCATTCAAGGAGCCAGACCGACGTGTTCTAAAGTGAATGGGGAAATCATCTTACTGCACATTCAATTAGTTTGAGGACACTACCTGATCGAGGCCTGATATTACATGTTATTTGTCATTGTATTGGTCTTGGCGGATGATGATCCATTTATGCAAATCCTTCGGTTAGTAGATCTCATCCACCAGGGATGCGAATCCATTTACAGACGCGAACACTCAACAAAATATGTTGATGACCATTTGCAGCACAATAAAGAAATAACGGAGAATGAACCATGGGATCTGATTAAACAGATGGTGATCTTGTCGCACTTTATACAAACGAACCCCATAATCAACATAGTCTACTGTAGAATCCTCGCGGGCTTGGTGAGAAAAGGATTGTTCCTGTCCAACGGAAATAGACACAAAAGTTCATGTCAAACATCCTTGCACTAATCACCCGAGATGCAGACGGGGGATGAAAATTATGATGCGTCCCTGATCTGACATCAGAATGCATCCTGGCCCCGGTCTAGCACATTATCTAATTTGGGCTACATACACACTGAAACATTCTCTCCTGTTTCTCTTTTTCCTTATTGTGAGATTGGTGCCTCAGTTGTATTGCATGTTTGCAAGGGTACATGACACAAAACTGCTTTCAGTTCAAGTCAATGGCAAAGTGGATACACATCTTAGGAACGCGTACGCTTGCACGACGCTGAAAGCATACTCCTACATTGGCATGAAGGCCTGATCAAGAACAGCTGGCTCTCTTATAATTTTTTGGAAAAAGACTCATATACATCACATATTTTATGGTTCAAGTTTCCATGTTTATGCTTCTATATTAAACTTCTAAGGATATCAGATTTGACCGTTAAACATGCTGTTAAAAGAAAATCTAGGTATGGGGGATGCCGCCCAAACATATAATTATTTTGTACATGATAAAATTTCATCTTCCACTGACAACTCCCAACACTGTTGTCTAGATTTGGACGGGTTGTCCAAACTGGTGGTGGTTTTGCTGAATGTAACCCATGGCTTCAGCCAGCTGAGCATCACTGGGTTTATTCACAATCGTTAGGTAAAGGATGTTCTAGACATGTTATGTTAGCCGCATGCTCCAAGGGCAAATGGTGGAACAGAGAGAAACTAACCTTCTTGATCTTTCTCTTCTTTCCGGGGTCTCCTCCTTCTCTCTTTTGAGACCGAATCTCAATTAGTCTTGGTGTGTAGTGCTCCTCGCATCGCTTCAGTTGGTAGTCGATGTCCTGTTTGTGCTGGCCCGAGTTTCGGATTCTGTCCACTTGCCATCGGTACTCGTCCACCAGTCGCCTCTCCTCATCTTCGATCTGCTGGTTGGTAGTTCGCTTCCTGTCTGGGTCCTTGAACTTTCCAACAAGGCCTCCGGCCGACTGTGGACGAACTGGGTTGCCGTCGGCGTGGCTGCCTCTGGCGGGGACGGTCAGGATGTCGCCGTTCTCGGCGGCGTAGCGGGCGCGGGCTCGTCGGTCAAGGTAGTCGTTGAATGAGTCGAAGGTCTTGGGCTTGGACAGCTTTTGGAATGTGCTCGGGGTGGGCGCGTCGGAGGCGACAAAGTCTCGGTGCTGGCGGCGGTCGTCCATGAAAATCAAGGGCGCGGCAACAATGGGCAAGGCACTGGGGCCGTTGACGGTGCCAGTGATGGGGCTGCGCATCGAGGAAGCC
This sequence comes from Calonectria hongkongensis, assembly GCA_017140755.1. Classification (NCBI taxonomy): domain Eukaryota; kingdom Fungi; phylum Ascomycota; class Sordariomycetes; order Hypocreales; family Nectriaceae; genus Calonectria; species Calonectria hongkongensis. Next base: position 644,810 of record JAACJA010000001.1, read on the forward strand.
ACGTTGGCCGACTTTCGCAGGTTGACGCTCGACTGGGCCTTGCGGGCCTGCTTTTGCTTCTCCTTCTCGGGGTCCTTGGGGTTCGGTGTGTACTTCATAACCATGCAGAACAGGCCTCGGGGGCCAAAGAGCTCGTCGTTAAACTTGTCCAGGGCGGAATTGGTCCTGTTGCAATTTTGTTAGTAAACTGCAGTTTCGTTGAGGGGCACAGGGAGACGTACTGGCGTCTAACAAAGCCCTTGTTAGCCATGTATGCACCAGCTTCGACGGCGGTTGCAATGAGTGCAACCATGACTTCGGGAGTGAATCCCACTCCAAAGGCGGCAGCTTCGACACCGGCGATGAGCTTGTTACCCCGCAGGGCTGTGTTGAACTCATCGAGGAACTTGAGGAAAGTCTTCTGGTCGATGCCGCAAGCTTCGAGGGCTGGTGAGTAGCAGGCGATGAAGCCCCGCGACCGGGAACCCGGACGCTGCTGGGGGATGACGATCGGTAGTGAAAGAGGACCTTCCATTGTGAGAGGCTGTGTGGTGGAAATGGATGTCTACTCGGCGAGATGCCAGATCGGACTCGCCTTGGCACGATGGATGTGCTGGATCTTGCAACGGGACGGGACAATGGGGTACGGCAGCGGCATCAACATAAATAATGGACATGGTGGATTATCGGGCATGTAAAGCTAAATAGGGCAGCGGTCAATCTGCCTCGATGCTATGGTGCCACTCTGATCCCATGCCAGGCCAGGCCAGCCAGTCCTTGCAGATGCGCGACAAAACACTTTCCGGATTGGGATACGAATCCTTCTGGAAGCTGAAACGCCTCAGCCAATATCTTGTCCAGGTTGGGCGCTACAAGCTGCAGGATATTTCTAAGTTTAGAGCGCATGGACGCTTTCTGCAGTGTGCAGTGCAAGTTGGTAGGGACCAACAAGCAGTTGAGGGCTAGGCTAGTTGGCTGAGGAGAGAATGTTGGGCCTTTGTTTGTTCAACGACTCTCTCTCTCTCTGTTTCTGGCAAACACGACGACGATTGAATCTCCGATTTCCTTCTCACAGTTCTGCGGGGAACGTCAACCGGGGTTGCTAGATTAGTAACTGGGTATTATTCAATGGGTAATTTAACTAAAACTATTAATCAAAGGTTATGTGATTGCAGAAGGCGGCGACAGACGGCAGAATCCTCCGGCCCACTGAACAGGAGGAGGGGAACAGAGAGAGCATAGGCGGGCTTACGCGAGTTCAGTGCGCCTTGGGAATAGGCCGAGAAGAACTCTCTGAGCCCACCCGAAAGCTTGAGCAGGGATGCATCCCACTCCGTCAGCCTAACCAAGCCTTAACCGCAGCGCGTGCAGCTGCCGCAAGTCTGCCTGACCCTGCCATTATGCCAGGGCCTCGAAGCTTGAGCGGGCGATTAGATTGGTCGGATCGTCAGGAACGATAACTGGACACACGTGGACCGGCGCTGGGACGGTTGTTGGTTTGCTGCGAATGCGGGACGAAACCACGCGTCGACATGACAGCGAGCCGTCGTCGTTGCTAGACCAGAATAAGAGACGGCCAAAGCATTGCGCTGCATGCACGCACACACCACCAGCCTCTTCAAGCAGAACCAACCTGTTTATCTGTTTGGTCAGTTCGCCTACCCGCAGATACAAGAGACGTGGCGAGTCGTGCGCGCTCAGTTCAATTCGGTTTCGCGTATTACTCAGCGGGGCTCAGCCACATGCCTCCTCCCTCTCTGTCAGTACGCGTGTGGAGAAAGTCGGAGAACCGGACAAAGCCAGGAATATAACCTTCGCGGATAAACGGCAGGTCCCTGTGGCATTCATTTATTCGTCTCATGACTTTGCCGTTGGACTAACGAAAGTATATGACATTGAATCGAATGGCATCGCGCTTTAAGCTTTGCATCTTTCCACTGTCGAGAAACATGCTCTGTTTCATTGCATGGCGGTTATTTTCTTTTTCTGACGTCAGCCAGCAATCACCTAACGCTCGCCATGACCGTGCAGCCAAACGCGTTTAGCACCTGTTAGCGGCACAGCCACACCGTATTACATAAAACCCCGAAGCCCTAAACCACTCACTCACACTGCATTTCCCACTGTTCGTTCGTTCTCCTTCTGTGCTATCGATAAACGACTCGTGCTCGATTCGTCGAACATAAAACAAGGCGAAACACGCCAAACATGCCCAGCCACTAGTCGCACGCGTTCCTGAACCTTGATGATGACTCGCCCATATTAAAACCGCCTGTTAAGCTTTTAGTTACTGCATCGAAGAAGTCTAACAATGTCTCCGAATTTGAACTCGTGCGCCAAGCTCGGCCATGGAGATTGCGATGGACGCGAACGCGAATTTGACATTTGCAATCGCTTCGCATTCGTCAATCGCAGAATGTTTCTGTGCGTGCTTTCCATAGTTATAGAAAAGGCCTGAGCAAATCATCGTCACGATCGGAACTTGCCCCCATCCATCGCATGTTTCCCAGGCCAGGGTTGAGCCCCTCTTCCAAGCCAGGCTCGCAAACAACCTGGGGTTGAGAGAGTTAGTCGAGGCCAGACCGTTACATTAGGTGGACCTGTTCCGAGACAACCGCAACAAACCCGAAAGTCCGATACTAGCCTTGCTCGTGCATTCCTTCGTGACTCTCATTTTCTTTACCCTATTCAATGGTCAACGATTCCATACTCCGGGAGACAATGAGGCCATCACACCAGGGAGTCATCGGCGCTAATTTTATTTCTCGTAACCTAAAGCTAAACCGTATCAGCCAAACAATCTCACTTAGCCCCTACATCACTGACTATCCATTGTTCCTAGGGGCAATGGGGTTGACGCCATTCCATACAGGCAGGATAGAAGTCCAAAAACGGCAATCGCAAGGCATTTTTCCATTGTGATTCTCTGCAAAAGTAAAATTAGTGTGGTAAAAAAGCGACTGATATTTCCGATGTCCGTTTCCCACCTCTCGCGATTTTCATCTGCTTTCCGCTTTTCCTCTGAATGACAAATCTGAATGACAAATACATTCTCCTGTAAAGGCAGTGCATGGTTCAAATCAAGAACAGATCTCTAAGCATCTCATGAATCCCTCACCCACTGTTCATCATGGATGGGCTATTCGTCTGCCTCCTCACGTAACTTAGGGGTCAATCTATTCAACCCACGAGCACGATGCATGTTTTCCACAGGTGATTTACTACTGCTGAACAAGATAAGTTCAACTGTAGTAGAGTTTAACCCGATCCATAACAGATATGTTCGTTCTCGGAACCATTCTTTATTATCAATCACTATCTTCATTCCATTTTAGCTGAAATCCCAAACGATAGTAAACATTATGCCTTATATGATATGCTCAATTTCAAATAATCTGCCAAGTTAGTAACATGACAATCTTTGACCTCGTGCAGGTCCACGTCAGAGGAAGCTACTCTCAGCCAGATATCGAATGGCCCTTCAAAATATTTAGATATGGCCCATCATATTGAACGACCACAAGCTTGGACAAGGCAATATTGCCATAATATTGATTCCGTAACGATATGTATTTTGTGGGGAGATACAATTAATTTTCAAGCCACTAAGTTTCTGTTGGGTAATCAAATCTTATACATCACATCATCAAGAAAGCAGTCAATTGTTCTAATATCCATAGCACCACATAACCCATTATTGTAGTCGTAACTAGCCTCTTGGCAAACTTGGCGTTAGTTTAGCAGCTTTTGGTCACAGATCCAATTATAAGAATAATATCTAACTAAAACATAGTTTTAGCAATTTTTCATGCCTTTCTTCCACCACAATGCGTTAATTTCATATGGTTACGAGGGCGATTCTACATCCCACCCTATAGTCCAAGCTCGTAATCACTGCGCCGCGTTTGACCGTGGGTAAGGAAGTGGAGGAAGATGGTCAAATTAGCGCCAGAAATTGAATTCTTTACAAAATATGCATTGGATAGTAGAGTATTGTCCAAGGAGACCGGCTCCAGCGAGGAGATGTTCGACGTTCCAATAACGTTCCTACATGTCCCCGCCTAGTAGCATTTATCCAGGAAATCCGGCATTCCTTGTCCTTGGAGAAGAAAGCGTTGCAGTCAAGAATCATCAATTAGTCAAAACTTTGACAATGGGTGTTTGAAGATGCTTTTGCACTAATTTTAGGAGTGGCAAATCATAAAAAATCAAGCAACAACGAACAGGTTTGGTTTGGATTCTTTGAATAAATATATATTTGAGATGAGCGACTTTCTGGTATATACTGCCTCTCTTAATCTACATCGCTTAAACAGAATTGTCAGCGCAACTAAAGCTGCCTCGCACGCCATCACCGCTGGCAAAAGTATCCAACAGTGCAGTAACAGAAGACCAAAGTCCTGCGCCATTCATGAAAAGTGAAAAAGCAATAAGGAAAACATTGAGGCCGACCAAGCACATCTGCTTCCACCCATTAAAGTAGTTACCCCTGTTCCAGCTGAGCCACAGAGCACCCGCAATACCATACGTGAACCAGGCATACGTTGTTGCGGAACTGATGGACACGATTGAATCGAAAACGGGAATAGCATTTGAAAGAATAAAGCTGACGATCCAGAAAACGGTGGCACATACCAGCCAGATGGACCACGGCTTGACCCCATTGGAGGTAACTTGGTCTCCAGCCTTGATCAGGCGCATGATCTCAATGAAGATGTATTTGACACCAACGTGACCATTGGCGAGACCGGCTGTCAAGATGGCCGGGAGAACTAGTCCATAAGCGATCTTTGCCGCAAGACGGGGCGCCGATCCCAGGGCAGGCGAAGTTGTGTACTCTCCAGCAAGGCAATAAATTGCGACAGCGAGAGTAGTGTAGAAAACCCAAGACACACAAATCAGGCCTCGGAGCGCAAATGGGAAGTCCTTTTGGGGGTTTTTCATTTCAGCCATGTACGAGACGTAGGCGTAGTTTCCGGCAAAGGCGAAAATGATCTTGAGTACTGCATTGAATGTCTCCTTGAAGCTGGGCTTGCCGACAATGGTGATTGAGACTTTCCAATCGTCTGGGGCATTTGGTGGGTTCGAGATTCCCAGGCTGATCATGACTGTGAGAGCTGCGGCTACAATACTGATCATGCAGGGAAGACCACTCTGAGACACAAACTTGGCGGTTCGGGGCACATTGAGTCCGTAGCAAACGATGCAGGCAATTCCGATGAAGCCAACAGTGCACATGGCGTGATCGCTAATATTGTTGAACGCGATGGAGAGCGTGACCGCCGTTGACGCGCAAGTCATGATGCACTGGATCAGAAGCAGCACGGCAACGATAACCTCCCATGGACGTCCGCCAACAATCTTGACCATTTCAACAATGTTGACGACGTGGGGGTGGCGGATATAGAACTCGTACAGGCCGTAACCGCTGTACCAAGTGAGGAGGGCGGCAAGTGTAATCGTGATGATGCCAGGAATAACGCCAAGGACCTTAATGGCGGAGGGCAATCCGAGTGCACCAAGACCGAATTGGTTCGTGACGAGCGCAAAGAGGGTATCCCACCGGCTCATGGTGCGGAATTTGTCGCCTTCTTTGCCGTTGAGGACGGCGCCGGATATTTCTTCGTGGGCAGCCGTTTGGATATCCATGGTTCCGTTGCTGATGCCATGGTGAATCTTTTCGTTGTTGCTTGGCTTTGAGTGGTCACCGTCACTCTCGCCGCCAAAGGGGCTGATTCCCGTCGAGGCAACGTCCGAATCCGAGTGCATGGTGCTGATTGGAAAAGAGTCGGCTCGAAGAGTAAAGGGGTATAATGCTTAGGAGAAGAGAGGGTTGAGGTGCAATTGGCTCATTGGAGTTGTGTGGTCATGAAACTGGATGTTGTTGCTGTAGATTGTCTCGGAAAAAAAAGAGGCAGAACGGAAGGGACTGGCGCCAGATTAAATACGAATCCGGGTTTAAGCTGTCTTAGCATATTCTCTCGATACTGGCTCTGCTATGGCTGTTCGAAGTTGGCTGATGTGAAGTCGGACCAGTGGGGCTGTGTATCAAAGGCCTCAGCCGTCACCTCCGTTGCGATATGAAAAGGCCAAGGTAACGGGTATGCGGGTTTTTTTGTTCGCGAGCTGGGGTGACCCTCCTCCCCATGGGGTAAGATAAGCCAAGAAAGGGCGTGTTGCAAAGGGATCACCCCTTTACCTGCTTCGTCACGCTATGGAGAAGTGAGTGGACTATCTTGGCTTCCCCGGGCCAGGAATCCAGGAGGTGGACCGCGATGTAGTCATTTTTTCTGCTTGCCAGTTGCTGATCAGGGCCTTGTCCTCCGAAACAATGGATCCTCGAGCAAGAGAATCACCCCACAAGGGAATCCAACAGCAAAGGGAGGGAGAGCTACAGACCCGCCACCCCGTTGGGAGATTTTATGGGAACGCTATGGGTACGACCGAGACGACTGGTGTGGATTGCCTGAAGCATCTTGGCCGAAGTGGGCCCTTGGCATGAAGCCAAGACCATGACCTTTTAGGGGTTTACGAATGGAGGGAATTGTGGGCCAGAAAGAGTTGGGAACAGTTTTGAAGTGAGTTTTCTCGGACGTGGTGGCTGCGGCTGCGGTTGATTTTAGCCTGAGATCTTGCCGCCGCCGATCGACGATAAGCCAAAACTTACCTTCAGCCTCCAAATGCACTTCACCTGGCAAGCGAAAGCAAGATTGTCTGCTTTACTTCGCGCATCGCTCCGTGTAGTCTCTGCTCCGCCACGGATCAATTCAGTCACTTGTCAGAATGTCTGGGGCTCAAACACATGGTTGCCCCATCGCCGATGCCAAGACCTCAAAATGGTATTTTCATTACCAAATGATTATTTCCTCTACGATGACATCATGGGCTCAATCTGCGGTTGACGTGCGGCCCCGAAGGGCCACTATACAGGGACTCCAGCTAACCGCCGTCCCGGGATGTCACCCCAAACCCAATTGGATTAGCATCCGGCTGGCGAATTTGGGGGGACCAGATCCACAAGACTCCTATAGCGCAGTGATAAGGGCCTTTGCCCCCCAACAAGAAAATGCTGACCATATTCAAGGCCTCCCGTGGGGAGATGAGTGAGGTGATAATATACCGCAGGTTGCTTGACAGCGGGACATGAACCCAGTAGCAACACGGCTGAATCTTCCGCATGCATGGGATTGAAGCTTATTGAGAACATCCTTGAAGGGCCAACAGCCACAGCTCGCCGCAATTAGAAACAATTTGCTACGACATCATGCTGAATATGCCAAGACGGAATGCGTAGATAACAAGGAGATTACTCCCAGCTTGAGTGAGCAATGCCTCATACATATTTCGCCTCATTCAGCCGACCGAAGATCTTGACTGGCTAAAAAATCAGCCACCGAGTCATGGCCGCCGCCCTGTTTCACTCAAACCCTGCAAGTGCCATGCTCGGGGGCGTTCTAGAAAGAAGGAAGAACGCGCCGTCCCTTAAAGGCAGTTCTCCACGACTACAAGATGGCATGTACATTAGGGGGGGTGTGGCGTTTATTCTTTCAGCCTGAAGCCTCCTGGCTTGGCCGGGTGATCCTTGAAGGGGATCAGACGGTCCAGCTCCTCTATGACGGTATTCCCAAAGTTATTCTACCACTGCCGAACAGCCGTAAGCTTGTGGTGACGATGGGAAGCATCCTACTGGGTGTTTATCCCTGGAAGAGGGTCGAGCTCGTTGCCTGCCTCGTTATCCATGAATGATTCCACTGTTTCGGTACTCAAAAACGAGAAAATCTTCCCTGGAGTGGAAAATGCCATTTGCGAGGTGAGCCTATGCGTTGGGGCGAGCAGTGTTTAATCACCGTCCCAAGAAGCAACGTTTCATATGTCTGACTCAGTCGGAATAGAAACCCATTGATATGAATGTCCGGCCCAATTCAAATGCAAACTGGTAGCTAAATATCCATGAATATATCTCTTGGAAAGCAGAGCTCCCCATGTGATTATGATCCTCGAGAGCCCCTGAGACGTGACTTTGGCGACAAGAAAAAAAGCAACCAAGACACAGTTCATTGGTGCTCGGCGCTCGGTTCCGCGCCGCAGAAATTGGACGAACCGTCGGCATCAGTTACCGTGCCCACACGGTCGGCACCGATCCCGACGTGGAACCGAAACTATTCCCCGAGAGTCGGACGACTTTCAGGCTGCAGCGCCGCCAACCCTGCTCGCGCTCTCGGGGCTGCTGCGGTCATCAGCAAACTACTGGTCATTTACAGGCACTTGCGCGCCGGGACGCAGCCCGTGGTGGATCTCGGTCATCGGCTGCCATCCCGATCCCTGCAGGGTTGAGCGAGAGACCGCGTAATTGGGGGAATATGAACACATTCCAAGTTAATTAATACGACTCGGCTGTCTCACTAGCTTAGCCGTGAACCGCGGCGCGCCCGCTTCTTCGATCCAAGTAGTCCTGCTCCGTACATTCGCCATTGTTAAAGGCGATGTGCCACGAAATATCCTAGCATCTATAAGACTGCGTGTGTCCAATTTTCCCGGAGCACTGACCATTCCACAAGTTTAGAATGACCGCGTCTACAGCTTCTGTCCGACACCTGCCAATCGCATAACCGCCACGTATGCCATTGCCTAGGCATGTTAATGGCATGACACAAGGGAATCATGGGTGTCGAATATGAGGCCCAAAGTGGCGAGATTGAAAGGCATCGGCGGTATCCGATAGAGACTTTTTGCTGGCTAACTCGATGATCCATTGACACTGCTACGTGGCCTTGAATTCCATGCATTGTCAGATGATGGAGCTTGCGAGACCAAGAAATATCCAAGGATTAAATGACACACTGCCTGTCACAAAACCTAAACGGCTCAGTAAATTTGATATGGTGTCTAGGAGTTGGGCAGTTGCCAAATCTTAGCTATACGAGGTGATACGGTTATACGACGTTCGGTTTTCATTTTCATTCCTCTATTAATTTTCTAGATCACCCCCTTGACAATGATATCACCATGTGCACTATCACGAAAGACAGAGGTCACATTGATCAAGAACAGCTCTCCGTTATCGTGAAAACGACAAATCCAAATTAACCAACAGCACACACTCCGTAAATGCAAATCCCACCACAAGCAAGACCAGCTCTAGCATTTCGATAAAACTGCTCAAATTCCATTGTGATTAAAGATAAATATCATTGAAGGGTCTACGAGGGCTGTGACCCTATTCGACCCTCAAAGACGAACAGGCGACTCAGTTTACAGGTAGTCAGCCAATCATAACACCAACAACCCGGGAAAATAATAGATTCAATGAAGTGATTGTGAGCTGTTGAGTCGATAGTGCGCCTTCTTTGGTTCATAGTTATACCTGCAAACGTTGTGTTTGAGTCCATAGAGTGAACTGCACCAAATAGCATGACCGTGCTCGTTCAATTTGTTAAGATGATCGTATAAGAAGACCAGTAAGAGGGTGAGGTTGCCGTTCCAGCAGCCCAGTAGTAAAATAACAGGTCTCTATCTCTCGATCTCTAGCGTCAATAGATGCTATAGGGTACAGCAACCGAACCGTGATCTGTGCCAGCCTTTGTCAGTTCACGCCACACATGTGGACTCTGCCACCGAAGACCAGGCAGCCCCTGCAATATCATGTGGCGTGTTATGTACGGCATGGCAGTACCTTGCGCCTAGGCACTGATTCTGAAACAGTTAAGCAGTGCATTGGCCCAAGCAATTAAAATTGTGGCTGGGAGACATGCATGTTAGGATGCATGTGTCATCAACGCCACTGACAACACCAATGTATAAGTGACTATTCTCAATCAATTATTCCCAAAGTTTCCTAGTCATGTGAACCATACTCATAGTAGTTCTTGTTTTCCCCCTCCCAAATATCATAGGGGCGATGTGCTTACATATGATTAAAGCCCACTTCCCTGAGTAGCGTAAAAAGGAAATAAGAAAAAAGAAGGCTGGGCTGGACTAGGATGAACTTGAGTCTATGGAATTTCTATCTATACTATGAGAATTAAATTTGATACCTTATGGCTATCCGAATTAGTGTTTGCATTTACAATGGGTATGATCACTTATCCCAAATTTCAACATGAGGCAGCGAACATTTCCCCGTAATACAAGATCAGTTTCAAGATCAAAGTCTCCTTGTTCAGGATAGACACAAGCCACCATATCAGAAGATACTGTAATCTCAAGACGACTGAAATATCCTTATTCATTCGTGGGTTGCTTCGATATCCGTCTTGATGGTAGATTTTGGGATTCGGGATTCGATCCATGTCCATAAAAAGACGTCATTTATTAGAACCTTTTAATCCAAGAACCATTTTTAATCAACACCCCCGTGAGATTGTTTGAATTATTGACTCTATCCATTTTCTGTTCAATTTAGGGGACAACTCACGCTCGATTGATGTTCAAGCCCCGCTGAGCATCGATCCTGGGGTATAAAGCTTAGTTGAATATCCACAATGCACCGATGAACCGTAGGAAAAAGCCAACAGTCCATTGTTAACAAAAGTTTAATTGACCGAATCTCGGGAATCGAACTCTCATTCTCTCATTCATTCATATACCTTCTATTTTTCATCAACACCAATCAAAACATCTCGGTCGCGTGGCCCAGTGGTTGTAAGTAGCTCATGCAAGCTCCACCATCACCCCGCCCCCGCTAACTGTCTCCCAGAAGGCATTTGCTTTACAATCAATACGCAAAGGATCGCAGGTTCGATCCCTGCCGCGATCAGAATCCATAGAAATTCTTTTTTTGCCTCGTTTGCCAACGAGGCCAATACAGTTGTTGGAATGTAGTTACCGGTTTTGTGGGTCTGACACTTGTGGGGGTTTTTCTAGCCATACCAACTACTTCTTTTTTTGGTCGGATATGAATAATTCAATAATAGGAACACGCCGAATAAATGAAAGAAGGAATACACTGAACAAGCTGGATCCAATCTTACGTGAAGCCTTTTGAAGATGCACCAGGACACTAACAAATGTCGTCCTGCACAGTATGAAGCACTTAGTTAACGGAAAATATTCTGCATGAGTTTTGTGTCGATACGATGGTGAGCCGCTTTGACTACTATCAAATATTTTCGGGACAGAAAAGCGTTAGTATCTTTTTCATTTTCAATAGTCGCGACACTCGATGGAATAAATTAATAACGCAACAATTGGGTTCAGTTGAAGTGTGGACTCGTTCAGCTAGGCTTTTTACTGGTTCCATAGGGCGTCGTCTTCTGTTTTTTTCTGGTAATTTGGAGTTCAAAAGATTTATTAATGATTCCAGTTTTATGTATCCTCCTTTGAGGCCGAGCTGATTAGTCTTACGCTTAGGCTAAACATTGGTCTGTAGGGAGCTCAGCATCCAATCGGCACGGCGAGTCCGGGTCTTGTCTCACTCTCAGGTTGTTTCTAATTCTGAACGAGGCACGCTTTGGAAGAGTCTCTTGTATCTTGGAGGGAAATTCTTTTCTTTTCACCTGAAGCTGAACTTCCCCGGGTCGTTTTTTGTAGTGCGATCAGATGGTGTCCTTTGGTGTGGATGGTCCAAAGTGCTTGCAGCTGGCCATCGATCATGGTGGTGGCAAAATCGCCTATCCCAGAATCAATAGTTTGAGGAATGTGTTGTCTTAGATCGCTTCAGCCGCATTTTGAGTCAGGCATGGCCTAATGGAGAAAAGGGTGTTCTCAATAGGGTCACTGATCGAGACAAACCAGTTCGCGCGCTGGCAGATTTACATCTCAGCTGTGATAAGATACGGCAGTGGCCAATGAGAAAACTGGTGTTTTTCAGGTTCAGAGACTAGTTCCAGCCACCTGGTGGCGACTAAAACATTCCCAGCGCATGTGGCCGGATTTATTTGCTTCTAGACCTCAGCCTGCTTCAATAGCGCCATCTTGAACGGAAATACGGCAAGGCAACGAACAGGTTCGAGAGGTCGTTATGGAAAGAAAAACAAAGATATAAATTCAAGTCTTGGCAGACGGGCTTGGCAATCTCTTGGCATCAAATCAGTCTCTCGCCTCCTTTAGATATTTATCGATCAGATCAATATCATTGTTGCAATGCCATTCACAACCATCTTTGCACGGGCCTCCTCTAGTGGCTACCATGGGAGTGGGGCCAGCCACCTCGCGGGAAGCGCACTGGGCGGGCTCTCGGTCGGCGCGATTCTCCTCATCATGGCCATAATCTTTGTGTGCTCTTATGTTTATTTTTACAAAAAAGGTACCAGTTCTCAAGAGCTTATGCAACTATGTCCACGAGGAAAGCTAACAGCCGCTGTGCTCAGCCAAGAAGCAATTTGTTGCGACCAAAAAGCCCATTTCTCATCCCAGAATTTTTGGCAAGGCGTTGCTCTGCTCCACTGTGGTCGGGTTCCTTTTCCTGCTTTGCACAGGTGGTGGGAATGATGGAGGGAGCGACAGCAGCAGCGGCAGCGGCGGGGACACTTCTGGCGATGTTGAGGCTCAGCAGGCAAATGTTCAAATACCGCCTGTTGCCGTTCCGCCGCTCGTCTCAGGATCGAACAATTATTGGACTCCTATTCAGGGCGCAGCCGCAGACGGAGTTCAGTAAAACTAGTTTGTCCGGCCGGTTTGTGATTCTTGATGCAGGGAACTTTGGATACCAGTGGAGACGGACTTCTCACATAAGGTCGCAACGTTACTGGATTTCGGCATTGCTTGTTCTCGGTTATGATCAACGGTTTTCGGTTTTTGAATGGTTCTTTCGGAATGTGTTTAATGTGCCTCCCATTTTATTTCCAATTAATAAAGAAGATTATCTAGGTAAAACTTTGACGTTTATTGAACCGCAATCTGACCACCATCCATCAACTTACCAAGATCAATTCTCTCAACATTTCGTCCTGAGGTATAGGGTATTTCAAAATGCGAAGGGTGTGTTGTTTTGAAACAAATTATGGAGATACTGCGCCGTCGCCCCACTCACTATTTTCTCGCGTCATTGCTTCAGCCCTGCAGTGGGCAAAGCAGATCCTTAGAGGCTGAGGCCACAAGCGTTTGCATCATGTGCATCGTATTGATGCATGCCCAAAGTCTCTGTATTCTTGCAGCTGCCCCACGGTTAGGCCATTCGCGAGGCCTGCATTTCCCCGCGCGACCTTGGACACATCAGTGGATGTCGACGCTCTTGGCGCTCTAACCATCATCCGACCAAACTTACGACGGCGGGGTTTGGCTTGCTGATGTGCTGCGACCTGCTTTGGGATGGCGTTGCGATCGTTTAGTGCGAATACTGTCTGTTTTCTAAAAGCCTTGACGCGTTTCATGTGCGCAAGCAACCATGCAGACCATCGGCTTAGAGGCTGGGAATTGAATCTTTGCCATCACAGCAGCCACGACAATCTCGCCATGTATTGATCGAGGGTACGTGCACTCGCTGGGCATACACGACGTGGCATGCCTTTACCTCTTCTGTCATGCTCCACCAAGAAACGAGGCACCAGCCACCAAGATGATATTTTTAGACGTCCATGAAAAAAAAACATTCCGATGGGAATTCGTAGCTGACTGTTGTAAGATGTAGATCCCGGAAGTCGCTGCAGTCATGCGGGCCGATAGACCGGACTAAGATGCCCGAAGGCCTTCCCCTCGTGCGCCCCCTCGGTCGTTTCCTTCTTTTGATCCCAGATGATGACTGGTGGGTTTTTCAAGAATACTGCCACAGTAGATCAGAACCCAAATTCCACTTTTTGCGGAGTAGCATACACGCCCGAAGGCAGGCTGGAAGCGTGATCGTGGCATCAAGGTACAACCCTGCTACCGACCTTATTGAACATGCTAATCTGGATGGCTACCATCGGAGGAAACCGGTTGGGTTCTATTGCCTGCAAACTACGACAAAGTCAAGAATGGAGCAAGAAAAAAAAAACATCACAGGTAATCAGAAAAATTTATGTCAACCGCGTAGCGTGTGTTCAATTTGAAATCTAGTCTATCCAATAGTTCATCCATCGTAAGGAGGGTATAGTGTTCAGCGCTGCGCATTAAAAAGGAATGTGAAGCCGAAAATCATGACCGAGCATATTGTTGAAATGCATAGTAGAAACTCGTGAAATTACAATTGAATCATAAATCGCAAAAAAGGAATGTCGTCATCGTCCTCTCGTTATAGCATTTTGTTGTGTTTGTGGGGATTAGAGGGTGCAGTACTTGGTGCCATCAGGCTTCGTATAGCATTTCTGTTTTTTGACACATTAGTACACTTAGAATAAATGATGGTGTCGACAACGGCATTGCTTCGAAGGGTTGAACTTACTGGCTTGGTGTTGCAAGTTTGCACTCCATTCGCATCAATGCTGCACTGGCGCTTGCTCTCTGTTTTGGCTTCCTCGCGCTTGCACTGCACAGAGCCGTTGGGGTTGGTAGTGCAGTTCTAAATGTCTTGTTAGAATAAAAAAAAAGAACGTTGCCTTAAATACTTGAACTTACTGGTGTATCATCGCAAGTTTGCACTCCGTTCTCATCAATGCTGCACTGGCGCTTGCTGTGTGTTCTGGCTTCCTCGCGCTTGCATTGCACAGAGCCATCAGGATTGGTAGTGCAGTTCTAAATATCTCGTTAGAATGAAAAAGATAGTTGCTTAGATATTTAACTTACTGGTGTGTCATCACAAGTTTGCACTCCGTTTTCATCAATGCTGCACTGGCGCTTGCTCAATTTGGGTGCTTCCTTAACCTCACGCTTGCATTGCACAGAGCCATCAGGATTGGTAGTGCAGTTCTAAGATCTCGTTAGAATGAACAAGAGCATTGCTCAAATATTTAAACTTACTGGTGTGTCATCACAAGTTTGCACTCCGTTTTCATCAATACTACACTGGCGCTTGCTCAATTCGGGTGCTTCCTCAACCTTACGCTTGCACTGAACAGAGCCATCAGGATTGGTAGTGCAGTTCTAAATATCTTGTTAGAATAAACAAGAGAATTTCCTTGAATGTTTAAACTTACTGGTGTATCGTCACAAGTTTGCACTCCGTTTTCATCAATGCTGCACTGGCGCCTGCTCAATTTAGGGACTTCTTCAACATCGCGCTTGCACTCGATGTGGCCATCCGAAAACTTCTTGCAGACCTAAATCTCTCCGTATTAGAATCAATAAGAGCATTGTCTTGGGAGACCTGAACTTACGGTTTCACAGATTTGAACTTGCCGTCCATTTCTCACCTCCCACCTGCATGCGCGCTCGCTCAGTTCAGCACGGGCTACGGGCTGGGCTGCAGTGAGGGTCGCGAAAGCGAGGCAAAGAGCGTAGAAAGCCTTCATTTTTTCTGGTCGGAAAGAAGATTGTGTGTGAAAAGTGTTGTTTGATGCTTGGTGCTTTGATAAAAACCTGATTGAGTTGTTGATTTGATTTTTGATCAGTTCTATCGTGGATGTCTTATACTCAGTCCTTACAGCAGCGTAGTATCTCGCCGAGCTACTGCTTTTGGTTGCATCTCCATAAATCAATGCACTGCCCCCCGGCCACACCGCCCTGGTTAGCGTCACAGCCCTAACCGTTGGCTGCTGGCCCCATCCGCTACCGAAGGCTTGTGCCGTTCCAATTGGGCTCCTGCGGGTCAAGCCACGCTGTCATGGCAATGCATGTGCTAGGTTTCGTATATTTTTACGCATGTAGTCACCCTCATGGTGAGTCTCGATCTCCCTTGCTCGGGCTTTGCGATGGAGAGAAATGATTTTCCTGCTGTTGGCTTGAGCCTTCCACTTTCTCCCCCGCTTGCAGGCAGAGCTACCACGCCTCATATTCACGGCCCGATATAGGATAAAAATAAGATTCTTTACTAATTTTGATTGACAATGAAAGTCAGTGGCTGAATCTTTCTACAAGTACGACCAACCCGAGGCTATGATGCAGGGGCCCGATGCTATCCCGATTGTCCGAAGGTTCTAAGCTGTGATTTATTTTGCGAGAGAGAATGAAAATTCCATCAGGATGGGGATAATTTGAAAGGGAATTAAAAAAAAAATTACATTCTTTCAGAGTAGATTCAGAGCTAGGAATTTACGTAACGTCATTGTCTCAGATGTCGGAAACCGATCGCGAATTTTCCAGAGTCGTAGTGAAGGATAAGTTCCGAGGAAGTCTGACTGGTCTGTGCATTAAAATCTTTTTCGGACTAACAGGACTGAATGCGCACTAAGCGGGACGACTGGGATCAATGATGACTGAATCCTGCGAAGACGTGGCAAGTCATGTGTTGAGTATGAGTGACGCGCAAATTCAGCTCAAAGTCCCCGAAAAGTGTTGCCATCTTTGATCAGCATCTAATTGAAAGTGGAGACTATAAGAACATTGCTCTAGAGTGAGACCTGCATCGGTATATCTCTGTTGAGAGAAAACCAAGACAATCGTGAAAAGTCAATGAGATATTATGTGCTTTCATTGCATTTGGGCAATTTATTTTTCGCAACAGTGTCAATCTCAAGATAAGCTCACTCATAAGGTAATTTTAGCGTAGAAGCCACTTGTTTTACAGAAGCAACCAACAAAGCTAGACCATCCATGTCATAACATCACACCCCGAAGTTCTTTCTCACTTATGACCCAAGACATTCGCAAGAGTTCGCGCCACCGCTTGTCTTGACACAATCAAGACGGATAGTGGCGTTTTTCTCCATGGCTTCTAGGATATCAAGAAATTTACACTCACGTGTTGGATATATTTGGAAGCAAGAATGCCTTCCGTCAAGTGCAATGTAAGACTCACCTTTCAATAGGCTCTTTATTTCGCCACAAACCGACGAGGGGGAAACACCGGCCATCGATAATGGCCCATTATTTGATCGTAATGATCCCCAACGTCTCCTAGCATTGCATTTCCGGCAATCTGCACAAAATGGAATGTCGGTCATCAAAAGCTCACATATTTGAGCCCTCAATCGGGATCTCCTCTCTTCTAGTAGACCTAAAAGGTTAGCTTTCCCGTCTGCACCCTTTATCTTTTATTGGGACGGAAAGTTTGACATATAGAAAGTTTTTGGAGGCACATAATGATAGAGGTTTTCGTCATCTAGGAGTGTTGAGAAAGGCTCGGAATAGAGCCTTATGAGGTCAAATCCTCGAGCCTTAAATATGTCTTTGTCTCGTATTTGGAAAGCCGCAGCCATGAGATAAGCCATGTCGATCATGCTTTCATTTTCACGGGGCTTTAGCCACTGTGATATAAAATGGGTCAAGAGGTTTCCCAAGTCGTATTTATCTGCTGTGACGGCTAGCTGGAGTATCTCATCATGACTTGGAGTTGCGGGAATGTCGGGATAGCGGTGGTGAACAATGAAACAGATTAGGCGTATGGAGCTGACATCGTCTTCCGCTAGAGAAACTTCACAAGGCGATCCACTGGAAATCTCCGTGCCTTCATTCCAACGCGGCCCTAGCATTGCGTTGAAAACCTTCGATGCGGAACGAAGGCATTGAGAGTAAACTCTCAAACGTTTTTGTTCTCGTCCGATGACCAACACAATGTCGCCATCGGCAGCGATATTTTCTTCTGGTGACGCATCCTTGTTTGTGGCTACCTCCATCCTGATCTGCTTTTGGTTCCGGATATTTGGCATCAGAGGTAAGATGTGGGGGAGAGTTCTCTTGTGAGGAGGAGGTGCTTTTATCGAGAGTTTATCATGGCTCAGAAAGCCAATCAAATCTATGGCTAGAGCCATGTCATCATTCAAAGCAGGAGGCCGACCATCGTTTATCGATGACGGCGATATGCATTCATTTGCGTAATTTATGACGATAAATATCCCTCAAATACTACTTTTGATGACTTGGCCGAATACCTGAGATACTTGGCTAGCTTCCTTATTTTTCTCTCGTCAATCTTGTGCGCATGTTATCGAGTGCAGAAGTGCAAAATGTGTTCCATTTGTGTTATATTCAATCGAAACTAGAGTTTAGCTGAAAATCGCAAACAACGATTGCCCGAGTAACCTGACGCTTTTATTTGAAGGAAAAGGATTGTACATCGTGGAGGAACTTGATTGTCAGTGGAGACAATACTAATAATCTCATGAAAATAACTCCATGAGTCCGTTTTATGGGGGTAGGCGCAAGGCGCTATTACTATTAAGCCATGTAGGAATAACTTATATCGAAGTAAATGTTGAAGTTGACATTAACCAGCTACATTTATATCGTGTTAAAGCTTTGTACCCATAAAATTCATCGAAGAATTCTGCCCTCAAATTGGATTTGGATTGATGGAAATGATGTCATGAACTTTGTCCAATGGGGCGGCCTCTCGGGAGATTGTTCACCCGCTCGCTCAGAGCGCTGTCTGATTGGCTCGCAGCAAGACTTCTCCCCGAACCCGAAAAACGAACCGAGTCCGAACTTCGGCATCGCATTATCGAAATACCGAGATTACATTCGACCATCATTGGCCAATCACGTTTAGGACAGATCAGTGCCTAGAAATGAGAGAGTGGCTTGGGAAACTTTACATTTCATCATCGTGGTGGCTGAGTTATTGTACTTTTGCTGTGGGATATATATTAAATTGTGTTACTGGAACTATGGCTGCGAGGTCCTTACTTCTGTTGTATTTGTTCATACCTTGAAAATTTCCTAAATCAGCCTTTTAGTGCCATAATCTTTGCATTTCCTTTTGACATGGGTGTTGTCGCTGTTGCTGGAGGTACTGGCAAACTAGGACGAGCTATTGTTGATGTGTTGGTTACTCAGAAAAAGCATGAGATTATTGTGCTTGGACGAGAGGTAAGATAAAAAATTCATCAAACAAGGAAGTGTGCCTAATGCCTTAATTACAGGGCAACGTGGCCTTGAGTAAGGAACTCGGAGCCACGGCACTTGAGGTTGATTATAATAACCCGGACGACATCTCCCGGAAACTTGAGTATCACCATGTCGACACCGTGATATCAACACTTACGTCAACGGCTGGGCTGAGGCCTGAACTAAACCTCATCGAAGGCTGCGAGAGTGCTACTACCACTGAACGTTATATTCCTAGCGTCTGGGGTACTAAGTATAATCCTGAGTAAGATCCTGACGCGTCGAGGTTTGTAGCTCGTAAACGCTACTGACATTGACTTTTATAATAGGATGTCTGAGATATTCCCCACAGCTCAGATGAAGCTTGCAATTCTTGATGCGCTGGATAAAACTACGCTCGAATACACGGCCATTTTTAACGGGTTTTTCCTGGATTATTTTCTGGGGCCGGGTGCTGTGTCATATATGAGTCCCGTACCCACAATCATTGACATGGTCAACAAGGTAGCGGCTATTCCTGGCTCCGGTGATACCCCAGTTGTGTTTAGCTACAGCCTCGATGTCGCTAAATACGTAGCTGCCATTCTTGATCTACCAAAATGGGAGAAAGAGTCGTACGTCATTGGTGGCAAGGTCACCTTGAACCAGTTCGTTGAACTTGCCGAGGAAGCGGTAGGTTCCAAGTTTCAGGTCTTTCATGATTCTTTAGAGAATCTGAGCCAGGGAAAAGTTAGTCAACTTCCTTCTCATGTTCTACTTTATCCGCTCTTCCCAAAAGAAAGTCTTCAGCGATTACTCGCTACAGTTGGCCTAATGTTTGAGCGCGGGTACTATGATTTGACCCCTGTTCACACACTAAATCAAAGCTTCCCGGATATTGACATTAAAACAATCGATGAACATCTGAGGGATTCTTGGAAAAGAGCATAATTATCAAGGGGGTCTATACTTTGCCACGGGTGACATAATAAAAAGTCCAGCTATAATACA
This sequence comes from Calonectria hongkongensis, assembly GCA_017140755.1. Taxonomy (NCBI): domain Eukaryota; kingdom Fungi; phylum Ascomycota; class Sordariomycetes; order Hypocreales; family Nectriaceae; genus Calonectria; species Calonectria hongkongensis. The sequence continues at coordinate 664,556 of JAACJA010000001.1, forward strand.
ATTTTGTTACATTGCATTTCTACATTTATTCTTATACCCGGCTCGACTCAGAAAACTTTCGTATTGGCCTTGATTGCTAAAAGGGCAACTGCTCTTGACTGATCTTGACTGATCTTGACTACCTTTGACTTGATTGACTTCTCGCCGATGCTTCCAGAAGATGTGCAGTGATTCTAGCGGATGAATATCATGTCAAAACCTGTCCTGTGTTGTTTCGCTCCTCTGACCGCGTGTTGCTAAAACATGCTAGAGCGCGCAATCCGCTCGGTTTAGCTGTACCCGAGACACAAGTGGAAAGGTAAATCGCCTCTAGTTTGACCAAAGAGTACGTAGAAACTGTACCCGGCTAATACCGCAATGTGCATGCGCAGCAAGTATCTCAGCTCACCAATATTGACTAGCGGATGCAACCGCACATATATGGCTCATAGCATTGAGGGTCACCCACTACTTCTCAACCATCATCTGACGAAAGCTGTCCACCTGACAAACCATATAAATTTGCTACGCAAAGCTTGTTCAAATCTACGCGACCAATCTGCCGTGGCATACCGTAGACAATGAGGTGGAAGTTTGCTGGCCCAAAGTCAAAAGCCATAAATGAAAAAATGGGTGTTGTGCGAGACCGGAATTTCTCATGTTACCGATGAGATGCATAGGTGTGGAATATTTCCGTCTATGGCACCAATTAAGTGACCATATGGACCACTGAATGTCATGTCCAAGTAGCCTCTAGGAAGGTCCGCTGGTGAAAATCTCGAATTCCTCAATTATGATGCATGTTATGAGCCTCTGGGTATTGCATTTGAGACTCAAGTGAACCCAATGTCATTGCGTATACTGTGCAATATGGTGGTGGTGGTAGCGGAGAGGTCTTGATCACGTTTCATCGGACCCCAATGTGCTATGATTTACAGAGTCAATCCCATCATAGCGCTTGAGCCGCCACATTTTCTCATTCCACCTCTGGGTTTGTTTCAAGCGGTAGCAGCGGCAGTATAGGTACCTAGTCGCACTGAAGATTTTTGAGACATGTGAAAATGTTTAAAGGAGAAAAATTAAAGAGACATCGATTTAATGCGCAGGTTTCATGATTTAATAATTACCGAGTAAATATATCGAGAATTAATGGCTACGGAATGACTGTGAAATCATTAATTTTTGATGTTGATGGTCTTCTTGTATCGGGTATGAAAATGCCGTGCTGGCAGCACGATTGCTATTTTAGTCTTGGTTATTTTCATGCTGTTCATCTCTGTTCATTATCAGTTGATGAATGTCAACATATATATTACTGCAAATCGCCAATTTGTGGACGAAAAAAATTATATTTGCCCGATTTGCCGAGTTGAAAGTGAAGATCAGAGGGCTGGCCCAGCCCAGATTTGCACATAGCCTCGTTCGTCCACGCGTTAAATGGGGCAAGTGCTCAATTCGATACGAAATCGAGGCAGCTACCGAACATGATTGGCTAAATTAAAATCTGATCCCAGCTCAAGAACACCACATGTAAAACCAACGTTGCTAAAAATACGATCGCTATGCAGCCTCGGTTTATGCTGCAGCGCATGACCAGTGATGAGTGAGGGCTGCGGCGTACTAATGAAGCATCAAACGTGCTATTGCAGATGAAGTGAATATGAAACAAAAACAAACAAGTTCAGCAAGGAAAGCCCCTCCGCAGCGGCCCTTAGTGGTGCATCTGCCCGCCGTTAGCGCTCGCACCACCCCAATCAATTGGCCCCAGCCTCTCGAACCCGCATGGACCAAAGCGCTCGAGTGTTACCAATTGACGTCAGTCTAGTATCACAGAAACACACTCATTGTTCAACCACCAGGTGATCAACTATGCCGCCTTAATTGATGACAAAGAGAATGCTTCAAGGGGGAGTAAATGCGAGATGTTATGTTGACATGGCAAGACGCAAGGCTTGCGCATAGATATAGGATGTGCCTACCTCCGATTCCATTTTCGTTTCCACATCCTCTCTCTAGATCACTTCTATCTAATACTCATTGACATTCGCTATTCACCACATCAAATCAATACATACACCACAACCGCCAATATGAAGTTCTCCGCCGTCGCTCTTACTCCTTTCATGGTCGCCCTCGCTGCTGCCGTAAGTCTGCCTCCGATGATCCATATTTACCTTGCTAGTTACTAATGCATCCATCTCACAGGCCGATCTTGATAAGCTATCGTCCGTTGTTGGCGAGGTGAGCTCAGCAGTTGGAGGCTCTGCCGTTGCTAGCATCAGCAACAAGGTCACCAGCATGGTCGGCAGTGCTACTGGCACTGGCGCTGACTCTACCCCTACCGGTACTGATACCGCTCTCTCTACCGGAGATGTCCAGGGGACCTCCAGTGGAGATGGTGCTGGATCTATGCCCACCGCTGGTGTTGCCATTGGTGCTCTCATGGGCGGTGCTGCCATTCTTGTCAACATGTAAATTGGCAACCAATTATTGGTTTAACATCTTGTGCAAATCACCTGGCTAAATATCGCGTCCCTCATTTATTGGTGTTTGCGCCCCGGCCCTCGACAATTCGATGGCCGTTTTACGAAGACTCATATGTTAGAACGACCCTGTACCACAGGGCAACTCTTGTCACATTCCTTAACATTGAAGCTGGGTTTGGTCGTTTTGAGTATGGCGTTTAATCTCAACAATTATGACGCCACATCGGAAATGGGTTTTAGAGTTACTTTTCGCAGATGCTAAGTCACAGTTGGCTTTTGTCCACGACTGCATCTTAAATAGTAATAAGCATTGTTGATCTTTGCATCTACTTTTGAGCCCCTTCCTATATCTGTTGAAATCATGGGGTCATGGCATTCAAAAGCCCGAAATTAACACACAAAATTAAACAATGAGGATTTCCACCAACTTCGCCTTTTCCCACCAGAACTTCTCTTTGGTGGAAACCACCCCAACCCTCTTAAATTCCAGCGCATTCTCCCCAGTTGCTACAAGACCCAGAGCGCGTATCCAATTATGCTCGTCTTCTTTGACGCAAGCAAGACAGAAGATGAAACTAGAGGCCTCGTGTGGGACGTCGAATTTAATGCTTCCGACGCTCGAACCAGGTCTGTCTGGAGAAAATATGGATCGCTGATCAGCCTGTAAGTTATCTTCATCACTCCATTTGGCGACGACGGGTGCCATGAGGCCCCTGATCCTCAGTGAGCCACCCTTTACTCTGCCAAACAAATCGTGAAGTGACGGCGTGGTGATTATCTCTACAATTCTTGCAGTGTATAAAGGATCCACAGCTTCTGCCTTGATTTGCTGCAGATTCCATGTCCACTCGATTCGACCTTGCACGGATACCCATGACCACGTTGGGGCAAGGTACTGTTTATGACGTGTACTTTTCGTATTCTCCTTTTTCCATTCTCCAGCCACTTCCCAGAGGAGTCCAATGGCCCCATGGGACTCGAAAATTCCAGCATGATATTTGTCCCCTGTCGCCTTGGCGAAGTATCGTGCGATTCCCGAGATAGCTGGCAGAAGGTCCTCTTGCTTGGTAAGAGATCGTCGCGTATATTTTCCCACCACTTTGAACCACGCATTGCCATTTTTCCTTACTGCTGCACTGGAGAAATAACCATCCGCTGTCCCGAGAGTTGATTTGGCGAGTTGACCGTCATCGACTACACGCTCACCGCTAGTGACAATGTTGTCACCCCAAGGATATTGAAGACTAGCCTTTAGTGATTTGCACTCCCATCGAATGCTGTCAATAGAATAGTGCGCCACCTTTGGCGACAACTCGCTCTCTTGGAGCGTCCAGCCACGCTTGATTAGTGGATCTTCCAACAGAACATTTATCATTGAACGTTGTGGTTGATTAAAAATGCGGATTTTGTGAGTATTCGCTTCGATATTCTCACTCACTTCACCGCAGACAATGTCCACCGGTCCGAGAGGGGTATCGTGAGATTCTCCAAGCGTACAGCCCCCCAAGCCATCTGTTGATCCTGACGCAGCAATGGTAACGCATGCATTTGAATAGACGGAAGCCATCATGGAAGCCTCAACTTCCCAATCCTCATATGAGTCTTGGATGATACATAGAGAGTCTATCCACACGTAACGAACATTGATGCTTCTCGCGATCTGAATGATATCGACAAATGTCTTCGTCAAGTCACTCAATTGAATAGACTGCAGGTGTGCTTCAAGATTGGATTGGACAGTCTTCGCTGACTCTGGCATAGTGAGTCCCCAGCAATGGCTTGCGGCAATGTATCGCTTGTCAGTGATAGATACATCGTCCGTAGCTACCAAGCGGACAGTATCGGGGCTGTCCGACTCGACATCCACTACGCGTGTTGGAATGTAGGCGCTGTCCTGGTCTCCGACACAACTAGGATGATGGTCTGAACAGTTTTTTATCCACCATTTCAGGGTAGAGGCCTGATGTTGGAGGCTTGATGCTACTCCAATTGTGGGCGTAGCATCAGATAAAGCCTTATCATCCCAGTCCAGAGGCATGGGCAAGCCCCGAAAATTCCCGCAGTCTGCGTGGTCCACACAAACCCATTGCTGGCCAAACTTTGTGCTCCTCAATTGCACTTCCTTCGAGCGGTCGATCGGCTTGCCCCAGATATCGACGAGCTCGCCGTCCTTGGCGCGCTTTTGAATCGCATCGAGAAAAATGACGCAAAGCTGACACCCCGCTTTGGCTGACTTGTCAAGATCATCGAAACTTGGATGCAGTACAAGTGTGCATTGCGTGTCTCTAGCCGAGCTAAAGAGGTCAGCCGGAATAGCCCTGCAGGAATCGCAAATAGTCATTTTGAGGAAGACTTTTCGTGGGCGAAGGGGGTCTGATTGTTTGGTTAACTTGTCGACTGATGAGTAAACGGTTGCACGAAAGCTGCACAGCCACGCATGTCGCCGCTTTTCGTAATCGCGTATTGTTTATCCGATTTTTGTACTGGGTTCTCAGTTATTAATGCACCCAAAAAGGATACAAGACCAAAGAACCCTATGCATGAAGAATAATAGCCAATAAATGATCAAATTTGTTATAGCATAAGGCTGTCTTATTGTTCTGAATACGGTGTGAAGTAATCTAGCGCCAATGCTTACAATAACTTGAATCCAGACGATCAAGTCTTTTCAACTCTTCTATGGCTTGACGTTTTTGGAATGATTCAGTCCACTCAGAATCATCACACGCATCACGAACTAGCTCCTACAGTCTTCTTTCTTGATCTGGTCTCTCCCTGTCGTTAAGCAGCCTTCCAAAGATTTTCATTGTTTCCGTATTCAATATGGATGCCAATTCTCCTTGACAGAGGAGAGCAAATAACAACTCAATTGAGCGATCTTGCATCTTCCTTCCCATTTCATCTTGACCAACGTCGAAATAGACGTCACCTAGGATTTTCAACTTGATTGGCCGTCTCCAGCCTTCCACCTCTAGGACTTGCTCCTCTGAAAGTTGGGCCCCGCCCTTGATCAAGTGTCGCATCGCGCCTGCTCTGCAACATTCAATTGCATATAGTAGGTGTGTGCTCTTTTCGCTTTGTAGCAGGGGTTTTGTAAAATCAACTGTTTTCGGTCTATACCTGTCAAACCAAGGGACTTCCTTTTTCTGTACGTGAACTGGGTCGATCTCGATCTCGACATCGTGGTCTGTGGTGTGGTGGAGGTCAATATGAAGCGCAGACGGACTTGACTCTGTGGAGTCCTCCGCTTCTGAGTCTGAGCTCTCCGGTTCATAGATTGGTTCCATCATTTTGGCAGCCCATTCCATGATATCGGCTGGTTTTAAGTTGTGCTCATTGTTCCGGTTTTTGCCTAGCCGAATTTCGTACGGTTTCCACGACCCTTCGCTATTGCGCCGCGTTTTGGACAACTCAACTGTGCCGATGTATTCATAATCAATGATGGGAAACTCACCCCCCCGTGTCAATGTCAAATATGACAACCAAGAGGAATGGCTCTTCGTCGTCGTCCTGACCGCCGCCTTTCAGCAATAGACAATCGTCTGGACTCATGACTGCAGACTGAAATCCAGTGGGATTTCCGCGGGGAGTTAGACCACTGACGTTCAGATCATCCTGAGACAATAAGCGGCAGTCCCAGAAACCAGATACAAGGCCATCGATAACTTGCAGCATTCTTATCCCCTCAAGGTTATCAAAGTCCCCGTTCATATCGGTACCCTTGTTGATAGGCATATCATCCAACGACTCGGGACACCAAGAGAACGGCCAGGACGGAAACATAGTAGGTTTTCCATGCAGAAGACAAGTATAAGGAATCACACCGAGGTATGTAATAATTTCACGAGTAAGTTTGCCTGCATCATGGCTATAATCTAAGTCTGCCTTAGCCAGCAGGCCGGCAATCACTACACGATCGCGGACCCAACTTGTGGTTCTTGGTTGAGAATAGTTAGTATATCGCGAAGATGGAGAGTAGGTTGAGCGTGCTTGCAAAGCCGACGAATCATGCAAGATGCTATCCAGTGCGCCCGTGAGGAAGTAGCTGGACTTTTGGCAAGCAAGCTGCTGAGATACCTCAGCGCAGGTCTGCTGTCTCCTGAATCTGTGTTTTTGAAAAGGAACACAATTTTCTTCGACATGGCAAATTCCAAAGCAGTCCAGCCTCTGGTGAACCAAGGAGAAAGTACAATAGTTGGGCAGGCCGTTTTAGGGTTCGTACCGTCAATTGCAAGAAGATACGAATCATGTACCACAGTATAATCTGCGTCAGTGTAGTTGTTATGCATTTCGTCAAGAGCTTTGCTTCGTGCCCCCTTGTCGAGCGGGATTGATATTGTGTCCCACCACAGAGCAACGCATCGTGGATCAAGTTGTTTTGCGACTTCGTGAAAGTACTTCAAGAGGCATGGATTAACCCGTCCACGATCCTGAACCCCAACGCCTGTACCGTCTGACCAGACGTGAGATATTGCGATATATCGATCGTCTTGCTGCGCCATACCCGTGAGATCCCATAGCCAAGCTGTTCTTTCTCCATGCTCAACAGCTAGCACAAGAAGACTGGCATCAAACTTGATATGTTGGCAATCTCTCTGATCTGCACATTTATGCAGCTGCTTGCATTTTGTGCTATTGATATTAGCTAAGATGCAACTACTTTGCGTGCGATCGCGATGTTTTACATGGTAGTCGTAACCCAGTGATGTATGTTTACTCAAAGCATCCACGATCGCTGGCAGATCACTTTGCGTTCGGTCTGCTAGGTGTACGAGATTCCAAAATTGTGCTTTGCAAATCCTTAAAGTTTTTGACTTCTCTTCCGCCTTGAGATTACAGTCCATCGTGAGCATAGGCGGAAGGAACTGGTGGTCCCATTTCTCAATGCCCATCGGGATACCAAAGGAGCGTTGGATCGTTGCTAACCAATGAATCACATTGCAAACGCCGACCATATCTGAGGTACCACTGGAGTCGTTGAGCCCTGGGTGAAATCGCTCCGGATGATGTCTGTTCTCGTTCAGAATATTGACGCAACCCATGACGGCATTCGCCAAATGAGCATTCGCAAGGCTGATTTTCGCACCTGAACTCAGGTTGTGCTGGCATGACATAGCAACAAGAGCCCAGTTGCGAAACTCTTCCCATCAGCAATGAGGGGCTATGAGCGACATAGAACCCTTTGTCTCCATACAAATTGGATTAATGCAGTCTCGAATCTGAGATTTCTGGCAGAGTGCCTAAAAGTGGCAATACAGCGATTTTTGTGGGACTTGGCCTGATGAAAGGTTTCATGGACCACATATCTGCGCGCACTTTGGAGTTTGTCAAACAGTAGCTTCCCTTAATGTCGCCGATCGAACTATGGAGAAACGATGGAAGAAGAAGACTTTGGCCGTTTTTGATAGTGCTTTCATTGTATGTAACTCGCGCTGAAACTAATGCATAATACGAGTACGCATCCGAGAAGTCTGACTCTTCCATGACGACCGTTGGGCACACTGAATAGTTCAGTCTGTTGAATTAAGTTAACAGTAGATTGATGCTGAGTATATTTCACCCTTTCGTGACAGAGCTTTTGAAAACAAAGAATTCAGCCGGAATGTCTGAGAAGAGCTGAAATACGGCCCGCGAAAAGTGGACCTGAATGTATCCCAAAGCGTCACGGGTTATGCAGTAATGTTATGTAATGAAAGCTTAGATAAGCGAAGGCTTATAACTTTTGCTACAGACAATGATTTATTCAAATATAAAATAAAGTATTATATGATAAATAAGGCAATGAATAGTCTCCACTAAGGTTCCACCAAAGTAATACAAATTCGCGTGATTTGATGATTTATTATTTTACATATGCCCTTGTTCCTAGATTAATTCAAATGCAAAATGTGAACGTAACTAGGGCTATGAGCTCCCTTTGTAGTTACTCTTCTACCTTTTAGGCGATCAATCATGGTTAGACTCGAGTGGAGTTAATATGTCCACATGATTATTCTATACAGGGTATGAGCGAATATAGTTAATCTAATTGGCGATGACAGCCTTTAACACGTTTTGTTTTCTCGTCAAATTATCTGCAAAGACTAGGAGCTTGATGCTAGTCCTGAGGGTGAATAATTGTTATTATTACGATTAGTAACGAAAAAAAAAAAGAATGAGAGCACCTCATCATCCATCACTAAAAGTGACGTAACAAATGCGGCTTGGGTTCCAATTAAAAGATTTGACTCGCAAAATTGTGATTAGACTGACACAGTGCATGGGTAGAGGGATAAAAAAATTGATATGGAGACAGAACACATGTGGGTCAAGGCTATGCAGACAATATAAAATGTAAAAAGTTAATGCCAGTGAGATCGCTTGCTGGAGGTTGGGCTTCTGAAAGCAGTACGCCAGAATGCATTGCAACGCCTATTGGGAACCCATGTTGGGCTTTTAGGTGCCTAAAAGCACTTGCAGTTTGTGCGGGTTGTGCAGTCTGTTGGGGACTTGCTATTCTGAATGAGGATATTGTAATTTGAAATTCCAATCGCAGTCTCGTGATCCAGCCACAAGCGTCATGGTAGCATAATGCCTCACATCGACATGGTCAGAATAATACACTTCACCGAGACATCATATCCTTGTTAAAAGAAGGGCGCAAATTGAATGTTTAGAGTGGCCTTGAAAAATAGGTAAATTTCGTCGTTCGTAAGGTGGCTATGTGTATCGTCGTGCCGAAACCTGCTAATGGAATCTAGAAACAGAAGCTAGCGCCCGCTGCAGCTGAAGACATGCCTTCCGAAAGAGCCAAAAGAGATTTTTATCCAAGATGTTATAGTTGTATTTGAACAATCTCATGGCCTCCATAGGCTTGGAACACAGAGCATCCTCGATCAGAATGCGTACTCCCACCACCGATGCCATAGACAACAAGACACCGGATTAGCCATTTTCCTTTTTTTTCCCGTTACGCAGGAAACTACTGCGCCATGTAAAATTCATTGGGTGGCTGTGATTATGCAGCAGCGCCTCACGAGATGTGGAAAAACTACCTACTTCGCACGATGATGCACACACCCGTGTAGATGACAGCGGGGGGGGGGGGGTTTCACACCTGTGTTATTTGCATCAGAAATACATTGTTTCATGAAAATATGGATGACAAAAGAACCCCATGGTCCTGATGGGGTTGACTTTATTTCTACCAACACACTGAGATCCTCTCCTCATCACTATCGCCTGGTTCCTTGGGACGGTGCTGATTCGCATCCTTGTCGTGGTCCTTTTCAACATTTCGAAAGTTGCCTTGTTGACTTTGACTGCTTTGCGCGTGATATTCCTCCTGGCTAGCCTTTCACGCCCCATTTACTGGTGGTTCGGGTGATTGTTCAACGTCACCTCTCAATCAAGGCGTCGAACGAGATCCGATCCCATATTATCCCAGGGCATGCCGAAAAGTTTACATCGAATTTATGAGTCACTAGTGGCTACTAAGGGACCCAATGGGGACCAGAATGCGACCGAAGCTCCAAAGCAGGATGCATCTGCCTCCATCGGTCATTTTGCGAACTGTGAGGTCTCCCCATGTCATCACAGTACTGCTCCATAGTGAACGATGATTCGCTGGACAATGAATTATTGATACAATTCAAGAATATTAAGGGCTAATTAGTTACTTGCCACTCTAGACACCGCCCCAAATATAGCCATTTCACTCACTAAGGTGGCGCCTAGCTCTGGGTTCCATGATTCAACTGGGCTTATCCAACAGGTCCCCTTGACTCTCTCTATCAACGCTTGTGCTAGTCCCTCCAATGGTGATACCAACCGAGCCAGTCAAGGAGGTGGCAAGAAGAGGAAGATGGAAGATCAAGGTCAAGGTAATGTCGCGGGTAAAAACACGAACGGAAACACCAGCAGCAACCACAACAATCTCAGCTTGAATCGAAAAAGCAAAGCAGACAAAGTAAAAGCTCGGGTCAAAGCTTCAACAGCGAGCGGTCCCGCGCTAGCTTGCCCATTCTACCTGTTTGATCGTTATGAACACAAGCAATGTTCAAAGTACGAGTTTCATCGATATCACGACATCAAGCAACACTTGAACCGCAAACACGTCAAGAATAGCGAGCTTAAATACTGCCCGAAGTGCTATCGCTGTGACTTTACAACAACACCTTCTTGTGAGGAACACATCGCGACTTGCGACATTGTATACCTCTTCCCTTCCGAGCTGCTAGAACCGGAGGAGCTTGTTAGCCTGAGGAATTTGCGAGGGTCATCTCTCAAAGACCAATGGATGTCAATGTGGAGAGTGCTTTTCAAAGGTCATCAAGAACCAGAATCACCATATGTTGAAACTGGTATCAATGACTCACTGCGTTCTCACATGATTGCCGCGTTGGAACGACAGATGCACGAACAGAAGGGAGACGCGCCGCATGAGCCGTGTCGAGTCCCTCATGAGCTCTCGATATTGGACATCCAAGAGCGCATTGACTGGAGCGCGTTAGGTCGTGAACAAGATCTACATAATCGCTTACGTCGATTGCGGAAGATTCCTGGGAGTTGCTTCGTTGACATGGCCATGTGGGGTGGAAGCTCGCAAAGCTTCCATCAAGCCAGTCCTCAGCCACTCCGCTATCAAGTTAATTGGGACGGTTCGACAAACGTGCAAGAGGCCAATTCGCCTTCAGCTGGAATCCCTACAGCCACTTTATACCCATTTCTAACAGCCAACAATCAGTCTTTTGCAACAGCTGATGGGCGAGACTCGAGCACCCAAAGCGCATACGTTTCTCTCGAGGACACTATCAACATGTCCAACCTTACCTTCCCGCCACCTGCTCCGTTTCAGGACCAATACCACTACTCGGACACACTTGAGGATGATCTGTACACCGACGCTTAGAAAGTCTCTGCTACATCCAATCTAGACCTGAGTATATTCATTGTTTTGCATCGTGGGCCATGCTGCGCAAAGAGTTCTGCAAGATATTGTAATATGTATCCTCCATGCGGTACAATTTTTGCATTTTATGATCTGAAACGACAACGGGCAGTGTTATGCATCTATTATTGCTTTCATTCTACCCGCTATGTTACGTCGAGTTGAAATAAATGGGGACATAGATAGGTTTCAGGACTCCAAAAATGAGGGAACAATAAGGAAGGAAAAGGACAGGAAAGGAAATACAGAAAATGGATAACAGAAAAAAAGCAGAGAACGAGAAAACATAAAAAAAAACAGAAAACTAGAAAAGGCACAAAAAGCAGAAAACTAAAAAATCCAATAAAAAGAGTTTCCTTTGTTACTCTCGCTTTCTCCATCAGTGTGATATGATTTACTCGGGCTTCTCTATTCCTGTCGTCAGATGATCGTCTATTCTCTTGGCGATGACGTGTGCTAATAATTGTCGCTGAGCCACCTGATGCATCACCTCAATAGCTTCTTCATTTAATGGGTCTTTGGGGGCTATCTGGTTGCTTTCCAGGCAATCCATAATTAACCTTTTGCCAAATTGTGTCCAGTAGCCTCTCGCCATACATGTAATCTTCTCAACGCCGTACTCAAGATATGGTGAGTAGATGGTGCTGATGTTTGGAAAGATGCGAGACCAAATACGCTGCCATCTTCGTCTCTCTGTTAGGTATAGTTTATCTCGCTTCTCGATATCAGCCACAGCACCAGCATCGACACCATTAATAATTTCTAAACGACGAGATTCGCATGTCCTTCTTCGAATATGGCTGTCGCGATCCATCATTCCGGAAAAGATTTTACTGCATATCGGACAATATATGGGCTGCTTGTGGTCTTGCTTGATGTGATCAATAATCTCCTCAATACACTGCAGATCCACATCAAGGAGGCATTTCTCATGTTTCTCTGAGTCAAACCGGTAGAAAGGGCAAGCCATGTCAAAGTACCCATCTACTTGATGGACAAAGACAAATTCAGCATCTTCTTCGTCCACCTCCTGGGCGCTTTGAGGCCTGGATTCTAGGTTTGCCACCTTGGCCCTCTTCCGCCGTGCCAGCCGATCTTGTGGAGGAATAGAGTATATCTTTGTGAGCATCCAGGTCTGGAACTCGGAATACCACGAATTTACCCATAGTGGGACCTTGCGGAGGAACAATGAATACGTCTCGGCAGTCAAATTGCTCTTAACATTTGTTTGCGTCAGACATAGCGATTCGTCGCTATCGCTGGAATCAGAGGTTGAGTCACTGGAATCAAGCTCTTCTAATATTATTTGATTCATTTTAGGGCGAAAGTGTGGCAACGGAGAAATACCAGCCCCAGATATTGGCTGTCCGGAACTATCCCGTTTCATTCCAACCCGTTCAACGATGCAAAAGCCTTCCTTGAAGGAGTTGCGCGTTTGAAGACTGGGACTCAGCTCTCTTACTTGCTCTGGACTATCCATTTTTTCTCCTTTCGTATTTGATTGGGCTTCACTGTGACTCACAATTAGTGTTGGTGCTGGTAGAGCTTAGGGATGGCCTCTTGCCTACGTGCAGACAAACAGTGCAGGAGGGAGGAGATATGGTTTTGTGCCAAGATATGCAGTAGAATTCGTTGTCGATGACTGATTAAAAAACGCTACGCCGGAATAAAGTTTCTATAGTAAAATTGAGAAATCTTGCAATTTAAATTTTGAATGAATGAAATCCTTAGCCTTTTATAAAAGACGCAACGAAGGGCACGAAATGACACACAAATGTGTTTGTATGTAGGTTTTCGATTGGCTGCCTCGTCTTAGTCAGCAATTTCAAATGCGCATTTGCGCGGTGGCACATTCGCGCTGACCAACTGATTCAAGCAATAATGACGCACTATGAGGCGATATGGAATGCAGAAAGTGTATTTATAGCTACATTAAAGTTATTCCGTTTTCCTCAAGCTGTATCAATCGATGAAACCGATACCTGGATCATATTGATCCTCTAAGAAATAGAGAAGTCAACAGGTTCGGGTTGCAACAGCCCAAAACTTCATCTCAGCGAGCGAGCATTCGGGAAACTTATTCAGTAGAAATAGTAAGATGCAAGCCCAAGAATTGAGCCTGATGCCGTGCGTGGTCAATTAAAGGCACACGCCCATTTGCAGTTTGCCTTACCATTGTCACTAAGCATTATCAGCCGCGTATCACAAGTGATGATCCAGGACTGAGCCATCAGGTGCCTTGAAGATATTGAATAGGGACCAGGCTTCTGAATTCTTACATTGCACCACAGAAAAATCTCAAAATATTTACTCCTTAACTTATGATCGCTTTGAAAGGGTATCATAATAGACGTTCTACTTATTGCGCCGCAGCATTAAAAACAGGTTTAGTGAATCGTCATGCTAAATGAAAAAATGGTAAACTATAAAATCAAAATACCCAAAGATTATTCATTTCATTTCGTTCTGTAACTAACATTGTGTTACGAGCATTTATCTAATGAAGTATTTTTATACTTAGCTAGTCAAGCTAAGGTCTTGATAAGAACTCTACCAAAAGGAACATTATTTTGGCTTCTTTAGATTCCAAGGCCAGATACAATATCGTCAATAGATCCAGTGACAGTGGCTACTAGAGGGGACAGAATCCCTTGGCCAAGACCACTAATAATTGGTCGAAGGGCCTCATTAAGGCCAGGAACAATGGCAGAAACAAGACCAGCCGTAAGAATAAGCACTTTACTCAAAATCTTACAAACGGCTTTAACGATGACTTTGATGTTGGGCTGGGGGCCGACGGCGCCGACTATTGTCTTGATGCTAACCAGCACGGTCGAGGAGAGATCAACAGTGATGTCCAGGACAGCCTTGATGTCGGCAACGCCAGTGATGTTAATACCAGTAGCGCCGGTGAGCTTGTCGGAAATCCCAGTAAGGGCACTCTCGAGATTCTTCAATTCAGGGATAGATTCGTCGGCAGCATCCTCTTTGGAGATCTTTCCATCTGTATATTTATTGACAATGTAATCTACGGAATCAGTACTAAGTCCTGCGGTGGGAGAGGGGGTCATACTCAAAGACCAATTAATATCGTGGATAGTTGATGTAGCGCCCTTGAGAGAACCAACAAGCTCCTCATTGTTTGAGACAGGGCTGTCATCACGGGCAATGACGTTTTTGGGGGTGGCGTCTTGCACTACGGGGACAGCCAAGGCCGAGACGGCCAGAGTAATAATGGAGAAAAACGTAGTCTTCATGATGAAAGATCAAAGGAGTGGACAGCGGTCGGCCAAAAAAAAATTTATTACGAAGAAATACGGTACAAAGAACCAGGATGTTAGTTGAAGGACAATCGACACACATTTATAGCCTTTTGAGAACGCTTTGGCTACACGTCCGAGCCAACATTAATTGATGAAATCCATTTCAGCGTTTATGCTGGTGGCCTTTGGCGGGCGGCCCGTCTGATTTTCCTCATTCCTTGATTCTAGAAGCGCCGCGGTCAGACGTCAAAAACGGCCTGTGCCTGTTCGCTAGCCAAACTTTCATCCCGTGTCATCTCAAATGTTACAGACAAGGCTAATTGTAAAAAGGTTATGCTTATTCGAGTGGTAATGCGGGAGTTTTGACCGGAGGAAGCGACCCTGGCGAGTAATGGGAGTTAAAGCCAATTTGGAGACATGGGTGGGGATGCGGGAGAAACGTTGGGTTCACCCGCATAACATCAACGAAAAAGTGTCCCTTTCGTATTTCCGGTTGAAGATCCTATGGATTCGAAAATAATTGTTTCACTTGCCATCGCCAAGACCTATTTCTCGATTGTTAGAAGCCAAAGCCAGATTATGGTGAAATGGAGTTAAACTCGATCGCTCATTCGCACATGTGCGAATCTGTTCATCTCCGCTTCCTAGCCAATCAGGAACGGCCATCGGAGCCAAGCGGTTTAGCTTGCAACCTTGATCGGCCGATGAATAAATGCACCTTCCGAATGCGCGCGAGTTTTATCCTGTAGTGGCGAAGCCCTATACAGCCGCTACTAGGATTAGAGTGACTGGGTTCGCGATCCAAGTGCCGCTGATCGGCACCGTTATCGGGTCGGTCGGTGACTGTTTTGGCCCTGAGACTGACAAGGTTGCATTGTTGGGCCGAGAATGCAGTGTCACAATGAGCGCAAAAATACGCAAATTTTGGCGTAAATGGGATGTTGGTATGAGTATGAGGTGAAACGTTTTGTGCGCCATTTACCCTTGTTGCTTATTCCCACAGCATCCCACGACTGGATTCATGAGGCCATCGCCAAACAAGGAGCATCCATGGTCCAAGCGCAGCGGGGAAATAACCTTATCGGGCGGATGATGTGATACAGGCCCCTGGCCCAGCTGCATTGTCGAAGGAATCCCTATTTTTTGCCAAGAACGTTTGGGATCCAATAATAGTGTTGAAGGCGCAAAGGGGCACCAGCAGCATCGGCCCGGAATCCACTCACATTGAGCTCACTAAACAAAGGGACCTTCGGCCCAACATCGTCGGAGCCTCCTATCAAACACCCGACCATGGATGAAGCCCGTTCTCTTTCGGAGATTGAACTAGAGTCCTTTCTAGTAGAAAACAGACATGATTGGCGTCCACATGAGCATCCTACTTGTGGGCATCATGATTCTTGCCTTCTACAAACAGAGTGGTTACTAGATGATCGACAATTTGAGAGTGAAACAGGGAACTGCCGAATACCTTCACGCTCCTGGCAAACCTTCGGTGTGTGAAGCAGAAAAAGATAAATACCTTCTCTCCTTTCCGCCATGAGTATCTCTTCTGTCCTTCAGTCTCAAGCAACTCTGGTAGAAACTACAACAGACATTCACTACAGTATTCACAATACTCTTTTCTGTCTTTTATCTCAATATCTTACGCTCGTTCGCTCACAATGCGTTCCTCAACCCTTCTTGCCCTCCTCCCTTTGGCTTTGGCCATGCCCTCCAAGCGCTCATCGCCGGCGCCAGTTCATGTTCCCCGAGGTGCCAAGCTTGTTGAAGGCAAGTACATCGTCAAGATGAAGGCAGGAGTCAAGGCCACTGCTGTTGACAGCGCCGTCACCTCTATCGAGGCCGACGCTGACTACAAGTACTCGAACCGATTCCATGGGTTTTCCGCCAGTCTCTCATCCGATGAAGTGGAGAAGTTGCGAAATGATCCAGATGTAGGTCAAAAACTATTAACCTTAGATGTTCACAGACCCTGACGTTGTGATAGGTTGATTACATTGAGCAAGATGCTATTGTCACTATTACTGCCACTCAGCAAGATGCCACTTGGGGTCTGGCCCGTATCTCTAGCTCTCAGCCAGGAGGAACTACTTACACTTATGATGAAAGTGCTGGCGAGGGAACTTGCGCCTATGTTGTTGACACTGGCATTGATATTGATCATGAGGCAAGTCACGTTCCAGAAATCAAACAGGCTTAGTCTAACTTTAATGAAGGAATTTGAGGGACGTGCAACCTTCGCAGCCAATTATGCTGATAACAGCAATACCGATGGCCAAGGGCATGGTACACATGTTGCTGGAACCATTGGGTCGGCTACTTATGGAGTTGCTAAAAAGACAAAGCTATTTGCTGTCAAGGTTCTTGACTCTAACGGCGAAGGAACCAAGTGAGTAGACTATTAAAGTCACAAAATGAACTAGCACTGATTGAGAATTTAGCTCGGCCGTCATTGCCGGCATGGATTTTGTGGCCGAAGACGCTGCTTCTCAGAACTGCCCCAAGGGCGTAGTCGTCAACATGTCGCTCGGAGGAGGGTACTCTGCCTCTGTGAACACTGCTGCGGCCAACATTGTCGATGCAGGTCTCTTCTTGGCTGTCGCGGCTGGCAACGATGGAGCCGACACGGCTGACTATTCGCCTGCATCTGAAGCCAGTGCGTGCACCGTCGGTGCAACAGACATGGACGATACCCTCGCATATTATTCAAACACAGGCTCCTTGGTGGATGTCTTGGCCCCCGGCAGCAACATCACCAGCACCTGGACTGGCGGTGGTGTAGATACCATCTCTGGTACATCAATGGCGTCGCCCCATGTCGCAGGTCTAGGGGCTTATCTGCTAGGCTTGGGTCAAAGCGTCAATGGCCTCTGCGATTACATCGCCTCATCGGCTCTGGAAGGAGTCATTACCGGTGTTGACTCAGGAACTGCAAACCTGTTGATCAACAATGGCAACCAATAGATGCCTCTCTAAGAAAGGGAGTGAGACATGATGAATTCTAGTTAAATTAGAAAATTTTCAAACTAATTTAAATTACTTGCGTCAGACAACACTGTCCATCATTCTGCTTCCGTGAAGGTGCTTATGCTGTTTTATTCCTACCAACTGACACCCTGTTTATTCCCGCCGACCGATCTCCATCCAATTGTCCAAAACAACAAAGAATCGATAAAAACCTTGTCAACTCAATTGAATTCGTGCCAATTTTTCATCCCCTTGATCTTAGGGTAACTATTTAGCCGAGGTTCCACTCCACTCCACCATCGTCGCGTCCTTGCGCAGTTAGGTCAATGTGCGGCCCCACCACTCGGCTCAATTCACTCCAGCTCCCCCAGATGATGGTGAGTGATCAACAACGGGCTGGGCCGAGGCTGGGGAACCCCGCTTGGCGCCCAAGCTGAAGACGTGGCCCGGCCAAGCCGGCGATGCAATTTAGTTTCTATTCACTGCGTGGTTGTGGCATCGAGTCAATAGGGAGTTGCGCATCTAACGTGGACGACACATCATTGTGTGAGATTCGTTTGACGTGGACCAACTAGTCATTAGCCGACTGCTAATCCTGGCTCAAGGGGCACCAACACGAGTCAAGCCAGCTGGTACCTGCGTCGAGGCTAGGCAGATATAATAACGCATACGTTGGTGCTTCCCACCTCGCATTATTCTTACTCAAACCAGTCCCTCTGCTGTGGCCCGTGGGCGATTTTGTCCCTATCATGGCGATCAATTTATCCGTTGCGGATAAGCTTCTTTTAGGAGTTAGCCTCGTGGCAATTGGTATGACAGTTTGTCAAATGGCCCATAAACTTACACTGCTAACCTCATGCAGCGCCTGCAAAACTCTTGGCAAACCTGGTACGAATTCGGTTGGCAGCCTGGTCTCGAGGCATTCCATCGTATCCATCCTTGTCATGTGCAGCCATCAAAGTACTCTTGAGCACGTTTACGCCTCACCAAATCCAATTCTTGTCCCCGTCAACAACTCAGACATACAAATCATGGATACAACAAATGTCCAACAAGGAAGAAGTCAAGCAAAATGCAGAAATTAGCGAGAGGTTGCGATGCGACATTGAATCTTTGGGAGGCGAAGATTCCTCGATCTTGTGGATCGGAAATCGCCAGAAGGCAACCAAGGTTGTCCTCTTCCTTCATGGAGGCGGCTACATCGTCCCGATGTTGCCGGGACACTTGGAGTGGTGCTGGAGAGCCTACATTACTGCTGGGGTTGAGATGAACACTGAAGTGGCAGTTGCGGTACTCCAGTATACTCTCTGCCCTCATGAGAGATACCCAGGTCAACTACGCCAGGCCGTCGATGGTTTGGATCATCTTCTTTCGTCGGGCTTCAAGCCAGAAGATATCTTAGTTGGGGGAGATTCTGCCGGAGGCAACTTGGCAACACAATTGCTGAGTCATTTGGTCCAACCTCATCCCGGTGTACGACCAATCAACCTATCACGACCATTGGGGGGCGCGTTTTTGGTTTCTCCATGGCTCAGCCGGTATACCTCTGACGGCTCATTTTCATCAAACGATTGCATAGATATGCTTTCGGACTCAATTGGAGACAACTCTACACAAGCTTTATTGGGGCCTTCCAACTCAGACAAGGAAGATCCAGAGCCAGCTAAACTTGCTTTCCCTGGAGACATGGAGGAGTCTCGTTGGAACGGACTGGGTGCTGCTGTATCGGACATTTATATTACCTCAGGAGATCAGGAAGTATTTCGCGATCAGATTGCGACCTTCACCGAAAAGATCACAGAATCAAACCCTGATCTGAAAGTCCGCACGGAAGTCTTAAGGGGCATGGCACACGATTTCATCTTGTTGGAAGGCCAGGAGGAACGTGACGGAAAGTGTATACAAGCTATGAAATCCTGGACGAAGGATGTGTTATTCGCTGAATGAAGTTTTATCCGTAATTTTCAACTAGGATAATACATTGACTTGAACAATATTCATCACTCTACTATATTTTCTTTTAGGTTTCGCTTTTTGCCTGGCAAAGTTATTCCGACTTGATCAGTGGAAAGAAGAGACCGTATGACATAGCCAAAGCAAAATGGATATCTCATATGTGCAAGATACATACTCAAGGACAGAACCAGAGGAACATAAATTCATTGTGATGGGTTTATAGAGACAGTGCCTCTGCAAGTCACACATACACACCGCCCACATAGAAACAGTATGTGAGTTGAGTATGAGGAACGGTAATAAGACTTGCATGATCAAAAGAAATAGCTAGAATGGCCTTTCACAACTCCAATTATAAGACAAGTGTAAGATGAAATAATAAGATAAACCGTTAATAAGGCAAATAAGAGTTATCAAGATATAAGTTGAGTGAAGGAGGAAGAACCTTCCTGATTTCAGCCTATTGCGAAAAAGAGCGCCTTTCATCACTGCCAAATCGGTTACTCTAGGGTAGGTCATGCAATTTTTATCCGCTCCCAAACCGCCAATACATTACGATTTCAATCATGTCTATATTCATCATGGGTCAAAATATATATTATAATTTATTTATTTAGGGATACTCTTCATCTGACTTACTAATATAACTTTAGATACATGTATCTTACATGAGAAAAGAGTGCTTTGGCAATAAGGAAACATCACACACGAACACAAAAACATTTTCAAAATGAATACAATAAATACCTACTTAATTTTAACTCTGACACAATGTAACAGTAAATAAATTAATTAATGATACTTGAATAGTTTTACTATCTGCCGAATCTAGGCTCGTTCCTATGAAGCTGAATAAGAGATTTTCATCTTGTTTTAGTTACCAAATGGGTCTAGATCCACCCAAGTTATGCACTACTTACACAATGGCATACATTAAAGGATAATACAGTATCATCCTAAGCCGTCGTGTCGATCCCCCTGAGCCACACATCTCATGATTCCCCCTTACTAACGTTCTAAGTAAACCAAATCAGGCAAAGGCTAAGGCCTCTATCACAAAAATCGGCACACTTTGTTCATAATTTGGACTATCTTATGCATGTACAGAGAAAAAGACCGTCGAAAAAACAAAAAGTGCGCCATGGGTGGATTCCCAAAATTGCGTGGCTGTGTCACATGTTTGTGATAGGTTGGTGGCTCCGCCCACAGTCCAGTCTATCCAATTTAGTCCGCCTTGATCTCAGTCAACTCCGAATTTGGACGGTGGCGCTGGTGCACTTTATCATATATAAAAAAATTCGAGTCGTCTTTCTAGTTTCCTTTTCGTGTCATTCCTGGAATTTCTGTAGTAAACTTTGAGTCCGCAAAATGTTTACCCCAACTTTGCTCAAGAGTTTAATTGCGACTACATTGCTGCTCGGCAGTACCACTGCTGGACCATGTGTGGTACGATACTCGTCCTCCGCGCCGATTGGCACGACCAGCAGCGGCGTCTCGGTCATCCAGACAGCGCCCAGCCTCGAAATCTCTTCAATCGCCGCTGCCCTATCGACTACTGGCACATTGTCTGGCACGCTGTCTACTAACGCCGATACTTCATCAACGATCACAAATCCCGATGATCTATTTACCAACACAACGCCGTCGACCACGAGTACACCGCCAAACCCTACCGATATCCCACCTACCACCGAGACAGTACCTACCGACACTGATGCTTTGTCGACCACCGAAAGTTCAGTAACCACTGATATCACACCTACCACCGATATCACGCTTGTTACTGATACCAAGCCTATTGATATCATCCCTACTACGGATGTGACACTTGCGACTGGTACCACGTCGATTGATACTATACCTACTACCGATACCACGCCTATTGACATCGTACCTACTACTGAGACTACGCCTATTGATATCATCCCTACAACCGATACCGCACCTATTGATATCATCCCTACTACTGAGACTACGCCTATTGATATCATCCCTACTACTGAGACCACGCCTATCGATATCATCCCTACTACCGATATCACACCCACTACTGATTCCACGCCTACCGATATCACACCCACTACTGATTCCACTCCTACTGATATTGTACCCACTGCCGATACTACATCCATCGATGTTTCGCCAAACACTGATTCCTTACCAACCATCGGCACTTCAACATCTAGCCTGCCTGCAGCTCAGCCAACGACCACTTTCCAGAGTCAAAATTCGGCGTATGGCCCCGGAAACGGCCGAACCCTGCAGTGGAAGGCTGGCGGCTCATTTTACCTACCGTCGCCATCAAACCCGCAGGATGGTTATGTCGACGCTCTTCTTTATCTCGAACCATCTACCAATCACCTTATGGTTGGTAATGGCTATTATGCTGTGGCCAATCTTGCAGATGGTGTCTTTCCAGTGACGGTTGATCAAATATCCAGCGCCAACAGCAACTTTCACCAATTTTCATACCTCACTTGTGATCCTATTCAACCGGGTGTGCCTTTGAGCTGTGTAGCTGACAGTCCATTACGCAACCAATTCGTCATTACACCTCCTTCCCCCATATCGCCCGCCAATAGCCCTCTTGGCCTAGCAATTAAGGCAGCCGTGGTAGCCCCTCAGGTTAAGGTTGATCTTGTCTCATCCTAGCCGTATTATCATAGAGATGGGTGATAAAATGATGGCGAAGGGAGAATGATTGGGGTGAGCAACCTGGGTTATGTTAATTAAATAATGGAAATTCGATTCTATTGGCTTTAATCATCGTTTTTGTATTTTAGGTATATTAATAGAAGTTTGGTTTGAGGTAAAGCCTTAGAAAGGAGCCTTTAGATATCTGAAGACAGATATTGGAATATGTATGTGCAGGTTGTTATCTGTCCGTGCTATTTATATCCATAATATTCTAAAAATGAACGATGTCAAAATGATCTGGTTCCGAATGTCTAAATCTCATCAAAGGATTGCCTGGAGATGTATTAGAAATAAAAGATGGTATTTATTGCTACCGCTCTAGTTCCTCCGCAGTATTCTTCGACAAGTTGTATCATAGTTACTGCATGATAGAACACTGAATTTCTCTTGTTTCAACTGGCAGAAAATTGGCACATTTGTTTTAAAAGTGAATGATATTAAGATTCCTAAGTATCTTATGTCGAGTCTCTGGATTCTGAGATATTGATTGTTTGTCTTTTCACCAGAACCCGACTTGGCTTACGAAGGTGTGTCACGAATACCCGCCCATCCAAATCGCCAAACCAAAATCAGCTGCGCCTTGTGCTAGTTCACTCCTTGAAATGAACAGGAGTGGCGGCCTTGGAGGTGACCTGCAGGCTGAGGAGGTCAGGTCGCGAGTAGTGGCCAACAACGTCCAAGTTCTGCTTGGCCTTGATGCGGTCGGCAAGATCGATCTCGGCGTAAACAATGCCTTCCTCACCAACTCCCAAAGGCTCAGCGAGCTCGGATCCATCGGGACCATAGATCATAGTGAATCCTCCACCAGGTGTCTTACCCCAGGATCCAGAGCCCATTTCGGATAGCTTGGTGTCGGCCTTGCCCTTCTCAGTCAGAATCTCTGTGCATGTCATGACGAAGCAGGCGCCCTCCATAGCCATGACCTGCGAAAACTTGTTGCTGGCAGTGCCTGTGATGTGGTAAGGCCAGGGCTTTCCCTCTGGAGCCTCCCAGATCAGAGGCCAGCTTGCGACGTGGATATCAACATCCTGCGAGTACTGGTAGTAGCGGAGAAGAGGTTGGGTGTGCTCCCAGCAGTTGAGACCTCCGATCTTTCCAAACTTGGAGTCAACAACACCCTTGAGGGAGTCGGCCTGGCCATCTCCCCAGTAAGCTCGCTCGACGTGAGTGGGCTTAATCTTGCGGCGGTGGTGGACGATGGTGCCAGTCTCGTCGATGAATGACTTGAAATTTTGTTAGCGCGGACCCAAAAAAGAATGGGTGGGATTGCTTATGGGACCAACTAACCTGGGCAATGTAAATGGTTCCGCGGTATCTTTCACTGTAGCCTAGAACAACAAAGACTCCGGCTTCGCGAACGGCAGCTCTGATTTCGTCCATCTCCTTGGACTCTCTCTCCAGAGAGTTCTCGAAGTACTCGTTCATGAAGCTAACATTGTCAAAGACGGAATTTTGCCAAATGCTCCTTGAGAGCAAGTCAATATTGTACAGGCAAAAGGCGCAACGAGGCAACTTACCACGGGTACCCGGGGATGAAGACCTCAGGAAAACCGACAACGTTGGCACCGTTGCTGCTGGCTTCCTTGATGAAAGAGATGACTTTCTTGACACCGCCCTGAAGGTCGTTCCAGACAGGCTCAGCCTGGACAGCAGCGATCTTGAGCTTGGGGGCCATGTTTGCGGTTTTGGTGGTTGTGGTAATTGAAAGGTGGTTGAGAGGTGATGTTCTTGGATGTGTTATTGGAATGTTTGGATGAGTGTTGTGCTGACATGTTGAAAAGTCGAAGATGTCGCCGTGTCTTATACTCAGTCTGTCAGTATATCACGAGGGCATAGTGCGCCTCAATAGGGAAATGATTTTCTGTGCAGCAGCTATCAGGATAGCCATCATCAGGATAAGACGTATCTGGATAATTGTTACCCGTTGACGTATCTGGATAATTGCTACCCGGCGAGGAGAAATTAGCGGATTAACTAGTTCTGCCGACCCCAGAACGCGGGGAACCCCGCATTGATCGACCGTTCAGGCACTAAGTGGACCGCTCTAGCGGATATGGGGCGAGCGAGCATGACTTTGCTGCAAATTAAACATATGACACTGGCACTGTGACGCGGCCGTGAGGAAGAAGCCAGCTGCGCGAATGACAAATTTTTATTTCAAATGATGTAATAAGCTTTGGTAGGTCAGAATTTGCCATCGCAGCGGAACAATGAACTAGCAGTAGCGCCTCATATCCCCTACGATCCAGCATCCATCAAGGTAGCAGAATTGTGCCGGGGCTTCTATTATTGTCAAAATTTCTTGTCGAGGACAAAGCAAACATCGAAAGTAAAGACGCGGGTAGAAAATCATCTCAATGGTCTTTGTCAAAATCTAGCATCAAACAAAGGTCATCATAATAGGCACATCTCACCCAATGCATGTGACTGTGTACTCATTGTTCATACCTGCGCCTGGAAGATATGTTATGGCTTTAATTAAATTTTGATCACTGCAAAAGCTGCATTCCGTAGATTGCGATTTTGGTACAATTACACAACTTATTTTACAATATATTTATTTGAACATTGGACAATGTGCGAGCACGAAGTCTTTTGGTACATGAATTGTGGCCATTATCAAAGTGACGGCTTCAGGCGATGTCCAAATGCAATCGTGGCAAACAGGAATCGCCCTCGTTGGGATTGGGGGAGTGAATATATGGGATACCGAGAGGGTGATTGTGAGCGCTGTTATCTATCTACTCCTCCAGATTCAGACTGACCCAGGGGACGGCGCGCTCAACTTTCAAATAAGAGGCTGTAATGAGATATAACCTTGAGGTTAGGAATAAAACCGATGACAGGCTCCTGTTGTCAAAAACGATGCAGCAACTCATATAACCACGCGAATCAACTCACTTCGGTAGATTTTGCGAG
This sequence comes from Calonectria hongkongensis, assembly GCA_017140755.1. Lineage (NCBI taxonomy): Eukaryota > Fungi > Ascomycota > Sordariomycetes > Hypocreales > Nectriaceae > Calonectria > Calonectria hongkongensis. The sequence goes on from JAACJA010000001.1 coordinate 689,752, forward strand.
CACTTGATGAGTAAAATTCACAATAATATGCATCACCATTTTCTATGTGATCATATCTATGATATTATATACCGATCATAAAATTTCGTATTACTACCTGAATCCTGACAAGTTGCAGTAAAGGTTGTTCAAAGTGATGGAGAAGTTTCACTTAGATAGCGGCTGCCTATTCTCCCTTATTTGTCAGCGGGGCTTACCGGACCTGCACCACACACAGTCGTTGCTACCCCAACATAGGACACCATCGTGGTAGTAGAAGTGGCTGTCACGGTTGAAGTGCCGATATTAGTTGATGTAATAAAAGTTGTTACGGTACTGGGCAACGTTATTAGCAATTATCAATTTAGGAAGTTGTATGAGATTTACACATCGACTACAGGAATAAATGTCCCGGTAGCAGTGACCGTCGCTGTGGCTGGAGTCAAAGTATTGAGCTCTGTGACTGTCTTGGTTGGGGTTAGAATCGACAAGCATGAACATGCCTGAGATATTTGCCAATTGACCCAAGTTATTGGGAACATATTCTCTGCACCATTTGCAGTTCGCTTATCGAGAGTGGCGTTGGGATCGGTAAATGCACCACCCCCAGTACCACCAACAGGTCCTTTAGAGGTAGATGATGTGGAGGAAGTGCTATACACGCAACTCGTAGTTGCGGTTACTGTTGTTGATGTGGAAGTAATAGTCACGACCTGTATTTTCGTAATGTGAACAAGTTTCTATAATCATACGCCGAGTTTCGTGTTTGTATACCTGGAGATTGGTTTGCGTGACAATTTCTGTAACTGCATTCAACTGAGTGCGTGCCGCGGTGCTTGTGACGGGGGGTTCGGTGAAAGTGACAGATACAGTTGCAGTAAGAGGTGTTGGCGTGACATTGACTGTTTGGGTGCTAGCAGTTCAAAATTAGATCGTTATATTTGAGCTGGATGCTGAGACTAGTACCTCGTATGTGTTGAGATGGACAGGTAGCTTGAGCAATAGCTGGTTGCAGCCGCTGTGGCCCTGAGTTCTACAATGATGAAATCATTGACCTCGCAGAAGATTTTAGGCTGCACGACTAGTGCAGAAACCGCCGCAGGCAGGAAGAAGAGATTGAAAAATTTTCTGCACATTTTTGATGGAATTATGTGATGGCGGTTGACTGAGGGAGAATTGATCGCAGGAAAAAATATCTTACCAACTGACATACTTATGTCTTTCTGTTGGAAGGGATAAAATATTAATGCCGTTAATTCCGAAAGTGAAACCACTAGGCCAAGGACTGTCTAATCCTTAGAGAACGGCCCAATGTCTTAGCAGAACCAAGCTTTCAGCATCAGCCCATCTGAACCAGAGCAATAACACTAGCATCGATTTGGAGGAATGCAGCTAGGTCTCTCTCTGCAGGTCCTGATAGCATTCCTAGCAGATAACATAGTTATGAATGTTCACTAGGATTACGATCAAGTGAGATAGAAAAATAAATGGAAAAAAAAGAAGGTTGATTTCAAGCATGGCAGATATCGAGCGAGGTTTCATCCTGCAACAAGATCTCATCTTTGCCACGTCCACCCACGCTTTGCGGCAATAACGGCGATCTTCGTTGAGCCTCATCTCACTGGAGCTCTCATTGATGGGCGCATTTTTGAGTTGGCCGTAGATAAGGTCCGGTAAAGTATGTTAGCTTTGGACGTCATACTAGCATGTTTGGAACATTCCTCAACAACACTAGGAATTTAGATCCAACTCTGAAAAACAAGAATGCCTAGGATTCCCCATGCAAAGGCAAATCCAAAGTCGGCCATATTGATCAATGCATCTAAAAGAGCAATTCTAATCCATGAGGTGCGAATAGATGCACAAATTTCAAGCTTCAACGTTGCCAACAAGACATAAAGTGACGCTTTGTCGCAAGATTGGTTTGTGGAGTTTTAGCTGGATGGTGCAAAAAGCTTTGTTAGACCAAAGGCACTAAAGCGAAATTGGCATGCCAAACCAAGTTCTCGGTAATTGCCAGGGATTAAAATAGGCTGTGCCTTGACGCCACTTCATAGATTGAAGTTCAGTAGCGTAAGCAATCTACTGCGGAACTACAAATACTATCAGGGATTCTCGGTTCGCATTTGCCGACCTGGCCAGGCTAAGACACATTTTGGTACAAGCCTACACTCGTAAGCGAGGAAAGAACCAGTCAAAAGATTTTTATCGGCAAGTATCGTAATGAGGGATACTAGGAATCCGGAAAGCGACCGCCGCAGAGTTTGGATGTAATCAATAGTGTCGCATGGCGCCTAGCTGATTCCCAATTGTTAGTACCAGGAACGAACTCGACCGCTGTTATCGAATGACATCAGCACGTGTAACAGAATCATCCAAAAAATTCTTTCTTGTGCAGCATCTTTGGAATTTCTCTTCAAGGCTTATTTTTCTTATTGATATGAATGCACTACAATGGCAAACCGCATCGGCCTTCAGCCTTGGAAATGTCTGATGAAATCCACAATAGTACCAATTTTAGTTTTGATTTTTCAATTACAAAACCAATTGAGTGCTCCTCAGCCAATTCTATAGTCAGTGGATTGGAATATAAGTTTAATGAACGTCAAGAAGAAAACATATTTTGCACTTCCCCCTCTCTTCCCAACTCCTACACCAAGACTCAGTTCCGTCCTTGAAATACCAAATTATATCACAATTAATCTAAGTACGTATACAAAAGTGTGCCAATAAATTATTCCAACAGTTCCTAGTACTGCGACCGGGAGATTTTGGACCTTGGGTTGTTAACTGCACCTCTGATATCGACGCAGATATGCTTGGTGATCCTGAAACAAAATCTTTCGATAAAACAAATAACCGATGGCTTTTACCTCAATTTACGTTTATTTCGGTATGGCATTTCCTTTCCTTATTTACTGGCTTTGTGAAGTTTTCTCAAGCGTGTCATATTTCCTATCGCTGACGTGTCTGTGTCACCTTTGACCAGCGTAGATGTAAACGTCATAGATTGGTGGCATTGTCGCGGCATAATATCGCCACCACACGGGAGCCCGAAAGCCTGCGCGATGCCTCTCCAAGACTGGTGGTCGGGATTTTATCATCGCACCAAGTCTCTGTTTCATTTGTTTTATTGGACGCTCTGGATCTTTAGCCTAATAGAGTGCTCTTCGTATCTCCAGCCACTGAGTCAATGACCGCACGAACGACATCTGTCCGCATGACTACGTACCCTGAAATACTCTCACCTGGGTGATAGTTTGTATTTCACAATCAAAGATTACGCTGTCATGACGTCCATGATATCATCATGTCTGAACAAGATTGGTATATAAGGGCCTTCCTTTTCCTCAGATTTTCAATCGAAAAAGAAGCATCAAGCAATCTTTTGGCTTAGGTGAAATTTTATGTCTCTTCCAATTACTTCAGAAAGATCCACCGTCATGTCGAACATCAACGATCAAACTCAGCAGGCCCAGAACACCCCTGGTAACGCCGAGTCCAATGTAATCTCTGAAATCAACCGCCAGGATGAGCTAGGCCAGTCTCATCCCACTGAACGTTCCGAGATGCCCGAAGGTGCCGCACCTGAAGAAACATCTCAGGGCATCGATACGAACCTTTCAGACTCTGTATGATACCACTACCGTATGTCTAGAGTATATACTAATTATGCTATAGAAAACTCACGCCACTCCTTCTGAGCCTGGCAAGTCTATCAACAAAACCCACGCCAAAGATGGCGGCAACGCATCGATCGTTCCCCAGAAGCTGCAGGAGAAGCTACCCGAGGGTATTGAACGAGCTGTTCCAAACGCCATTCATGATACTGGTGACCAGGGTGGCCTGCACCGAAAACAGAACTAGGGACTTGAAACGAGGCCGATGCCTTGACGAGACCAGAATTTTGTACTAGTTAGTACGGAACGGTTTTACCTTCCTAGTTCGTCAATTTGATGGCCGATTTATGTTTTGGGATTTGCTTGAAATAAACGAGATTGGGCTGCTCTTCTGTCTTGAATTGTTGAAACTACCGTGCCCGAGCCAACTGCCATCGTTTCTTCCAAGTACCAGTATTCAGGGCATTTCGCCAGTGGAATGTTGCAAAATCTGTATCATAAGATGGATGCTGGTTTTGTTTTTTGTAAAATGATGGGGCTGGTGGATTGGTGGCCGACTGGGCGAATTGTAGTGTAAATGTCCCACAATAGCAAAGTAGCTCAGCCTATACTTTTAAGATATCTGGCAAAACTTATCAGACGCTCAAGCATGCTTTTCACTTTTAATTGCAAAACTGGCTATTTGCGCCTCTCCACTGACAGTATGATACAGTGGGGGTGCAAAAATTCCGCCCGGTCCGAGACTAGGCCCACACCACTAAGATTTCAGCATAACTTTCACATAGAATAACATTACAACAGCAAGGCCAATGGATAAGGGAAATATACCAAAATGAAGCTTAGGAAATCCTCTTTCTAATGATATTATTAATATTTAGTGTACCAGCCCTTTGCATCTACAACCGCCTTCATACGCCTTGGCATTGAATCTATGAGGTTTTGTAATATGTCCTCTTCAATATCGTTCCAAACTACAATAGCTGCTTGACATAGCTGCCGCCAAGCATGCTTGTTACTTGGAAGGTCTGCTAGATCCGGGTATCGTTGAACTATCCGATCTTTGAGGATAGACCAGAGGTTCTCGATAGGATTAAGGTCAGGTGAATAAGGCGGCCAATCTGCGATTTCAATGCCGTGCTCTTGACACCATTCACGAAGCCAATTTTGAACTATATGAGCTTTGAAGGTTGGAGCATTATCGTGGCAGAAGGTCATGCCGGGCTCTGTTATTGTGGGCAGGACTTCTTCCAAACCGGCTTGGATTTGCTGCCCGGTCACGCCGCCGCGAGGAGCTTCTGGGTCTCCGAATATAGGCGTAAGAGCAGATAAACTGTGGCCGCAGAAGGCACCAAAGAACATCTGTTGTTGCCCCGTTGGCTTCTTCCTTGGCTGTACGTTCTTTGGCAATAGTCGCTCCTTCGGTTTGGCAAAGACCCAGCCTCTTCTGCCGCCTGCTCCACGGGCAATAGAGGCCTCATCAGAAAAGATCCAACGGGCCCAAAAATCAGGGCCTTTATTACTGTGTTTCTTAGCAAAACGCAGCCTCTTTGCGGCAGCAGCCGGGCCAATAAATGGGCGTTGGAGGGCGTGAGAGTGTTCGATGCCGGCACGCCGAAGGAAGCGGCGAAGAGTGTGCTTTGAGCATGACAACTGGGCCTGGTCAATTAAATTATAATATGAAATAAAAGGCTCTTTATCAACAATTCGAAGGATATATCTCTTTTCTCTTTCTTTTAATATCGTGGGCCGGCCAGAGCGCGGTCTACTTTTTGCACTCTCTTGCACACGGTAGCGCCGGACGATGCCGCGGATGCTTTCCTCAGGAACTCCCTCGCGTACTGCGACCTCCTTCACTGGAACACCAAATTCGCGCATCATAAAAATGCGCGTCCTCTTATGAGGGCTCCAATGTGTTTTTCTTTGTACGCGAGGCATCGTTTTGGGGAGGAAATGCGGTTCAAAGTTGAGGCATAATGACGATGCCGTCGGGATGTGAGGAGGGGTGCGGGGAACCGGGCGGAATTTTTGCACACCCCCTGTATCCAGATTTGGATGGCAGCTAACACGCTGGCTAACGCACCAAAAAATATGGCCACCATGAATGCAATAAATGTCAACCAAAAGACATGCCTTGCGCCTCTCTTCCTCTCTGCCCATCTCCCAAACCAAGAAATAGGTGCCGGGTCATCAGCTTCGGCGTAAATTATGTATAATCTAACTGCCCAATGCGGATACCTGGCGAATAGCTCACGACGCGTAGTTAGTGGCTTGTTGTAAATTGCCTCACTGTGATAGTTTTTGAAGGGCGATGAGAGTCTTTGATCTATACTACGCATCTTGACTTTTCTTTTGTGCTGGTACCACCGATGTTTGGTATGAATCCTACGGTCCAACCACTCTCGATCTTGAGGTGGGAACAGAAGTAGTATTGTTTGTAGCGTTTCACAAAGAAATGCTGGGGTATAACATCCCCTTGTCAGAGAAAGGAATGTCAGCTTCAGGTTCTAAAAAGACCTATATTGATGCTCACCGCTTTAAGCTTTCACTCAGCGGCATGTGCCATGACTCATCTTTCATGGCTTCGCACATCATCTCCAAAAGCGAAACCAAATCAAACACACGAAGAACTTTGGCTCGAGGTCCAATATCCAGTTTTAAATGATCGGGCAGATGGCGCGTCCATTGTATCTGAATATCTGCGTGGTTTTCAAGGTATCGGACACGAAGCTGGCGAGGCCGTATTGGAATATAGGGTTCATCATCGGGCTCGTACGTTGGGAATGTGTCCTGAATGAAATCTGCAAAAGACTGATCCTCTCTCCAATCGAGGCCCGATTGCCCTACTAGTATTATGCCTGGGCTGAGGTTAATATGAATGGCAAAGATTATATTGATTGCAGTATAAAGTGCTGCATCTGTTGCCCTCAAGTTTGTGCCATACTGTAAGTTAGCTACTGCTCCATATGAAAATCGGCTGTCTCTAATCTGCGTAGTTGTGGATGATTGATCTCCAAATCCTCCGTCCAGTAATGCCCTCAGGTCCTGGCGCGAAAGGTATGAATGTTGCTTCAGTATTTCTGCAGTTCTTAGGAAGTCATCTTGATCGCGGGCGTTGAGCACCTGCGCAGTTGAGGTGTTGCGCCCGGTGATGTGATATTGGTAGTGTTCAAAAAAGGAGCTGAACTTCGCTACCCGTTGCGGGGTAAGCAGATCTAAGCGCCAGAGCAGCTTTGCAGTTTTCTGTTTCTGCGCTACCGAGGAAGTTAGCCGTGGTGGAAGTGGTGGGAGGTGCGCAAGATGGTTGCTTGGTTCGCGTTGATAAGTTTGATCCATCGCGGCGTCCTGTCTGGAACCAAGACATGGCAAGTCTACCACCGCGCTTGGATTAGGAATCAGCTGAATGAGAAATAATTGAGATGTCGCTTCGGTCTAGTAGTGGTGGCGCATCACGGGACGTTGAGATTGGACTTGAACAAGCGCTTGTGTGGATGCCTCAGGCTGCAACCTCTCCGAAGCCATCGCAACGATTTCAGCCTCGTCTTGTAGGCAACCCTTTCCTCAAAATTACGAGTTAACCCTTCGCTGGACAGTTGCTATGCTTGTCCGGCTATGTCTCTACTCGAGTCACAACGGGTACCAATAACCGAAAGTCGAAATGCGATCGAAGAAGTTTCCGATATCGAGAACGGAGTGCCTAGGTTCCCAATCGAACTTCAGCAGTTCAACCAATTACCCAATCGACAAGTTAAATCAGACACAGCGCCAAACAAGGCGCGCAACTCATATGAAAGTCCCGAGTCCTATATTCGCCATGCATCTCTCCTTGGAGCGAATTCGGTTAGCTCCCAACCAAGCACGATATCGACACTCGAAACGAGCCGAAATACATTGAATTCGCACCAGAGCTCGGATATCGCTCAGTTCAATGATGCCCCGCATCCAACCTTGTCTTCTACCTCGACAGAAAATCCGATTCTAGATAACAGTAATACAGTGGAGATCAAAGCTAGCAACAGTATCATCTCGCGTCTTTTGAAGATACAGAAAACATCCGTCTTGAAACTCTCAGTTATAGAGCTTCAAGATGATGAGTTTTCAGACGAGCAAGCTCAATCTAAATATGAGAAATTTACTAGTTTTCTTCACGCGGCATCGAATGATCTTTCTGATCCCAAAAATGACCCCTTGGTCGATTTTCGCGGCCGCTATATTGAGTATGATCAGGTCTTGCTTCAACAACCGGATCCTTCCGCAGCTCCATTACCTTATATCCGCTTTACTGGGCTTAAAGATGAAAATGAGGTTAGAATTCTCCATTGCTCTTTATCCAAAAAGAGATTTCGCGGTCGGTACTTTCCACCGCTTCACATCTGTTATTCGATTCAAGGTATCAACGCACTAGCAAAATCGGGTGATGGAGCCACACTTGTGGGAAACAGCAAAGACAGCTTGCATACTCTGTGCGGGGCCTCGGTAGCTATTGGCACAGAGGAAAACCGACGTGTTGTTACCATCGGTGGAGTAGTAGAGAGCGATGGCCGATACTTTGCTCTCACCACTAGCCATGAGGCTGATGAATCTACAAATACGCATCGCTTATCCTCCGAAATCGACATTCGCCCTGAAGATTATGATGACGATGTTCATTCACCTATAGTCTTGGACAGAAACGAAGGCAGCGCCCGAGCCACAATGGAGTTGAGAAATGACTCTTTCAATAACCCAACAACTCCACTTTCTGTTGGAAAGGTTGGGTTTACTGGACTTGACTGGGCGTTGATAGAATTGGATGATAGGTTCGCCTTTCCAAACTTCATTCCCAACCCCGAAGAAAGTCAGGATAGGCTATTCTTGACTCAGGTTGCCTCAGAGCCCAAAAGGGGTTTCGTGAGCGTGATTTCTGTGCAAAGCGACCGAGGTACAAATACCATCTCACTTTTCAAAAAACCCGCGAATTTGAAACATCCATCTGGGGCTTGGCTCCGTACTTGGAAAGCTCAGTTAGGGCCTAGTTTTAATTTTAGTAAGTATAGGCCGGTTTACGAAGATGTTTCTCTAATGATTACTAGTATTGAAGTCAGGTGATTCTGGATCTTGGGTAGTTGACACCAAGTCTGGTACCGTATTTGGTCATATTATGGCTGTCGCGGGCAATTATACATATATCCAACCACTTTCCACAATATTTGAAGACATCCGGGCTCAAACCGCACTTCATCTAAATCTGCCGACGCCATTTAACCAACTGGCAGAGCTCGCCAAACTGTACTCGGATTCTGGGAATCGATATTTGTCAGAGAAATATGCGAGATGGGCTCTACATCCTTCTGTTACTTCGCGCTCAGACGCGTCATCAGGAATATTAAAAGCTTTGAACGATGTTCGCCAAGTACATGCGAGTGAGATTGACTCATTTGTCCGTGCGTTGATGAGCAATGGGCATAGTGTGGATTTAAACAGGATTCAGGCTTGGAATGATACGGTTGAGCAAAACCGAAATCTTATAACAATACGGACGTCGCCCCAGATTGGAAATGTGATTGATGGAACAAATTCAGAGAGTGCTGACAATGTGGCGCCTCCGATCCGCCATTCCCCAGAGGTAGCACGCCAAGTATATACATCTGTTACAGAGGAAAGCCCCTATACACGTTGTGCTGAATTGTCAGGTACTCCAGGGGTACTACAGTCAGAAGTGGTTTCTCCCCATCAACCAACAACCAATTCTCGAAATTCTCACAAGAAATCAAAGAGGATGCGGTTCAAATTGAAAGCAATACCCAAACACATAGTGAGAATATTTACGTGCGTGTTTTTAGGCTATGGATACTAGTATATACATGGCGACTATGGGAGTCATTTACGCAGAAAAAGATATAATAAGGGAGCGATGGAAGATATTGGTGATTTTTTACCTTTTTCTCACAAGGCATTTATTTGCCATCCCAATCCTGCCGATGCGCATGCATAAATGGATAGTCGCTGCTTTTTTATTTAGACTTAGTAATCAAATACTTCAACCAAATCAATCAACTGATCACTTCAAGGGTACTTTTGATCAGCACAAATAAGATAATGGCGATGGCATGCATATTTAAATATTCATGTGATTGAGGTCTAACTATAACAACACCACCGAACCTAGAAATATGATCCGAGCATCATGGGGCTGAATTAGCCTCTAGAAAATTATGAGGCAATTTATTTCATTAGGTAGCATGATAAACAGTGTTGCCAATGTCAACAAAAGAATGATTCATATGTACCACATTTCCCATTCCAACGCATTCACGCATTACATCCCACACGCCATTGAATTAGCGACTTGCTTCCCAAGTGCGCCCATATGAATTGCCAATTTGTGATGGTTTCGGTGGCTTCTCGTCGTTTCGATGTTTACATGTTGACGAAGACGGCAGCACCACCCATGAGCGCACCCATGGCGACGGCAGCAGTGGGCATGGCACCAGCGCCATCGCCGGTGGAAGTGCTCTGGACCTCTCCAGAAGCAGAGGCGCTGGCGCTGGCGGCCTTCTCGGTGGCCGACTCGAGAGCTGAGCTGAGGGAGGCCTTGGCGGAGCCGGTGGCGGTCTCGAGGGCAGAGCTGAGGCTGGCTTCGACGCTGCTGAGGCTGGCGGCAGCCTTGGTGTTGACCGACTTGGTGACGGTGGTCGACTCGGTCACAGTGGCTGCAGAGCCAGTCTCGGTACCGGAACCGGTGGTCATGGCGGTCTTGTCAGAGGCCGTAGCCTCGCTGATTAGGCTCGAGACCTTGTTGCTGATGCTAGCGGCAACGCTGGAGGCTCCCTCAACGGCGGTGGAGACATCGTTGACGATGGAGCTGACTTCGTCCTGCTGAGCCTGTTGGAAGATTATTAGCATTAAACGGGACACAATTGGGATCGGTGGCTGGGTCTTACCTGGGCAAAGAGAGCCAGGACAGAGGTAAGAGCGACGACGGAGAACTTCATGTTGGCGGTGTTGTAATTAGGTGAATGTGTAAGATTATCGTGTATGATTGGAGATGGTAGTGATGAACGAACGGTTGGGACATAAACGAGAAAGATGCAGGCTATATATATTCAGTTCGTAAACATACATTTCCCTTGCATGTTTATCATGCTATTCCCACGCCTCAAACGTTGTCTCACCCGGTTACCCCCCGTTTAGCGCTCTTGGCCGTGTCATCGATCAGAGGCTCGTCGTTTGCAGCTTGCACAAGGCCGAGGATGAGCAGCGAATCGAGACTCAGGTAAATGGGCAAATCCTACGCTTTACCACTTGGGGTCTCGTGGAAGCGGGAGCTATTTGGCCAAGACATGAATAGACATGCCGAAGTGCCGACCGTGCCAGGCGGAAAGAACTTGTGGAGAGTGGAGACGTTGACTTCCAGATCTTTTCCTTTGGGAGCCATGTATCGGCCTGTGGCGGCGTGGCTATGTCCTGCTCGCCCTTGAGGTCGTCTCAGGTGCTTGTCGTGGTGGAATGGTACATGTGGTGCGGCTGTGCCACAGGGCCGAGACCCAGCTATGAATCATACATTACGGCAGAATAACTACTGCCGGTCAATATATTTCCGGGGGCACACAGACGATGGATTAGCTGCGTGCCCGTGATCCTGTTTTTGCGAATATCCATGGCCATTACCCATGCTTGGGCCAAGAAAAGGATCTGACGCCTACCCCTCTCCTGCTCACCCAACCAGCGGCACGGCGAAATGGGCAGGGCTAGATCTGCAGACGCAATTCCTGATTTCCAGGCGATCGACGCAGTTCGAGAAAGGAACGGAGGGAAGTTGCCGACGGAGTTGCGAGCGATCGTCGATGGGATGCATCGTCGCCACTGCGAGGGAGGAGCCAAAACACAAAACGCCAGGGCCGAGACACTAGGCCGAAGCACTGACCGCAATGCGATTGGCGCACCGTCCACAGGCGTGGGTTCGCGAGGCGTCAGCTACGCAATGCGCTGTAACCGATGACGCAAATGGTGGATCACGACAAAGTCGCGTCATGGATGCTGACAGGCTGGGCGCATCGGAGCAAAAACAGAAGGGAGAAGAAAATCTGGGGATATCGGCCGCTGCCATTTCAGCTTGGGAGTGCTGCCCAAGCCGCAGCAGTAGGGTTGCAACCCGGGCATGGCATTCCACTTCTGAAGGACTCGAGCATGCGTGCTGCTTAATTGAGTATTCTAAGGTTTCAAATTGGCACACCAGCACATCACCTTGAGTAAAGTTTACTGGTGAACAAGCTCAGATTCTGCCTGCATATTGGTGCACCGTACCGCTCCAATCAAACACTTTTATTACGTTATTCGCGGCTCTCACTCACTCACACACAGCACATCGTAAACCACGGGTAAGACGAAACTCAGGTGGCTGAACTGGAACCCGTGCCATTTCTGTTTCGAAGTAATGTCGCCAAAACAGCCCAATAAACAAATAAACAATACAATCCCAGGCCGTAAACAATTATTAATCACATTCATGTCTTTGGCTTTGCGTTTCACACATCCGAGTGTCTTGTCACACGTGGGAGCTAGGCCAATTCTAACAGAGTAAACTCTGGGTATGCATGCGCTAAGAATAGGTGGATCAGCACTCTGAAACACCAACATCGCAGACGACAAAACAAAATACAATAAACACACCATCAGTCACCTGGTCAACATTCATTAAAAAAAGTTTTATTTCCCCGTTCCAAACGCAAGTCTGGACTATGTCATCGGCTACAGCGGATCATATTGTTGTACGTGCGAAATGTTCCAATTGTAGTGCTCTGAGCGCATGTGCTTCAGCGGGTCAGTCAATTGGCCCACATCTTGCAATAGGCCTCTATGCGTCAACGATGGAGGTTCCCTCGCATCTATCCCTAGACAAGAAGCGTCCAATCTCCCCTTGGCACTCCCATTGTTATAACTTTTCTTTTCTGAATCTTCCATCTGGTCCTACCTTCAGACACGACCTTCACAAGCTCGTCCTCATACCGAGCCTCTGCAAAAAAAGTCCTATCACCCAACCAATGTTTTCCCTGTGAATAGGTTATCGCCTTGGCAGTCGTTTCGCTCGTGATTTCGATGAATTGCCCAGGCAAGGCATGCTGCGTCTGCGCATCCTTTATCGTCTTTTTCATCGTTTCCGTGTACGCTGCTATACCATTCGATGGTCCCAGCGGATCCGGATAGTCGACCACGCAGTCTTCTGTAAAACACTCCTTCAGACGTTCCCAGTCCTTGGTGTCGAGAGCAATTGAATTGAGAGCAATTGCATTGCGAATAAGCTCATGGTCTGAAACAGGTGTTGACATGATTCTCGGTGGCGTTTAGCGAACTGGAGGACCGCTTCTGGTTTTTTTTTCTGCACAATTATTGACTCTTAATGCGCAGTGATGAAAAATAACACAATCCCAAATCAAGTTACAAGAACAGGTATTTAAATTATTGCTGGCCAGTATACAAACGTGTCTGGGGCGGCCAGGTTATGTAACCGGCTGATAAATCACGGCATATTATTAATATTTGTCTGAGTATGCTTAATTTAAGTTTTCCTTGGCCCCAGTTCCGAAAGAGCCATTTACTTCTCGTGGGGCAACAAAAGTACTTTGAAGACTCCGCATAGACATGTCCCGTATCGAAACCCCCGGCCGTGATACCAATCGAATCTCTTTAAACGTAGAATCAAAATGAGCAAACTTATACAGCTAGTGGATATCGCGAGGATACCGGACTCTGTCCAACCGCGACGAAAGTAGATTACTCACATTCTGTTAACGAAGACTAGAGTGTGCGAATAAGTTTAATCATGACAGTACCTTGATTTATACCTATTTGAATAAAAGGTGTTTTGGCTAATCAGTAAGTTCTCAGTAGAAAGAACTCGTATATTTCATAAATTTAGACCCTTTGACTTTTTTTCACAAATGGACTTCTCGTCTCAAAAGTCAATGCATGAACGTTGTACCTTCTGAATCCAGTTATACTCAGTACAGTCTAAAGTATGACCAGATTTATTTATGTACTGAGTTATTAGCTAAAGGATCAAGTGGCCGATAAATTATACCTTAGGTATTGGTACATTCATTAAACCATGGTTTATTTCTCTCTGTTCACTACACATAACTACCAATGAGAGAACAAAGGAAATGCTGAGGGCTACTTGCTAAATCTTAGAACTTTTCAAGTCATCATCCTAAACAGGCCTGATCCAATCCCGTGTCGGACCCATTCCACCATCAATGCGTGAATACTAGGCACTCGCCCATCGACATGATTTTCTTCTTTGCTTTTTTTGCGAGGGATTTCATTACATTTTGGAGGCCATCAAAAAAGTGTCAATATTGGGGCTTTCTCGAGGCATCAATATTAATGCAACATGCATCAGGGTTTGAGGAAACGATAGAATCCTCGACCTTTCAACAGATCAAGGATGCTTTACATGGTACAGATATAGGTCCCCTCGAATTCCTGAAGCAAGAATCGGTTACTTCTAGCTAAATGATAAACGCCAACGTCTTCTGGGTACCCGCATGATGTTCATTCGGAAATTTGCGAAATCCAGTGTCGACCTACACGTCATACAGGAAAGCTGCGTTAATAACCTTACCAATCTTTCTTGTAGCTATTATTTCTGTTGCAAATCTACAATTAGAGAGGGATCGAAAATGATATGTTGGGACATCACAAGGAATGATATGATTCTCATCAATGATATCATTAGCCAACTCTTAGGACTTAGTGAAAGAGGTCGTAAACGACCGGTGGAGCATCGAAACCGGGAAACTTGAGTTTTAATGTATCAATTACCTGCGAGGATAGTAATCTGCATTGGAATGGACTATAAAGCAATGGTCTCTCACAAAATCATTACCGAGTACTTATGCGGCAATTAATTGTGTACCAGCTAGATGGAATCACCACATTTGAGAAACTTAAAAAATACATGCGTTCTATAGCTAGAAACGCTGAAAATATATAATCTAAATGTTTCGTAAATTTATACGCATCTTATTCTTGTTTTCTTTTTCTTTTTCTTTTTTGGGATATGGCAATTCATCTGCACCTCGCAAAATGTTTGTTTTCGCGCAAGAAACTTGATTATTTAAACTTGGATAGACTCGCCTGGTCTTTTATATTCTAATACAATTACAAATGCCTTCTCTGTTTTTTTCGTGGCACTTCGTATTGTGCTCTGAATGCAAAATTAGCTCCATAGGGATTGCGCCACTACCAAGTCTACATATGTCCTGTTGAATGCCACGGCCATCTAGCTTATCTCAAAGGGCCTGGGCCACTATATTCTAAAGTCTCAGTTTCCAACTTAAGAACATACCATCTCAAGAAAAGGCCCAAAATATCCTATCGTCCTAAAAAAGAGAACAATTGCTAAAGGCAGTGCTAACGTCGGGAGCGAGAAGAAGTAGATAGTGGAGGGGGGCGAATGAATCTAGGATCATTCGCCATTTGCATAATCTGGGCGAGTGTATCGCCACCTACTCTATAGACCGGAAGAGAGTTAATCTGCTGAAAGTAGATGGTCAAATCTCCCCTATAGTCTGGTAGTCCGGGCGGGCGGCGGATTTGCTGCATTGGAGTTGCGCCCTGAAGAATACGCTGGGTTTTCTGACCCGGTACAACAATCGGTTGGCTGAAATCTATATGCTGATTAGTTGAAGCCCATGGTATGGCTTACATAGAACGCCTATTTCACACACCTAGTCGCAAAAGTCTCTGTATAGTAGCACTTTCAATTGGAACAAACCGACGTCCATCCAGCACGCCGTACAAAATTCCACATTGGTTTGCCCCCATCGGATTTCGTGCGTCGAAATAGGCCTCCATAAAGCAACCAAATACTGCCCTTTCCCAATATCTTCCAGACTCGCCACGGAGACTGTTTGGCCCTCCTGGAGGGTGGTTGATCAAGGGTGGTGTGTCAGTCTCAGAGTCGCCAAACAAGTAGCCCATGAGCATATGGACGAGTTCATGTGCGACCGAAAGACTCAGAAGAAACAAATAGTTCTGCAGGCTCTCAACATTCCCAGCCTCTGCAGTGCTTACCGCAGCGTCCACAAGCTATGCAATATTAGCTTAGTATCATAGTATAGAATCTCGGAAGAGAGAAACAAAGAGAGACTAATGGCACGTACCATCTTATTGATACGGAATGTAGCAGCCCATTTTGGGCTATAGACACTAGGATCCCTGGCGTCCAGAAAGCCGGGCCAATTCAATCGAACTGCGAGACCCTCGCCGATGATTCTATCACTAACGATAACATTAGGTGGATCGGCTCGACATTTGGACAGAAAACTGTCAACAAGTTGGCGAGTGCGGTCCCGATCAGTTTGAAGATTACCAGTCCAGATAAAACTCTTTCTGGTAGGGTTCCTAGACACTTGATAGGTCTTGGAGATCAATTGGTACAGTGCCTCGCGGCTGCGTGGTGACTCCAGGAGTGATAACCCCATATGAAAGACAAAAGCAGCAACACGGAAAGTGCGTGAAGATTGAGGGATGGCAGGCGTATCGAATGGGTCCCTCTCAGATTGGTCGATCACTCGAAAGTTATCAAGGCCACTGGTTTGGGGCTCACGGCTGCGGGATCGAAAGCCACGAAAAGACATAGTAATATTGTAGATGCAAGATTGAATGAACTGAAAGGACAAAAGTCGGGGTCGATTGGAGTATAGCAGTAGAAGCAAAGATTGGAGCTATTTTTTGAGTGTGCAACATATTGATTTTTCGCCGGATGGACGCCTTCTTATGGACTTCATGACACTCAGCACAGAAAGATCATCTGCAAAACGTATGCCACAAATGCTCACTAATTTCGGCGCTGTGCCCGTGGGTCTCAACCCCCCATGTCAGTCCAGTGAAATGCTGTCGTCAGAGCCACCTATCAACTGGCGGCATGATCAAGCAACTTTCAGAGAGATCAATGGTCCATTGGATACAGTTAACTGCTCTTTACAGGGGTATTAGGAACCACGGGCAAACCCGAGTTTACTGAAGTTTTACAGTAACCGCCCAACATTTATCCTTGTCCTCGGTGGGCGGTTCCAACCAACAGGTTAACTAGCTTGTATTCGGAAAAGATGAACTTCAACCAGCACGTACAGGGGTGATGAGCTTCAACCAACACGTACAGGGGTAATGAACTTCAACCAACACGCACAAGGTGGATCAGGGGATCTACCGAGGACGGTGACACGGAATATTATGCGGCAAAATATTTTGCCAAGGGGTAAACAGGGCTACTAGTCAGCGCAATATGCCATAGATGCTATTATCAGGCGAAAAAGCTGAGGGCAACTACACCTTCATCTTTCCAGGCCATAGAAACAGCTCGCACCGGAGCTCGTCAAGTCTAATCGGAAGCCACTGCGTATACATAGCCTATCCTCCGGGATAGCATGTTGCCTAGCGTATTGATTCGGCAAGCGCCGCAGCTGAATCTGAGACGGCCAAGCTGCTGTGCTACTTTCGGCCGGCGCCTACAACAAAGTGGGCGCCTAAAACAGGTCATGCATCGCCGCCAGAAATGCAGCCTTAGGAGTTAGGCAAACTTACTGAAGGACCCACAACACAACTCCCATCCCATTTGCTACTTGTCTGTCAAGCAATACCAGCTCAAAACCTCAATAATTTTGTTTTCAATCTTTCAACTGATCATTATGGACCCCGAAGAACTGCAAGCTCATACAGAAAAGCTGCGAGTTGCAGCTCGTGCTGTCCATGACCGACGTGTGCCATTTCAGAACATTCATTCGGAACATCATCGTCACATTCTGGATCGCGCCATTAAGAATATTCTGTCTACAGAACTCGCGCAGTTCACATATGCCCAAATTATTGATGGGCTCCCTACTGGGGATGTTTCCTGGGACCGTAGATACTGCGGCGTCTTTGGCGAGCATCCTATTGATACGGAGCATGAGGAGTTATGTCCTGGTACCATGGAGAAAGCTAAGGAATTCTATGAACAGTGGAATTCCGATATCTTGATGTTTGACCCCAAGGTTTTTTTGTATTCTCTTGTCTCTTTCGTTCTGATTCTAATACCTTTCAGGCCATCACAGACTACCAACGTGCCAAATCAGGCTCTAAAGCCTTTAATGTGCGTCTAGTCGAACTAGTCGCAGTGGCTCTTCACCAAATCGGAACTCTACTATTTCAACTCGAGTTTCGGATGCATAAAGGAGACATCGACAGCATTACTAACTGGAAAATGCCACCCGTGGAGGGCCTCGTCGATGTGCCGCCACGACCAACTCTCTTCAGTCACCACGCCTACCTCGACGCCGATATCTACCCTGAGGGTGTGGCTGATATTGTGGGGTACTGGGCCGAAGATCGTGTTCTTGGAGGCGTGGCAGTTTTTGATCGCCTGGCCGAAGGTTCCGAAAACACCCTGATCCCCAACGTATATTTTCACTCCTGCCGTCGTGGCCAGACTCATCGCGTCTATCAACTTCGCGACGATCAACAAGAGGCACTTTTCAACTTCCTAGTCGCCGAGACAGATTCTCCCCCACCAGAACCAAACCCACTCCCCATCTTAAGTGATAAAGAAAACCGGGTCCGCGTGGATTCGGAATTTGCTATCACCCATCACAGCATTTATAGAGACATTTGGGAGCGCAAGCCAATCACAAAGGAAGAGATGCTAGTTCTAGAAAGACGGCCAAAATCAGACGTCGACTATCCTGAGTTTGCCGATGAGTTGATCCGAATTAACCATCAATTGGGGATTCCGCTGCCAAAATTACGAGAACGCTCACCCTCGCTCTGAGTCTTCTCAGTGATGTGGTCTGACAGCTGGCGAAAAAATACAATACCAAAAGCAGTGTGTCTCGAGGAGCTGTTACTGGAACCTCTTGGCTAATATTTCCTTTTTATCACTGGGCCTAACACGAAGTAGCAAAGAGAAGGAATATGAGGGACAAGATGCTGTAGATGTATTGCGCAAATGCTTTTTGATGAGAATCTCCATTAGAGAGTAATTTGACCTTGCTGCATGTAGTTAGTCAGGCTAATGGCCTCTTAGCTTAACACATGTCAAAGGGCCGAGATACACGACCCAAAAGTACTTCCCTTTATGATGACAGCTGAACAAGCCTTCAGGAATACGTTTTATTCTTGTGGTCCAACAAGCTACAGGGTAGGGTAGGCTCCTGTAACTGGCCAAGGTGGTTATTGGTACCATGGACGCTCTTTCAGAGGCATTTTGCTGCATTGGTTTAATATAGACAATATTTCATTGACGTTTCACATCACTTTCATTCATACAGCAATCGGAAGCTTTGCATTTTCGCAACGCGGGGACGTGTCTGAAAGAAATTGGAGATCGATGTCGCGGGATAGTGGGGACCGCAAAGACCCGTGCGTGACAGCGGGAGGCGCGAAACTTCCGTACGCGTTTTCTTTTGGCAGGGTTTGTGTCTGGAATATTACCATATGAGCTATATTTCCGGACTAGACAAGAGATTTTTGAGTTTCAAGGCCTGCTTAGTTTGACGGTCTGTCAAAGCTCAACCTTCGGCAGTTGCTTGCCGATGCCGATGTTATGGCCGGAATCCCGCACAATTAGCCGATTCAGGTTTTAATTCACAGCATGCAAATCCCGGTCGTGAAGCATCTCCAATCTCTGGGCTCGAAGTGCTGTGGGGATGCAGAATTAGCATTGGCTCGCTTTCGGTTTCTCGGCAGGCCATGGCATTTTACTCATGCGGCACAGTCAACTAACTCAGCCTTATAAAAACAAAGCCTAAAAAGAAACATGCATCGACCTTGTCAGATACTGCGCAGGATGGTTGTCTATGGAACGTTGCAGAATGTTCGGTGCGTTGGTGCTGGCATAAACGCTGAAAGCACCGCTCCCTGACATCTGACCCTTTTAATTAATTCTCGTGTTAAGGAACGGTCGAGCCGTTTTATTTTTAGCAGAACCCACAACTGGGGGGCTTGAACCCCCAAAACGCAAAAAAAAATCAATATTTGGCATTTTGATCAATTCCTCGATACGCGGAAGTGTTGGAGATGGGCATGGCACTGACTAACCGACCTGCTATAGGAATACCTGGGTCAATCGACTTCACCTGCATCGTTGGCAAGCAAAATTTCCGTTAAATTACGGATTCTCGTATCGATGGGATGAAGGTTTCATCCACGCCCAGGCCAGTTCCCAACGCGGTTGGTCCAGCGCATGGGCCCTTCCAAGCGGCCAGCCGTAAGAGCTTTCGACCTCCACTCGGCCCCATCAAGACGTTCGAATCCTTCCAGATGAAATCGCGATCCGAAAATTCATCCATACGAAAATATGCCAGCTTCCAATAGGCCTTGGCGCTTCCATAAGGATGGGAATGAAGAGCTCTTGACAGGCGAGTTTCGATTAATTAAAAGTGAGCATCCTGGTATATCTAAATTTATTCGGTGGAATCCTCAAGTAACCTTCTTTTTTAGCAAGCAAAAATGACGATTCCTCGTCCATTGTTTTAAATCCCACTCCATCAGATGATCCCAATGATCCCTTAGTACGGATTCATTCTCAAAGAGAAGCATGCTGAAATCTATCTAACATATTCTTAGAATTGGTCTACGCTTCGCAAAACTGTCAACTTCGGTATTGTCCTCGCAGTCACTTTGGCTTTCTGGTCCTCCCTGTCCACACAAAGCAACTTCTGGCAGCAGATGTCAGTCGACCTGGACGTCAGCTTTCAAGATTTAAATAATGCCACGTCTGGAAATTTGGCAGGCCTCGCCATCGGGTGCATACTTTTTATTCCCTTGACAAAGAAATATGGCTGCAGATCCACATATGTCATATCTATGGCCATCATGACAGCCAATTCCTGGTGGAGTATGCGGATGACCACTCTTGCAGAGTTGTACATTACCAATTTAATATACGGTTTAGTCGGCGCTACCAATGAAACAATTGTTCAAATGACGGTAAGTCTAGCCCCATTTGCAGAAGGCCACACTGCTCACATCAATACAGATTTCGGATTTGTTCTTTGCTCATCAGTGGGGGAGAATGAACGCAATCTACTTTACTACACTGCTCATGGGTATCTCCTTCACACCGATGCTGGCCGGAATACAAGCAGAGGCTCAAGGTTGGAGGAGCTCCTATGTCGCTCTCTCGATCTCCATGACCGTGCTTACCATTGTCGTTTACTTCGGCTATGAAGAGACAAAGTACACCCGCATTCCAAAGGGAATCGACGACAAGCTCCACGACTCCAGCACAGATCTAAACACGAGTCTGTATAGCGGAACGACGGTTCAAGAAGACAGCGACCTTGAGGCCAAGGATCTTCATTGCGAAATGAAGGCGCAAGGTAGTGACATTAGTGTTACAGATATTCAGCCCAGTACCGCTTCGAGCATATGCCCCATTCCACCCAACACTTACAGACAACGCCTGCGCTTTATCAGCCCTACTCCTGAGCCATTGTCCAAACTCTTTCTTTTCCCATTTCGAATCGTTTTCCTGCCCTATGTAATGTTTGCCTCGTTGCAATATTCATTTTGTGTCATCTGGATGGTGATAGGCGCAGCAACCTCTTCCATTGCTTTCAGTCAACCCCCATACAACTTCAACACGGCTCAATTAGGATACCTCGGCCTTGCTCCTCTCGTCGGATGCATCATTGGTAGCATCTATGCTGGTATTATGGGCGATTGGGCAGTCGCGCAAATGGCCAAGAGGAATGGCGGCATTTTCCAGCCTGAATTTCGGCTCTTCCCGCTTTTCATACCTGTGATGGCTACTTCAGTTGGTCTGATCATTTTTGGTGTCACAACTGATAAGGTACGTTGAAGCATACTATTGATGACATATTTAACGCTAATGTTTGAGGGAAAGGGTATGCACTGGATTTATCCTAGCATAGGCCTGGCTGTTCTCTGCTTCGGTACCAATGCAATTGGAGACGCCGTGTTCACCATTGTGCTTGATGTCTATCAACCGGTAAGTTCCGCTAGTTTACACCACCGTCGCAAGCATAGCTAAGCATGTGATAGATCACAGCAGAAGTATTTGTCGTTGTGTCCTTCTTCCGAAACGCTGGCGCAACGGGGATGGTGTTTGCGCTGACTCCCTGGATGAAACGGTCGGGTCTGGCAAATATGAGTATTGCCATGGGCATCCTCGCGTTTGTGATAGGGATGACGTTTTTGCCAATGATTTATTATGGGAGGCGCATTAGAAAGGCCTCGATTGGCCGCTATGACAATATTTTGAAAGCTTATGATGACATTCGAAGACATTGAAGCCACATCTGATCTAGGTGGTTGCTTTTGGTGTGGCGGGGCGAAAAATAAAATATCATGGTTGGCGTTTGGGGTAAGGCCGGGACAACACGGCATAATTATTAATAATGATACCAGATAATGAAACATTAATCCTAATACTGAAAGAAACACGCAGATTACTACATGAGGATGTGAAAAAAAAGAAACGAGTACCTCACAAGACAAGACAAATAACTAGCCAACATGTCTCTGATTCTCAGCACTAGCCACAGGCTGGGCGAGACCTGACTAAACCGCTTCAGGCAACTATGGCTTGGCTTAAGTTCTCGCTCTCGGCCGCCCTCAAACACTCCAAATACTCCTTTTCTGTCCTGAGTCGCGATCGAATTCATTTCCATTTCCATGACACTTCAGGCATCAAGCGCCATCTCGAAATGGGTCCCGGTGAAACCGTCGCTGACAAGCGCCGACTGGCGGCGTCCGACCTGGGCCTAAACGCGGCCGTGACGGTGCACGTCCTGCAACACCAGCCCACCAGCCGCCCGATCGAGGACAGGTACTCGATAGATGTGCGGGCACGCGCTCCTTCTGCTTCAAACGTCGGCGAGACGACGCTGCTTTTTGGCGTTTACGACGGCCATCGCGGCTCGTCTGCCGCCGAACACGTCGCCCACTCGCTGCCATCCGAGTTGCTGTTAACAGCTGCGCTCAAGTCACAGCCAAGCGCGGCTACCATTCAGGAGACATTCGATGCTTTCGACAAACGAATGATGTGCTCCTTTCAAGACGCACATCCCGCTCCTCCAGTTGTGTCTCTTGCCCCTGCGCCGCGACGATTTCTCGGTTCCATCGCGGCCAGGTTCTTCAAATCAAAGCCACGTGAGACCAGCAGTCCACAAGAACCCGAAATCAAACCAGAAAACACCACAGCTGCACTGAGGGTGTTGAGCGGCTGCACTGCCTCCATGCTTATGATCAAACTGCCGCATGACCAATCAAAGGCGCCCTGTGTCGAAGTCATCAACCTTGGAGACTCGCGAACAGTTGTAGCATCTTTCAATCCTGATCCCAAAATCCATTTTGCGAGTGTCGACGTCAATTCGGGTACCAATGAAGAGCAGTCTCTCATCGCTTCCCAACACCCTGGTGACGATGCAAAAGACATCTTTGTCGGCGGGCGACTGTTTGGCGAGACGCTTTCGACTAGAGCTTTTGGGGATGGCATCTACAAACTGCCGCTCAAATCAGGCCAGAACTCGCCAATAGAAAGGACAGCAGCAAAACCATCCACCTATCCCGAGCTGACATCCACTGAGAAAAATCAGCATAAGCACTTGATTCAACAGCTTAGTGCCCACCAGCAAACCGTGGCCGCTTCCAATGAGAAGAAAATCATCCCGCTCATTGATCGCTATGACGCGCTATTCTCGGCATATCGAAGCCCGCCATATGTGTCAGCAGCGCCGCAAGTCACTGAAATTCCACTAGACTTTCCCGCACCTACTGAACAAAATGACGGATCAAAGGAAAGGAAGCCTACCATGGCAGTTTTAGCAACTGACGGTCTGTGGGATCTAATCTCGTCCGAGGAAGTGGTAAACATCTTGAACGAGGCTCTCGAGGACATTGGAGATGATTCCGCAATGGAAGAAGTCAACTTGGCTCAGGTCTTATTCGACAAGGTGATTAATCACGCTGGGAGAAAACCAGGGGATGACGTCACGATCCTGGTGCTGGCTTTGCCGCAGAGAAATACGTAGCACACATTACGTTCATTGAGCTCAAGAAAGTATGGTTATGCTCTATTCACCCTGATTGTCTTTATACATGTCAAAGTTCCTGTCACTATGGATCAACAAAGTGAGTCAAAAGTATTTAAATAGAGTCTGATTGATTAATAATAAAATTGTATTTGTTGATTTCCCGCATCGCTTCTGGCGATGATCATCGCTGTGCTGTCGAACCTCTCCATGTACCCTGTTTTGATTTTGTCGCCGCCAGCCGCCTAAATTAAACTGGCGCGTGTTGAATTCCATTCGCTAAATTTTTGAACCGTCACTCATGTCTTGATATCAATATTCCTTGCCTTTTAACACCATTGCCATTCATTTACCCGTTGATGGCTCCCATTTTCCGAATTAAGAGGACTAGGGAACTCGCTGAGAGGCGTGCTCACGGCGGTATCGTAGTCCGGTACAGAGTCGCTGCCAGCTTGTGACTGGGACCATGATGATGTCCCAACTGTTGTGCAGTAGCTTGGTACTCGACTGAGTCCCTCAAACTCTGCTACATCGAGGGCTTGTCCCTCTTGTAGGTGCTGACCATAGCCAGGGGGTACCTCATCTGGTTCGAGTTCTGTCAATACCATGCTTGCGGAAGGGTTGATGAGATTGCCGTTCTCATCAAACCGGCCACCTGGTGGAAGAACAACCCAGATTGGTAGCGTTGCTTTGACCTATTCCATACAAGTTAGTTTTGTTTCTGAGTAACCAGATATGCATTGGTTGCTTACCGCTGAAACATGGCCGTCTGGGTTTTTCAGCCCAATAAGAACTCTAACTTTGTGCTGGACTTTGATACCACTATGGTTCACATCTTGGATGCACTCTCCCAGTCGCTTAGGTAGGTCAAGTGGCACTTTCAAGGCCCATCCCTCCTGCCCTGTCTCTTCAATTGTCTCGCACCAGTGTTGCTCGTTGTTGATTTGAAATTTCCACTCCGCAACTTGGCGCTCAGTCTTCTTCTCTTTGTCAACTGAGTCCTTGGAGCCCTCTACCCAGGCGCGTCGCGTTTCGAGCAAGTTTGCTGAGATGTATTCCATCTCAAGGCCCTTGAGAAGCGGTGTGAGGCGCACCTGAAGTCTGACGACACTTCCAAACATGGCTGCTCTCTGTGGGATCATCACAGAATAGTCAGCTTTGTTGACCCAAACATCTTCGACACCCACAGCACGAAGGAACGCGGGCTCATCGGGCTCGAGGGTCCGAATGACGCGCAAGTCTTTGTGTGTGTGCAAGTCGCAAGCAAGCTTGCCTCGCCCAATTGTTGCTTTTAGGCGGTATGTGATGGATGCCTCTGGAATACCATCAATGCTTTCAACTGTATCCTCTGGGAGGACAAGCTCAAAAGGGTATTCATGGTTGCCAGCGGGAAGAGTGACATCGCCGCCTTCGGCACCAATTAGTGGCGCCCATTGATGATCAAGTACAGTTGTGGACTTTTTCAGTTTGCTCTGAACACCAGGTGTGTTTGATCTTTGGTAGGTCCACCTGTGGGTGATGGTTTCAAGCGTTAGCTAAATTCTGCAACGGTCGCATAACAATGCAGCGAGGTGCGGGGCTCAGGTTGTGCTTACGATAATTGCGATGTGCCTGTCAAGCGAAGCCGCACATTGCTAATGCGCAGCGGTGATGGCAAGCATAAAACAACAACTCCCTTGAGTAAAGGGGCCGATGGTTGTTGGCCGTTTCCAAGAAAAACAATGTGGTCTTGGTCAAGTCTGCAGAAAGATGTTAGGATTGAGATTTCTGTTCAATTTGACGAGAGAAAATGTTACCTGATGTCGAACAATGTAAAGGCGTTGCGACCGGCTACAGATGAAAACGGCTTGAAAGATGGCATTGTTCAAGGCGCGCGACCGTATCAATTGGGGTATAATTTTTCTTGGTTCTTCGCACAGTAGCTTGTCACAGTCAAAAAGAGACTGACAAGAGAGAGCGGTTGGTGCAGATTCCAAGTTATGACAAAACAAAACCGGTGGTGCGACTGGGTTTAAATCTCACGATGCTTCGTCCATCTGCTGGGTTGGTTGCTCTGGCTGACCTCTTGTCCCAGCTGATGGTGGTGGGGCAGGCGGCGTACACCGCAGCCGCAAACGAGCAGGGGGCCGCGCCAAGTTTTACGGCGGCATAGGTAACGGGACAAGGACGATTGGAACAAGAGATGGTAAAAAAGGGCTTCTGGAAAGTATTGATACAAGTTATATTTACGACAACTCACAGACATCTGCCCAATGCGGCTCTCACGAACCCTTCGACCTGTCAAGCACGACCCCTTCCAATGATAATCGGCACCCGAAATGGGAATTTTTCGGCGACGCTAGCCCAGTCGCCACTCTTTCTGGTACGATGCAAAATCTATCAATCGCCTGACCTGCTGTAAACTAGGTCTGATAAACCTGTGACAGGTCAGAAAACATTGCAAGATATCCTGTCTCAGATACCGGCGCAGATGCAGCATGTGTTCATTGAATCAATTGGCTTTTTCAACCTGTCAATTTAAACTCCTATCACACCCGGTTCTTTTTTTAGTTTCCTTCTTTTTTTCCGATTTTGTACTTTTTTTCCCACGCCTTAAAAGAAAAAATGAGAATAAAAATTGTTTCCTTCCCAATCCAATCTGAACAATCGGTGTGTTAATTAGAGCATCTCTTTCCCACTTTGTGGACACGCAAGTATCCATATCGCATGAAAATTCGCAGCTCTGCGGGCGCGCAACAAAAAAGGGAAATTTTTGTCGAGGTGCTCAGTGGAGATGTGGCGCAGAAGCCCGAATTTGGCAACCCACGGGAAGACTTCGGAGAAACAAGCCAATCAGGAAAGACAACCCCATCCGGAAAGTGGCGCATGTGGTTAAGCCACAATGCCTCGGGAGATCTTCGGCTGCGTAAAGTGCGAGGTTGAAGCGAGATCAGTAGCCACACAAAAAGAGTTTCTTATGTTTATCCCAATCAAGAGATCAATCACTAATGCAGACAAAAGAATCCAAATCCCTCAAAAAGGGAATCTCTTTCACAATTTATTTTTCTTTTAATTTATTATAGAAAGAGGGAAAAAGGGAAGCATTCTTCTCACGTATTTTTCTGTCGCCAACTATCACAATGTAGGGTAAGTGATCAACTTCGAGCACTGCAAAACTACGACGCGTGTGCGTATCATCTTGAGATGTGGCAACCTCGGGCGCCTGAGCCTTCCAAAAAGTCCATTCTACTAGTCCTGATATTTGTTTTTGGGCTTTATATAGCAGTGGCTTTCTGCATTCTCATGACCGTGGACGTAGGAGTAGCGCGCTGAGACATTGCCCTAAGTTTCCAAGCGTATCAATTGAAAACTGCAGTTATCATCCTATTTCAAGTAATGAGCATCCTCAACTATGACTGGCCGTGATAGGAGAAATCATTACCTAGGCAACTAGCGGCTTGATTCAACTATCCGACCACACTGTGTTGTGCGGCGTGACCAGGAGGGCGGTCCGATGACATCAGAGAACACACGTTCGGTTAGTGGTGGAGACTCGCGTTCAGTATCGACCAGCGATTTCTTGCAAGAACATGAATTTTCGAATGAGCACTTTAAAGAATGAAAAAAAGTAGCCTGAGAGACCCTCCAATTATCCCTAAAGGCTTCCAAGACAGGTGTTGTTGCGTTCAAGTATGGAAAGAGCGAAACGCGTTGCGTCTATCTAAGAGCCGTCTTGATTTGGTCTGTACAGAGTAGGTGTGCGCGTACACCGGGTTTGTAGGCTCATCCGAGGCTTGTGTCGCAAGAAGGGCACTCATTTCGCAAAGTGGGATATGAATTACGGATTTGTATAAATCGCGTATAGGAGGAAGTATTTGTCACCCAGCCAGCTCTGGGACCAAGGCATGTTCTTAGGGCACATCACTGGTGGTTGAGTGTACCAAAAAAAAAAAAAACTCCCATGGTCTATCTTTGAGGCACACAAGGGGCGGATATTTTGGCAAAGATTTTTCTTTAGAAAACTTAGTCTTCCTTGAGCTTCGGAATTCATGTGACCGGCGAGGGGCTTTCGGACTAGGTCTTCCTCTGATTGATACCGCCTTGTGCCCCAAAATATGCCAAGAAGTACCTGTCCGCTGCCTTTGCATGTTCAAACAAATCTAGACTGGGCATCTCAACGGTTTCCAAGACACAAACACATCACTATACGATTGCGGCCAAAAGCCAAGGATTTTAACGGTTAACCTGAGCTTCGAATGACCACACTCTAAATACTGTATTCCTTCGCTTACATACCACATCATTAGACTTGTGAATGGCCGTGAACACTCACCGTACCAAGAAAACCTTCTCCTCACTCTCTTACGGCCATGACGTAAATGTTGAACAACTCAATGCAACCCCTCAAAACTAGCGTAGACGATTCTACAATGTCTGTTGATTACGACTACAGCCACTAACCTGGGTTCGAGACCGGGTTTCCCAAACTGCTGGGCCATGGTGGGGTCGCAGTTTCATCTTATGGCAGGTGAAGCTATGATACTGTCAAGATATTGCTTCCAGTAGCCCAAATTCCGATTATGGTTATTCCAGAAGGGGTATCATGTCGCGTGACGCTACTGCACACGTGTTCCAAGCGCATGGGGCAGATTAGACGTTAGGTATGCCAAGGAGAAAACCCTTGACAAATGTGGGCAAAGCTTTACCCACAATCTCGGGGTCCGGGCCCTGTTGCATCCCGATATGATATAATTCTCTTGGCAATTACGCCCTTTGGTGCCAAGCCGCTGCTATCGAACGACAGGATAGACTTGGCTTTTAAGTTTTCCAGGCTGAAACAGCCCTCCTATTGCCAAGACTATTGAACGAGTATGTCACACCAATCTGACCTTCTTCGTGCTGCACTAAGCCTTCCAAGGTTGGCTCGAATACGAAAAGGCTGTGATTTATAAGCACTCGTTTTTGCAGTTCTTCAGGTTGAAGCAACCCGTAAATGCCAGTTCTGATTGAGACGTTATAGCCCTTGAGTTAGAGGGATGCAGAGCTACGCTTGGAAATCTAGTATATCTTTCAGGCGGAAGCGGTTAGAAAAATATATTAATCACACAAAGTGCATTTTAAGGCATGTCAATAGAAGATTCCAAATAAACTTGATTTGAATTAGTGCTGTGCACCTCCTGCCTGAGAGGTGGACCATTCCAAAATAGGTATGTCGTGTAAAGTTATCGGCGTTGGCGAAATGGTTCAGGTAGAAGCAATAGTCCTGAACTCACCAGGCGATTGTATGGATTATTTAACTGTTACAAAACGCAGCGTATTCTTATCGGCGCACAGGTGACATAATCCGTTTGCATGGTTGCCATAATTGAGATTCAGATCGGCTCCTCCTCCACGGCTATGCCGAGGTGTTTGGGCCAATAGCAGCTGGGCCATGCTTCGAATATGCCTGGCGCGATGTCAAACCTGGTCAGTGCTCGTCATCAATCAAACCTAAAGCTATTATCCCTAATGTATACGGGATTCCCAGGTTTTAGGTTAAACAGCGGTCACCCCTGTCAGTCCTTGGGGTGCTGGCGCCCCTTAGATGTTGCAATCCTGTCACTGTCGCGGTTATGCAGGGCGTAAAATGGTCGCGGAAACTTTCGAACAGTAGCGAATAATGAAAATGGGGACGATTGTTGAGATGAACCTGGCTGTACCAGTGGGACGGGATTGTTCAAGTTGAAACAGGTCTCCACGTTTGGAACTGGGCTGAGCCAACGTCAGTATGTCACTGCGACCAGGGTGTCAAAAGTTTCTTTCTCCGGGGTCTCTTTCGCTTGGGGAAGGGAATCGAAGACAGTTAAGCGTTATTATACACTTCAGATAAGGTGTGCAACCCCGGTCGCTCGTCATGTAGGAACGGCTTTATTTGAAGCCCGGGAATGCCTCGATTTCGTGTTCTTTTCTTCTGTCAGTTTTCAGACCCGATCAACACTCATTAGATTTCTTGGCGGGCTTTGAATCTCTCCTTTACATTCGTCAAATCTTGTATTGTTATTATATTTTCATTTTGATCCAGTGTTTTTGCTTTCGCAACCATGGTACGCCCTATGCAGCTCCTTTTTGGCGCATTTGCTGCCTTAGCCCCTGGTGCTCTGGCATCTTGCGCCTACGGAACTCACTTGCACCGACGAACTGGTGAGATTGCTGAGCCCAACTTCAGCTACTATGGTGCCAAGGTATGTGAATTGGCGAGAAAATTTGAATCTTCGAAATAGGCAAGATCATCAGGTTATTGACACGAGAGACTAGGGCCCGGCAGCTTGGCACGTTATTGACGACGACTACTTCGCCTGCGCCAATGGCACAAACCAATCCCCCATCAGCATTGCTACCAACAACACCAACTTTGTGAACTCTACCGGCTTGACCTTCAACCTTACCAATTGGCCCGCTGGAGCCACCTTTGAGCATCTCGGAACCACCATCGAGGTTGTTGCGCTTGGCGGCAACCTGACCCTTGAAGGAACCGACTACTCGCTGGTCCAGTTCCACTTCCATCTCCCCAGTGAACATCTTGATGATGGAAACAGCTACCCCATGGAGGTTCACTTTGTGTGGCAGAGTGCCGCATCTCAGCTTGCGGTTACCGGTCTTTACATTGATGTTGATTACTATGGAGCGGTCCACCCTCTCTCATCCATGGCGACCGACCAGATCAAGAAGAAGAAGATCAAGGGTGCCAAATCCAAGGTCACAGGTAAGGCGCATTGAATTTGTATTAAAAGCATGGGGAGACGCAAGCTAACTTTTGGACTAAAAAAGGCACTGAGGTGATTGAGAACGCCTCGGATCTGATTGAGTCTGTTCTGGCTCTCTCTGACCAGATCCCCTCTCTTGGAAACAACATCACTATTCATGACCTTCCCATGTCTTACATTGCCGATACATTGAAGAACGGTAGCTTCCACCAGTGAGTAAAACCCCAAGTCCATGGTTTACGCGTGAACTAACACCTTCTGCTTTAGTTACCACGGCTCCCTTACGACCCCCCCTTGCAGCGAGGGCGTGGAATGGTACCTTTCCGACCAGTTGATCCACATCACCAGCGATTCGTTCATCAAGGCCCGCAAGGCCCTCGGCTACAACGCTCGCTTCCCCCAGGGCAACCCTGGCGATACCAATGTGCTTTCTCTCGAGTAAAAATTTTAATTGGATGCATTTTCTTTCTTCTTCTTTGGGAGTGGTTGATGGGTGTTATTGTTAAATTGGGGAGTATTGGGGATAGCTTTAGCGCAATCGACTCTGCTTTTCGAGACTTACAGAGGACCTGTATAGGTGCTCCTTGTGGAGCTTGAACAGAACTAGAATTGCAAGAAAAATAAACTTTAGATTTGGGCAATACATGAAGTCCCTGTGTTCTTGACTTGCCCCAAATCTTTTGGCTTTGCTTCGTAGGCGGCCGTTGTCAATGATCCTCAATCATGGATGTCGGCCCCTTGGCAATGCAAGCATCCTTGTCAAAATTTCGTATTTATACTTTTAAAAACTCAACAAAAGTCAAGGCGTGGTGGCAGAGTGGTCTAATGCGTATGACTAGAAATCATATCTCTTCGGAGGCGTCTGTTCAAATCAGGCCCACGTCGTTCTAGAACTCTTTTTTGCATCAAGTGGAGCTGTTTTTTTTGTTCGGGTGATTTGACCAAATGAAGTTGTTAAAGTATCGCATCAGTTGTATCTGCCATTTTCGTGGCTCTGGGGCTTCTGGTTGAGCCCGCAATTTCCTCATCGGCTTCCATTCGATATTCAATCTCGTATAATGATACAAGTGGCTGAAACGCCAGTACTATGGAAACGAAGTCTGTGCGAATGTGGGTGTGCGTGTCGTTTCTATTTTTGGAGAATCAATTTTTTTTTACCTCCCGTGGGTTTACGGTTTGGAATTCGAACCAAAGATTTTTGATCTGGGGAAAATAATCGGGCAAGAGTTGAGGTTTGGATATGATAGTTCGCATGGGACGCCCAGTGCAAGGGCTTGGATAGCGTTCTCGGCTGCCCTGACTAGAATGTATTGGCCGGTATTACCCTGTTTAAGATGATACCTGGTCCACCGTGGCGGTTTTATCCGCCTTAACCGTCCCTAGTTCTATATACCCGTTGGTAGACCGTGCCCTCCCGAGTGATCTAACCAGGATCAGAAAACTGTATTAGAGTGAGACAGTGGCACATCTTTTCTAGGCCGCTACAAATGGAACTTTTTGATCAAATGAATAGTTTGAAGGAGGAAGAAATGGGTTGAACAACACATGAATTCTATTTCTCTACAGATTCAACTACATGACGACACTGGTCATCCATTTTGGCCTTATTTCTCCCTCATAGCTTCCACGGCAAGCTGCCTCAACGCATCCAGAGAGAGAGCCAAAATAAAAGTTCCTTCCAGTTAGACCAGGTCCATAGTGCGCATATTTGCCGGAGTTGGTGAGTATCACTTCGGCTGATGGCGGGATCACAGGCTCTGTAATCATGCACCAACAAGTGTCGTTGACGAATTGAATGCCGAATTCTTCTAGTTTCTCAACGTACCCTGCCTGGGAAGCAAGGCCATACGTTGACCGTCCGCAAGTGACTATGAATGCAACCTTTTCGTTCTTTTGGCGCTTTTCGCACAACTTTGCAAGCTTCCTAATCTCAGAAAGCGAAAAATGAGGATTTCCGAGAGAGACCAAGTCGATCTGCTTTGTGCCCGGCGAGGAATTAAATTTATCCCAACATCTAACAAGTTCGCTGAGGTCAACCTCTTGGGTAGGAACTGACATATCTTTATCAACAACATCATCCAGAGACGTTGCTTCCGGTGTCACCCCAACAATGTGGAACATGGGCGCACTCGATACTGTGGCAAACGCCGCTCCGAATCCTTTAAGGTCATCATGTGACGGAGCGAGTGACTCAAGTCCGAGTACTGCCGGAATTTGACTGGTGGCCAAAGATCCTACGCAATAGCCCAAGATCGGGTAAAAGGAATCATCAATATCGGCGAAGTTAGTTGAAAGTCGAACAACCAACGAGGCTTTCCGATTGGTTTCGATGTGAGGGCCACCTTTTGGCGCTCGGCCAGTTAATGCGATAGCTGCATCAAGAAAGTCGGGATACTTCATGGTTCGAGCACCAAGAACGCTGTTTGCATATACAACCGCGTTGGATTCAGCCCAGGCCACTTGATCACCCAATTTCGGGGCACTATCCAGCTGATACGGCGCACAGGTAAAAGTTGGCTTGCCACCCATATCTGTAAACGCAGCGGCAAGCTTTTTGGCCTCTTCGCCAAACTTGACGTCAACTCCCTGAGCTCGCCAACGTTTTTGATCAATGGATATCGAGTTTAAAGACGTGGGAACACGAAAATTTCCTCCCCAGTCGCGTAATCGCTCTGCGAACTGCAGTGAGCCAGGCCCCGTATAGATGCAACTGTCAATGTGGACCTGGGTGATATCCATCAGCTCTGTAGCTCCCATCACATCCGCCATGCGTAGAATTATCTGGAATGCAGCACGAGCGGCTTCTCCGTGAACACCCGCGGCAAATTCTGCGTCGAGTTTCGAAAGCTTCATGTTATTTGCCGGCGCATGAGTTAGACTTCCGCTGCCATTTGGCGCCTGTTGGATGGGCGTTTCTTGCCCGGGGACCTCTACAGTTGCGGCGTCTGAGATGCAAGGGCCATTGATATAGATTTGGTGCCCATTGAATCGAAGAATGTGTCGGAAATCCTCTGGAGTGAGTACTATGACTGGTATGGCTCTTTCAAATATTTCCTCGGCGACTATGACCCCAAGGGTCAGAATGTCTTCGCGCCGCTGGAATATGAGAGCACTTGGTCCTTTGTTATTAAGAAGGAGCTCTAACATGATGGTGCTTCCAGTGCATGAACCACGGCCACCCGGAATGGCCAGAATAGTACCTTCCAGGCATTGTCCATGTAGAGTGTGGTGGTGGTCAATAACCTCGCCTGTCTGTTGATCGACTCCACCCCAGAAGCTTAATTCTAAGTCGCTGGCAATCAATTTCCCCGACGCCTTGCCTTGGACGTATGCAACCCCTCTGAGAAGAAGCTCATGCATTTGTTTCGTAATGTGCATTTTGGATGCTGTCCAGCAGGCGCAACTTAACAATGTAAACGGCTTATCAAAAGATTAGGAATGAAATGTCAAGGCTTGAGCTTGTACCAAAAGTCAACAATGTTAGCAGCGATTTGCTTTAGGGGTTCTGCAATTGATTTGGTGATAGGAAGTGCCATTTATTAAAACAAATTTAGTTCCGGTTGCTTTGTGCAAAGTCAAAACTGGCCAACGTACTCATGCCTGGGGAGATTTCGTAACACTAACCGGAGGGGCCACCGAAAGCGGAGACGGGCATCGTTGGGAACAATCAGAATTGGCTCGTTGCTGACTTGTTGTCCCAAGCTAGCACGCCTAGGCTACTGTGAAGGCCCCATCGGCAAAATGTCACCAGACCAGATAAGCATCTGCCGCTAAACACTTGGCTCCTTGTCACGCATTGGCTCCACAAGAGGAGGGGCTTCGGCCCCGCCAGCGCAACCAGTGGTGGGTAAATGGCTAGGGCGTGACAACTAGCCGACGGCCAAAAACAACCGGAAGCCAATGTGAAAATTGTTTCTCCCAAATCAAATAATGAAGAGGACGGTTACTGCGGCTGCGATTCGACGCCGGGGCCGGCGACGGGTTGCCGACGAGAACCGGAAGAGGGCCCCCAAAGCGTACGTTGGCGTTCATAACTAAAGTCACAAAGCTGACGAGAGTAATGCAGGTGCGATCGATGCAAGGCAAGAAAGAGTAAATGCATCGTGTCAATACCTGGTACCTGCCAAGGATGTTCCGTGGCTAGCCTACGATGTACATTTGAGAGGTAGGAACTACTATAATATGTTTCGGGGCTGTGCCAATTGGATTGAGGGGAAATAGGTCCGCGAGGGAACGCGATAACGAAGCCGAGCCGTCCACTTTATCGGACGAGATAACCGTTGCCCCGACGCATTCTACACCAAACAGTGCCACGCAGCCTGGTGGAAGTAGAATTTCAATTGAAACTAGCAGGTCAAATCTCTGATTAGACGGAATATGAATTCTAACAGCCTCTTCAGACCAACTGGAGAGAATACCATGGCCAAAATTCAGGTCGCATTTACTTGAAGTCTTCTCTTTAGACCAAGAGGATGATTTAGACGATGGCGGCCTGCAGCCCAATCAAGTAGTAGGTAATCGATGTACGAATGGGATTTTGACTTGAACTAATTCACGCAACAGGTTGGTCGTCCAAATGCACTACACCCTGCGGATCTGGCACGGTTACAGGCAGTAACAGATGCTTTCCCCCCAAGAAGCGTTGCCGATTTCCTCCTCACAATATGCATGACATATAGCACAGATAATCTATTCTTTTTTGACCAATCCCGCTTCTTAGCTGACATTGATCAATTTTATACAGACCCGACTTCTCCCCTTCGAACTGATGTGAGTTTTGTATGCCTTGCTCTAGCTGCATTCGCACTGGGAAGTCAGCGTACACCACTCGTGAGAACGCGAGGACTAGTCGAGGGAATGTACCCTAATGGCGGTGACTCTGGTCAGATATTTTATGATCAAGCCAGAGGCTTAATAGTCGATGTCATTGAAAGGTCTTGTTTAAGGGCAATTCAAGCTATTTTTGCATTGGGGGTCTACCTTCTGCCACAAACGGCTGTGGGGTCCTCATATGTTTATATCGGCATAGCTCTAAGAAAGGCTGTCGCATCTGACTTCCACCAACTTTTGGATGATCCAACAGTTGATACGCACGAAAAAGAAGCGCAACACCGACTCTGGTGGTCAATATATTCGCTTGAGAGGTATTCAAATCCCTGAACCATCGTTGAAGTTTACTAAACGCGGCCTAGAACACTTACAGTCAAGCTAAACCAACCTCGTTCCATCTGTGTAGACATTATCACTACGCCGCTTCCGTCCCCACTGCCGTCCATGGACAACCTGCAAAAGTTTGACAACGTCCACCATCAATTGGCAAACGCTCGCCTAGTCAAAATATTTGATAGAATAGTGGATCTAAGGTATATCGCCCAATTATTTCTGAATAATTCTTGCTGACATGAATCGTTGTAGTAGTGTTTCGAATGATGCTGCAAACTCCACCAGCAGGGAAGGGATTGCCGCAGAGCTCAAAGAGTGGAAGCGATCCTTAGCACCCAATTGCAGGCTGGAAAATATGCGGTCAAGAGACCCGACATATCGCGCAGTGGCGCATCTTTACATGAATTATTATTCTGCTTATATTGCCATGGGTAAAGTCTCATTGGTAACTTTGGTTCGCGTCAAGCTCCGCCATCGATTTGGTCGGCAAGAACACCAATCAAGTATTACTGAAACCACCGAAACGCTATCAGAATCCTGTATCAAATCAGCAATGAAATTACTTCGACTACTGGAGAACTTAGCCCGCACGGGAATCATGGCTCGCTTTTCCTTTACCGACTTTCAGGCCTGCAGTACCGCTACTGTAGTCATCATCCTTGCTTTTGTCTTGGACCGAGACTCTATATATGAAAGCAAGATAGATTTTGGATTAGAATGTCTTCATAAAATGGCTGTCGGCAACGTAGCCGCGTTGTCAGCTGTCAGGTATGTGGAGACATTACGTTCGATCGCGAGCAAGGCTGTGACGAAGCTCGACCAAACCAGCACTCATGTTGCAGGGGTTGATGATTTCGTTACACCCACGGTTAGAGTGGAGTACAGGGAATGGACCGAATGGCTTTCAAAGGCTCAGCGATCCAAATCAGACTGTCGGCGCGGTCTTCCGAGTTCCGGGTCGGCGCTACAATCCGACATTTGGCATCATTATGCAGCTGGGGAGGGTGGAGATACTGGCAGGAATTTACCACAGGAGACTGTATCGTCGGCTTCACCTCTTCCCCAAACTGAAATGCAGCATGATACTATATTGTGTCAGCCTTGGGGAGCTGTTGATGATTTTCTTTCTGCGCCGTATTATGACGAACAGACGTTTTTATTAGGTATGACAGGCCTGGATGTCTTCGACTTTTCTACGGCTTGTGATGAGAGAAGAATCTTATAGTATATGAGCTTAAGATATTATCAAATTTCTGAAGAAGACGCTTTATGACTGAAAACACGATGATTCAAGTGACGCATTGCAATGAGTAAACTTATTAGCTTATGATGACAACAACGACATTATGAATAGAATCCAACGACAAATGATGACTTAAGTTCTCCGATAGATTATTCTCTTATTCATAATAATTTATTTACGCATCGTCGGCCGCAGTAACTATAGTTACGGTACTCCATTGAATTCCGCGGCCATTTCCTAATGAATTATCTGGCTCGTAGTCAACGTACCAAGAAACTGCCCCGGAACAGGGTTGGTTAAGAGTGCATGTGCTTGGCCCAGATTTGTAATATTCACACATATCTGGCAGAGCCATCTGAAACCCAATGCATTCATTATCGATAGCGCAAAAGCTGCAGCATTCATACGCATTCTTGGCTTCTACAGACGTCGTTTGATAGAGGGCCCGCCACTCAGGCCCCCGTGGCGTCATAACTAGTCGAGTAGTGCCACCTCCGACCCCGCCTTTGGGCTTTATGGAATTGGCAAAATTATCCTTTGCGCACATGGCATAGACGGTAGGCCCCGGAACAGAGACCTCGGCGGTGACAATGGTAGCAGTGGTGGTGGTTGTAGTGCCTGCTGTGACTGTTGCGTAAATAGTCGATACCGCCGTGGATGTCGTGAAGACAGATACGTAGCTAGGAACAATTGTGTGAGTACTTGTTAAGGTTTGGACATTGGTGATGGTCTTTCGCGGGCCCTTTGCGGTGACGGTAATAGCCGGCTTAGTGTTGGTTACGGTGATGGTCTTGGGGATAAAGCTAGTAGTACTGCATTCCACTTTCTGTGGATACAAGCTCTTCTTATTCGTGGTAGAATATTTCTCATTTCGCCTCTGGCGCCCTTTTGAATCAGAGGAAATAAGAGACGCATCTTTGCGCTCCAATGAAGAATCTGACTGGCCATTCAAGTTCACAGAATCCTTTAGAGTATCCTGAATAGGACGAAAGCCTGATGGTGCCGGGATCGTAGAAGTAGCCGAAATTGTCGTGTCAGTCTGAACAGTCACCGTTGAAGTAGAGATAGTCCTCTTAGTGATGGTTGAAGTGGTGTATTTTGTTGTGGCCACCTTAACAGTGTGTGTTCGAGGCTGAAGCGTCGTATTGACGGTCACAATTGTTGTCTTCTTCGCAGTATAAGCAACGATTCCTGGCGTCACGGTGACGACCTTCTGGTCGCATTTAGCCTTGTAGATGGTATATGTTTCTTTGTGAGCCTTGGTGACAGTTGGGACTGTTTTCAACGACTTTGTTCCCTGAAGTGTAAAGCAGGTTTGCTGCTCGGAAGGGTGTTCGGCCTTGCTGCCAGAGGCCAGACCGACAAGAGAGACGACGAGCCAATTCTTGATTTGCATTGTGATGGGCAAACACTAACCCGTAAAATGATGGATTTGTCAGGTTTATAGGCTGTTAGCTATAGCTAGCTAGATGTGGTGCTTGGACTCCTAGAGTCAAACTGTGGCGCTCATCATTTCCACTAGGTCAGCCAAATACGCAGCCACGCACTTACTACCGGCTCAACATCAGCCAGTGTAAGGTCTAGACTTTTAGCTGAAAAAAAGAAAGGTTGCGCCAATTGTGAGATAAGATTCTAAACCAAAAGGTGGCTATTATTTCTTTTTTCAATTGCACCGACTCTCGAACAAGAAGGCAAGGTATAAAGCACAGCTAGCTATTGAGCTAAGAATGTCGAATTTCTCATGTCAAATGTACCCTTTTCACCACTTACTGGACGCTAAGCAGGGCGAGCTGAAGGAATTAGGCCTCTTTGATCTCACTTAGCAACAGGCTAAGCGAGCCACGGCCCACTAGAGAGAGCTGGGACCCTGGCAGCGAGCGCTAATACAGCGGTGAAGGCCTTCGAAAACCTGGGTTTATGGGCTCATATTATGCATGGTGGTAAGCTTTTTGTGTCAGAGTTAAACGAGATGGGTGCGATTTATATTTCGAATAAAACTCCAATTTAGGGAACTAATGTATCGAATCCGTAATTTGAATGTGTGTTTTAATTTAGACGAATTTCTAGAGGTTACAAGACCAAATATTACAATACTAGTCACAAAACTAGATCATGATGTGAGTTTCAATGACTTGAGGTATCATAGGCAGCCAGTATACTACATACTTTGGCGTGCCCTTGTTCTTTCGCCCATGTCAACGGGGTAAGGCCATCGTTATCCTGACACTCAACATTGGCGCCTTGCTGAATTAGCGCTCGCACTACCATGTCGTGCCCATTTCCTGAAGCCCAAGATAATGGTGTCCAGCCGTCATTGTCTCGAGACTCTATACTGGCTCTATTCTCTAGCAGCAGCAAAACTGTTTTTCTATGCCCTTCTCGCGCTGCCCATGATAATGGGGTTTGACCGAAACTATCTTTGGAATCGACTTTGGCGCCCTGGAGAAGAAGCATTTGAATAATTGTCATCTGCCCATGTTCTGCCGCCCATGATAGTGCTGATCGGCTGAAATGGTCTTGGGACTCAAATCCAACGCCTTTTTGAAGGAGTATTTGAACAATCCCCTCCCATCCCTCCAGGGCTGCCCATGACAACGCCGTTGCGCCACAGACTTTACCTTGAGCTTCTGCATTAGCACCATTTTCAAGTAGTAAGCGCACGACTGCTTCATGTCCGAATTTTGCCGCCAACAATAGTGGTGTCTCCCCGAATTCACTATCCTTGAACTCGAGGTCAGCGCCCATCGAAAGCAGAAGATTGGCAATTTTCGTATATCCCTTTCTTGCTGCTAATAATAACGGTGTCTCGCCGAGCTGACCATCCTCGTGCTCAAAATCGGCCCCATTCTGCAGCAGGGCTTGAACAAC
Source organism: Calonectria hongkongensis (assembly GCA_017140755.1). NCBI lineage: Eukaryota > Fungi > Ascomycota > Sordariomycetes > Hypocreales > Nectriaceae > Calonectria > Calonectria hongkongensis. The sequence continues at coordinate 729,362 of JAACJA010000001.1, forward strand.
TGCTTCATGCCCTCTTCTTGTCGACAGCAATAGTGGTGTTTCTCTAAACCTGTCCTCCTTTGTCTCAATGTTGGCACCGCACGAAAGTAATATTAGAACAACCGATTCGAAGCCCTTGAGGGCTGCATGCGCCAGAGGTGTCATTCCATATTGATCACGAGACTCGATATTAGCCCCAGCCTCAATCAAGATTCGAACCACTTTGCTGTGGCCATTTGATGCTGCCTTTGACAATGGAGTTCTACCATCTTTTCCTCGAGACTCTATGTTGGCGCCACTCTTAAGCAGAATGCTGACAATTCGGCCATGTCCACCAGTTGCGGCCAAGGCTAACATCGTCTGCCCGTTCTCATTACATTTGAGCTCTATGTCTGCACCAGCTTTTAAGAGCGTGTTGACCATTCGGATATTTCCTTTCTCTGCAGCGCACCATAGTGGCAGCTTTCCCATGTAATCTTGCAGATTAGGGTTGATGCGAGCATCACTTAGTAATTGAACCACAATAGCTTCGTGGCTTTTCTCCAAGGCGTACCATAGTGACGTTCGGCCATAATTGTCCGCATGGCTAGGGTCGACGTTACAAGCTGAAAGCAGCATTGTAACTACAACTCCGTGGCCATATTCGACTGCATATGATAAAGCTGTTCGGCCCTCTTTGTCTTTGCGATGAGGATCGACCCAACCAGTTGATAGCAGCATTCTCAGCGATGTTTCGTAGCCACATTGTGATATGTATGACAATGGCGTCCGGCCAAAACCATCCTGATGATCAGGGTCGATTTGACCGGTCGACAATAGTAACCTGAGTAATCCTTGATCCCCACAGCATGCCGCATAAGTAAATGGCGTGAGACCGTAATTATCTTCGCGATCAGTATCAATTTGTCCGGTTGAAAGAAGTAGCTGAAGGAGCGATGTGTGACCACGCTGGGCTGCGTATGAAAAGGGGGTCCTGCCACTCTTGTCTGCATGATCAGGACCAACCTTTCCAGTCGACAGTAGTAATCTGGCTAACGATTCATTGCCATTTTGGGCCACAAAGGATAGGGAGGTTCGGCCAAGATTGTCCGTTGAGTCAGGATTCGCTTGGTTGGTTTCAAGAAGTAGTCGGACCACATCCAAATGCCCATTTGCCGCCGCCCACAGAAGTGGTGTTCGTCCGTATTCGAAGCTAGAATCTCTAGCGTCTACAGCCACTCTGCTGTCAGAAAGTAATATCCTGACCACATCACTATGCCCGTTCTTGGCTGCCCATGATAACGGAGTTTGACCAGAGTTGTCCATGATGTCAGGGACTATTGAGGCCTCTGCGAGCAAGATCTTAGCCGCTTGATCCCATCCATTGATTGCCGCCCATGAAAGTGGTGTACGGTGGTGTTGGCGATCAGCAGTATTCATGTCAATGCCACCTATAGATAGTAGCATCCTTATCACGTCATTATTGCCATGTTCCGTCGCCAGAGAGAATGGTGTTCGCCCATAACTGTTCCGCATGTTAAGATCACGCCTGTTTTGAAGAAAAATATTTAAATCTGCTAGCCCAAAATAGGCAGCAAGATGTACCGGCTTTCTCAGATCTGGTGTAGCCTCAAAAAAGATAAAGTTGGGCTGATTTCGAATGTCCCAATTGAACATGGCTTGGTTAGCACTGGAGATGGCGACATTATCTCCAAGGAAACGCCAGAGCAAGTTCTGCATCTTGACCAAGACGTTCTTGGCATGGTGTCCCCAATTCAGTGCAGCATAGTTATAGAAGGGATTCAACCTTAGTCTCCTCTCTAATTGCTGTCTATCTCTGCAACGACCAACTTTAAATGTGTCGAATAAGAGGTAGGTAATGCATGTTTTAGCGAGATTCAACTCTGCAGATGGAAACCAGGTACTCCGGGTTCGCTCAAGATAATCTTGAGCAGTGTAGTGCACTAGCCTGATAACACCACTCTCTTCATCAACCGTGACAAGGCCAGCGCAAACGGAGATCACGATATTCAACTGCGGAATGTTATCTGGATCGAGATTGGACTCTCCAAATTCTACCGCCAGCGCATGTTGAAGCTCCAAAGTACTTAGGAGCCTCCTTGAGCAGCTGACCCATGATAGAACACTTTCTGCGAGCTGGCGAAATCCTGGTGGCTGTCGTCTAATCCTATCCATTGTCCGGTTATATGCATCGGCCAATACTTGGATCTTTTCCGTTTCACTAGAGAGTCGAGTCTGTCTTTGTAGGCCATTTAATGCATTTTTGATGGCCTTGGGAGTTGTCTTATCCCTTAATGAGTTGATATAGAGCTGGGCTAAAAGGAACCTGGTCTAGTGTAAGCAATATCTCAATTTCACCTTGGTTATTTCGTCCATACATCCCATCAGCCGCCGTTGCAATATCGGTTTTTATCTTCTCTTGCAATTGGGGGCTACTAGAAACAAACGGCGGTAGAGTTTTGATGCATTCGTCTAGGTGAAGCCGAACGTCATGATTATTAGCACAAATTTCTAAGCGGAGCGCTTTTGGAAACTTTTGCTGGATTTCAGATATGAATCTCGAGGTCGTGAGAAGATTTACCCCGCATCTCACTTGCAGAAGAAAAATCGTTTCCAGAACCTCGTCAAGGCAGGATCGCTGACATTCGTCGAGGGCATCAATTATGATGATGACTCGCGAGAATGATTTAGCTGTAGAATAAAGAGCATCTTTGAATGCCTTGATCGGGGGCCGTATTCGACTTTCCTCATATCGCTCGTAAAGAGCCCGAATGTGTTTTGGGATAGAGACCCGTTGCTGAGCAAGCTGCTTTAATAAGCTCATGAGCAGGTCATCAGCTCCTTGCTCGTGTCGTCTCTGAAAGTTGCAGTAGAGGTAGGCGATTCCCACATTTGGATCGTTTTGAAACCGTGAACGCAAGTGATCGACCACGATCGAAGTCAAAATTGTTTTTCCGGAACCTGGGATACCTGGACAATAGAGTGTTTCCCCTTTGCTATTCAACCACTCATTGAATTGCTGCGAACCTAAAAACCATGTGCCGGTCCTTGGTTGTCGCCGCTTGAAGAAATCGACTTGCTGTGGACCATAGTCGACGTGAGTAAGCCATTTAAGTATTTCCTGTCGTTCCTTTCGGGCCTGTTGTTGCTTCAAATACCTAATATTCCGCTCCGCCACAGTCGATACGCAACTAAATTTCCATCAGCTGAAGTTCCGACACAACCAAACTGTTACGCACCGGTTGACCTCGTCAATTGGCATATGAAAGAAAAGTTGCCTAGCATATGCGGCAGCAGCAAGTGATGCATATCCGTGCCATTCGTCATTCTTATGCGAGTCACAGTAGTCTGAGATACCACGGACGATCAAGCACGGGAAATCCACCAAAGCACCAGCAGCTTCCATCTCAAAGCATAAGACTCCATATTGTTCTGCGAGAGTATCTCGTAAAGTCGCATCCTTGACAACGAGCTCCCCAGAAGCTATTGTTCCTCTATGAACGATGATGCAAGGGTTCTCTGATTCATTGTTCGGTAGTTGCTCGATTGGCGGTGATAGGCCGCAACCAGAATCCTGGTGTATATAGTCAGGTTGATAAAGATAATCCTTTACTATACCCGGATATCTATATCTTCGAAGACCTTGTATGCTTGTATTGATTCTCTTCATATTGGCATCCAATGGGTCTTTTTGTGATCGAGCTCGTTTAGCGGCTAGGTCCTGCGCAGCGTTAAGTAGCACCGAGGGCGGTGGAGCTAGGTACCCAGTGCGTTCAAAGTAGCCAGATCTAGCTTTTCCATGATCATATTGGAGTGCACCGGAATGATCGCCGACTGGCTTGCTCACCACCACATCGCCAAGGCGGATGACTCCATTGTCGGTCCTTATCGGAACACCACCGCCAATTCCGACTAACAATCCAAATCTAAGATTAGGAAATGTCATCCTCATTTGGGCAACAACTGTGGCTGCGGAATTGTTACCTGGCCGATGTAGCCCAGCAATAACAATGTTATGGCCCGCAATGCTACCTAAACTGTAGACATTATGGTCTGTAGTTGGCTGCGGTATGCGCTCGTGCTCTTCATCTAGCATCTCCAAGGCAGCGATCTGTTCCACCTCGAGCGGACAGATCCATCCCACTGTATAATCATCCCTAGTTAATAATCGATTTTTGTTGGTGGCTGTCCGAGGATGAGCACAGTCAAGCTCAGTTTTCCTCCTCTTTGCTACATAGCTTCCAGTTTCTTTGGCGGCCTCCACTCCATTAATACCTCGCTTTAACATGTTAGTGGGGGGCTTGGTGGCCTCAGAAGCAGGCCAATCGCAAACACGCGGAAACAAATTCGAAATTGAGTTTTCTGAATATTATGTACGTATTAGGACATGTACGTGTTTATGAGAGTTGAATGAGCGAGCGAGCCACAACAACTTTAAGGGGATAGACGAGCGGATTAAACGCCAAGTCCAGGATTTCGTCTGTCAGCCTGCCTAGAATCACAGCCCCACAAAATGATGATGGCGAAGCAGCGCTGTGGCGGAGTCGTTCGCTTACGCGTATGTACACTAGGTTACTTACAGAACCAGACTTGGATCTCGCCACGCATCCTCCATTGATGATGAGATAATTTCTACAATTCGACAATGAATGCTGGGGTTTTCTCTGCCACGAAGAGGTTTATATAGCTATGCCAGATGTCACATTCTAGGCGATGAATCCATGATGTGATTGTCGAATATAGTCGTTGCGAGGGTAGTTGTGAATTGGGCTAGGTAGATGAGTCTGGGTGGTTCCAGTCTCTATTATCGTGAATTTAAACTTAAAGCTCTCGACATTCATCAAAGCTCTGCTTTGAAACCAAGGGTCCGAGCAGACGAGAAAATTATTAAAAGTCAGATAGAATGCATGAGAAAAAACAGAGTATATATACAAAGTAAGTGTATACTACTTCATTCATTAAATCTTTATATATCTTGTGTCTGGCTTATTTACTATAAAATAATTGATCTGAAGCAAATGCATCTTTTCCTTGTCCGACGACAAAAACAGAAAGTCACGGCTGCAACTTCTTAAAATGCATGAAAAATGGATCCGCATGCTTGTTGCATTGAAGCTTATCACTTGCCGAAATCTGATTTGTCTAAGGTTGACCGGTTCGCAATTCCGACTGGTCGGATCTGGCAGACTGATCGTGATTGTCGGCATACGGGGCCGATGGGCACCAAAGTCGGTAGTGCCTAACCGATATTTGTTTGCATGCTGAGGTATATAACTAATACTCTATAAAACATAGTTTCTGCTCCAAATACTCTCTAGTAACTTCAATTAACCAACAAGATGCCGTTTTCTCGAACCATTTCAGTTGTGGGCTGCCACGCCGAAGGCGAAGTCGGCGACGTAATCGTCGGCGGGGTTCTCGATGTCCCCGGCAAGACAATGTTTGAGAAGCTGGAGCATTTCTTAACGAAAAAAGACGAGTTGAGACAGTTGGTACTTAATGAACCTCGCGGCAGGTCTTCCATGAACACAAACCTCGTTCTTCCTCCTTGCGACCCGCGCGCCGATGCCGGCTTTCTCATTATGGAAAGCGAGGAATACGCTCCAATGTCCGGCTCCAACACTATCTGTACCACAACCGTTTTACTGGAAACGGGAATGGTCCCAATGAAAGAACCAGTCACAAAGGTGGTTCTCGATACAGCCGCCGGATTAGTCACTGCTACGGCAACTTGTGAGGGAGGCAAGTGCAAAGACGTCTCTTTCGACAATGTGCCAGCCTTTGTCTTTAAGCTGGACTATAAAGTCGAGGTACCAGACATCGGCACAGTTTCCGTTGATATTGCGTGGGGAGGAATGATTTATGCGGTGGTAGATGCAGCCTCTGTAGGGCTTTCAGTTGACAACAAAAATGGGCCTAAGCTGGTCGAAGTCGGAGAGAAGATCAAAAAGGCAGTGCAGGACAGCTACACTCCGGTGCACCCAGAAAATCCTGGTATCAAGGGTATCAGCATCCTAGAATTTACGGAGCCTCTTCAAGATCTGCCGGGCGGCGGCAAGGTCGCTGCCAACGCGGTAGTCGTGTCTCCTGGGCGCTTTGACCGAAGCCCCTGCGGAACAGGAACCTGCGCGAGAATGGCCATTATGCACGCGAGGGGTCAACTTGGCGTCAACGAGACATTTGTGCACAAGAGCATCATCGGTACAGAATTTGTGAACCACATTAGAGGAACGACAAAGGTGGGCGAATACGACGCTGTTTTACCTACCGTCAAAGGTCGTGCCTGGATCACCAGCTTCAAGCAGATTGTGCTGGACTCATCTGATCCTTTCCCAACTGGGTTCAGAGTAGGTGATCAATGGCACAATGCTAGTTAGATGGCTGGCAGACTGCCGTAAAGTCTAGAACTTAGAAGGCCAGTAATATCGAATGGGTACAATTAGAACATACTCGATTCAAGGCCCTTCCGAACAATACTTTTAGTACTATTACTTATCAAGTCATTATAATTCATCGCAAAATCTCCTGCGTTAACTTTAAATGTAACCCGACTGTCGATTGCCAGCCATGCCTCCAACGATAAAGGTGCCAAGCCAAATTCCGCCAAGAACCGATAGAAAGTATCCAACATTCATTGTCATCACCGCAATCATACTAAGCAAAAGAATGTCAGAAGCAAGAACAGGAATGAGGGGTTCAGACCTTTTCCACTTACAGAAGATATCCGATTCCTCCGATTATCACTTCGTAAGTCGCTCGCGCCGCGGCTGCGCTTGTGCGCCAACCTCGCCAACGACCGGCGATCTCGCTCCACAGCACGGGTCCTGTCTTTCCCGGCTCGACGTCCTCGCCTGTCAACTTTTGCCGCGGCTCCGATTGGTCATTCTCGGAACTGAATGTGGGATAGTTTTTCCAGAAGCGCTCCTCGAGGATGGGTCTCAGGGCAAGCAGCAGGCGCAGTACGAACGCTAGCGCGATCAAGAAGATGCAAGTGCCTGCATACTGGCCTGTGCTGGAAGGTGTCCAGGAGTCGGAGAACAGCGCCGTTGATGATGCTGTGAAGAAGGTCATGGTCATCTCGGACATTGACATCATGCTCGACATGTCGTCTGACGACGAGCTCGTTGAAGTTGCCATAGACATGGCGGTAGAAGTTGCACTACCCATGTCCATGGTCGAAGTGCCCATGTCCATCATCTTGGGCGATTAGGAGGGAGATTTTCTGGAACGGGTTGGTATTCGGACGCGATGGCAGTCTTCGATTTAGAAGAGATGGTTATGCATACTGAGATACTAATCTCCAAGTTGCAAACCGTCCTCTTTTTGTCCGACGCATGCACGGCGATCGATACGCCAGCCTGAGCAAATTTGGGGGAGCCGATATCCGTGAAACCAGGAATGCAGTGGACCCGACATGAACCCCCGTGGGGCGGTTGATACGTTCAACGGCCAATAGCAGAATTCCGCTCCCGTCCCCTCGCGCTTTAACTGGGGCTCGAGGTAACTAAACACCACCAAAGTGGCCGGTTGAGCAGGGATTAATTTCGGTTTTGCTTATATGGGCCTTGTTTAACATGCTCAAACTTGCTCAAATGGCTTCAAAAGCTCATGCGCGGGTTCGCGGCGACGCGGCCCAACGTTACCTTTCATACATGGTTCGTCTCAATGACATTCTATGTGACGGCAAGTGTTTTCCGTGTTTCGTAATCCGTAGGGCTTGATTAGTAGGCTGCGCGCGTCTCCCAATAAAGGCGGGTAATTTACAAATCCCTCTCGAGCTGATAATCGCGATCGTGTCTTGACTTTGTCTTGATCTTCTCCCTTCCAGTCACTAGTTTCCCCCCTTTGACTGGCAATCATTGCCATCTGAAATTCGCCATCATGACGCAGCTTCCGTGGCTAACCCAGCCCGTCATGCTGCACTCCAGCAGAGACAAGGGAGAATGCACCATGACTGCTGCGCAATGCGCCTACAAATGGCGGTACTGGGTTCTGTGGTACGAAGCTGATCATCGTTATGCATTACCAACCGTTGCCTTTTTCGTTGTCGCGATATTGCTCTTTGCTATTGGCCACTTCGCATCCGTCAATGCGCCAAGAAGAGTAAAGCAGAGCTCTCTATGGACGCGATTAGTGGCTATTGGGCGATTTCTCTCTTACAAAAACTGGAGGCTTGGATCGTGGAGTACTGCGTCTATTGGCGCCTACCTGCTTGGTGCGGCCGGCGTCATCTTTTTCTTGGGTAAAGGATTCACACCTTTAACACGATAGCAATTTATTGACGATGCCTGTTTAGCAATGACACTCGGCCCGAAACCTTACTATTGGCCCAACACGATGGAAATCAACTACGGAGACTCACCACCCATTGCAACACGAGCGGGATGGATGGCCTTGGGCTGCATGCCATTTATCTAGTAAGTTTATGAGAATGACGCGCATACAACTATCGGCTTTCCATTCTAATAGATTGTCAGTCTCTTTGGCGCAAAGGCCAGTCCCGTTTCCGCCATAACTGGTGTGTCCCACGAGAGACTCAATATTTGGCACAACTGGGCCGCTTGGGCCATGTTCGTTCTAGCACTCGTCCACACGTTCCCGTTTGTTGTTTATCACACCTGGATGGGAGACATTGTGGAAGCCTGGAATGAGGGCGGAACTTGGGTCACTGGTGTGATTGCTCTCGTCGCACAGACCTGGTTGACCTTCATGTCTGTCCGCTGGATTCGGTATGAAAGACTTGCCAACTCGAGTTTCAATTATTTCTCTCTTACTGACACAATTATTTGGTGCAGTGATCGATACTACGAGTTTTTCAAAGTGACCCATTTCGTGGCTGCAGCAGCCTTCTTCATCTTCTTCATGCTGCACTGCGATTTTATTCTGACTTCGTGGGACTATTTTATTGCGACAGCCGTCCTATACGCCCTTTCTTGGTTCTACTCGCAGTTTAAGACATATTTAGAGCATGGCTTGTGCCATGCGCGTTTGTCGTTGGTAACACCGAATTCCGTCATGATCGAGATCGAGACAAATACACGATGGACGCCTGGACAACATGTCTACCTACGGTTCCTAACTTGTGGAATCCACTCGTTAACAGCCCACCCATTTACTATTTGCTCGATCCCTTCTCAAGGAAAAGCCAGTAAGATGGTCTTTTATGTCCAGCCGAGAGGTGGAATCACGGGGCGCCTTGCCAAGATGGCCGAGAAAGCGCCCAACTCAGCAGTCCCAGTCTTTCTCGACGGCCCGTATGGCGGTGTGGGGACTCGGTGGTTTGGCGGGTTCGACAGAACACTTGTTGTAGCCGGTGGTGCAGGTTGCGGGTTCACATTACCAATTGTGGAACATTTTCTGCGCTCTAAAGCTGGGCGAAGCGAGGAATCAAAGCTTGAGGTCATCGTCTCATCGCGTGACCCCAAGTTTCGAGATTGGTACTGCCAGGCCCTTGACGCCATTCTTGTGCGCTTTCAATCAGAAAAAGCGCAGAACAAGCCCAAAGTATTGGTTAGGCTCCATGAAACGGGTCCCTCTGGCACGAATGACTCCTCCTCAACTCCCACTCGAGTTTCGAACGAGCCATCCTCATCCACAGAAGATGAGGAATTATCTTCATCAGAGCTGGTCGATTTAAAAACATTTAGTGTTCGAGCAAATATTCCATCACTGGCATCAGACATCACAAAAGCACAAGGCACAGTGGGAATGCTTGTGTGTGGTCCATCGTCAATGGTCTTTGACCTAGGTGAAGTCGCTGCTTCATCTCAAAGGGAGATTATGCAGGGCAAGGGAGGGGCTTCAGAGGTTTGGCTTCACAAAGAAAACTTCTCGTAAGTGTAATTTTGAATCAACTCAAGGTGCCACGAGCTAACTACGGAACAGGGTATAAATTTCGAGTGGAGAAGTGGGACAAGTCTTGGCAAAGATAGTCTGGATAATGCGTATATAAATATAGGAACATATTGTCAATTAATGATCACTCATGGGATACCACCAGTCCACACTCATTCAGTATATTTCATAGGCAACAGGAGTCCATCAAAGCAATTGTAGAGATGACCTAACAAACCTCTGCCCGGCATACCAATCGTTACCCCCAAAACAATACTGTAAATGACAAGTCTGTTGGTAGACAACTTAAGTAGTTGTTCTTTAAATGTCTAAGTTATTTAATTATATCTATCCTACACACTCGCGCTAGCCAGGATTCGCTGGGTCAAGCGGCTCTATTCAACGCCGCGACCGCGTCTATTTGCTCTCTCAGTCACTGTCATGGTCCATTTCTCCAATAATGTCCAACGTTAGGTGTGGTTGGGCCTTGCACGACTCCACCACGTCCTTGGGAACGCCCTCGTCACCCGCGACGACTATTAATCTATTCAACTTCTTTGCCGTGATGTGTATATTTTCTATCATGTATACCAAGAGGTCGGTGACCTGTTCGTCTGTGCCCAGCTCGTTGAAAAACTCGAGTGTCTCTAGTTCTGCCGGTAATCCTACCGAGTGCATACGCGGTCTTTTGGAGGTTTTTCCGAACAGCTGCCAGTCCCAGTTGATGCGCAACGTCTTTAATTCCTCGAATTCTCGGAGCGCCAGTGCTCTCGGGCCGCGCAAGCTAGGGTGGTCTATGGTGATGCTCTCTAAGCTGTGACTTGCAGGCCGCAGGGCCATGATGTAGTCCTTGATGCTGTCTGAGCTCTCCTCCAGCTCTGGCACGGGGTCCTCGGTCTGGGTCATGACGAACTCCTTAAGAGCGCTGGGGAAGACTAGCAGGTCCGAGAGGGCATCGTCGCTAATGTCGCACTCAATCAGATGCAGCACCTGCAGGCCAGTGTCGTGGGGCTGCTCAATCAAGTGGAAGCCCCTGTCATCCAGCTTGGCACGCTTGATGACGAGCTTCTCGAGCGTGGGGTGAGCAAAGACATGGATGTTGCCCTGCAGGTCCCAGTACTGGTCGTGCTCGTTAGAGTAGGACAGGGTACACTCCTTGAGGTTGGTCAGGTCGAAGGGGCTGTTGAAGAGGTGGCCGATGGCGTGCAGCAGCATGTCAGGCACCTCAATGTCTAGAACCTCCAGGTTGGACATTGTGGACAGGGTCTGGGGCACAATGTCCGTGTGGTGCGAGTAGGACGTGGCGTGGGCCTGCGGGAGCAGCCTCGACAGCTCGGACGCGGGGTAGGCGAGCTTGATGCCATGGATGGCAGAGCCACGGCGGGGCCGGCGCTTGAGCGACTCGTTGAAGAGGACATGCAGCTCGGGCGCGAGGAAGCGGACGTTCTTGTACAGCACGGCGTCGGCCAGCGCGTGGTAGTGGTGGTTGAGGCGCAAGACGCTGCACAGGTCGTGCTTGGACAGGGCGCCGACGGCCTCGAAGATCTGCACGAGGATGTTGTCGGGCAGCACGGCCAGCCGGTCGGCGGGGGCGTGCTCCTTCCTGTGACGCATCTTCTGGCGACGGCGTCGTGGCGAGGGGGGCGTTTTCTGCTGCTGGCGAAGAGTCTTGGAGTCGTTTGCGATGCGATGGGAATGCGAATTGGATCGCAATCACGTGTAAAGTGTGTGCGTCGACGACGAGTACCGTAGGTCCTGTACGACAGTCCACAGTCCACCACACACCCCGCGACAACAAACCCCGCTTTTGCGCCGGATGCGTCCTCTCAGCGATGCGAGATTAGTGATTCGGTTCAGATGCCAGCCCCGAATATCCGGGGTTAAACTTAGATCCAAAGATAGCGGTAGTGTGGTCTCAGTCAAGTGGCATTCTTTAAAACAACATCATGGCTTTCTCTCGGTTGCCACAGCTTATGAAACACAATGCCAACAGCCCTTCATTATGGCGTCACGTGACGTTATCACCAGTGCCTAATCTAAACTCTGCGCAGTCCAGCCCAGCTGATGTCAGACTCTTTGTTTCGTTGTACTCGATGACAATGCATGGGAATCCATTCTATATATATACATACTCGGCAGTGGCAGAACCGTTGGTGGATCATAAACCGAGACCCACTACTGTATTCACGTCGTTAAACAAGTTGCATCCATTTCTTATGCTCAAAAAGGCATCGTCAATGTTTTTATGGGGCCGAATGCACAACTCATACAACCCTGCGATCCACCACTACCCTAAGTACATGCCAAATACCAAAGAAACACATATCTCATCTCAAAATGCAGTACGCATTCATTATTATTACTGCATTTCCTTTTAGCAGTAAATCCCGCATTCAGAAAAATGCACAGATGAAAAACCCCAACTCCAAGCATCATGCATGCATCACCTAGTTATGACATAAATACAGCTGCAAGAACCACTCCTAACACGATAGAGACATCAAAAATCTGTAGTCCCGATGCACCATTGTCAGACCCAGACCCAGAGTCAAACCCGGAGTTAGAGCTCGAGCCTGAGCCAAACGTGCCAGATGAGTCGCCAGTCCCAGACGAACCTCCAGATCCAATCTCGGCATTTCCATCCCCCGATGATGATATCGTTGTCGATGCAGGCGCCGACTTCTCCGAAGTGGTCGAGTCGGCTTCGCTGTTTTCTGCCACAGTAGCGCTAGTATGCTCGGACGGGGCTGCAGTCACAGTCACAACCGCTGTGGTTACCCCGACGCTCTTATTTTCGGAACTCGTTTGGCTGGAATCGCTGCTGTCCTTAGGCTTGCGACAAACGTCTTTGCCGCCCTCTGTAGCGCACTCCTGGCCCTTGGGGCAGTAACTTTCTCCGCTAGCACAGCAGACGCTGCCCTTGGGCATGCAGCTGTCGTTGCATTCCTCTTCGTCGTTGTCGCATTTGTTTGCAGGCGGGGGATCCACACAGATTCCTCCGTTGCCCGAGGTAGTGCAAGTCTGGCCCTGGTCGCAATACGTCTGGTCACAACACACCTTTCCTTTAGGTATGCAAATAGTCATGCACAGCTCTTCGTCGTCCTTGCAGGCGTTCTTCGTGTCGTCTTTTCCAGATTTGCAGTCTCCGTCAGAGCCGCACGCCTGTCCCTCATCACAGTAACCAGAGTCGCAGCACACTGAGCCTGCAGGCATACATCCATCACCGCATTCTTCTTCGCCGTCATCGCACTGGTCTGAGGAGCCGGAGTCAGAGTCGACACAGACTCCGGTTCTCCCATTGGATGTGCAAACCTGATCCTCCTCGCAATAACCTTGGTCACAACAAACCTTTCCCTTGGGCATGCACATGGTCATGCATGGTACCTTGTCATCACCGCACGGGTTGTCGCCGTCAATGCCGGCAAAATTTCCAAATCCCATGCGAGGAAATAGAGATTGACCACTGTTGACTCCAAGGTACCTTCGAGTTTGCTTTTGAGGTAAGTCACTGTTACCGTCCGCTGCAGCCAACCCTAGGGTTGACCATAAGAGGAGTGACGAGGCCCTTCGAACCAGCATGATAGGCGATGGCCAATGATTGAGATTCTTCGTAAAAACGGACAGCTGGTATGGTTGACTCAGTTGTGGTGCGAATGAGTCGGGAGAAGTAAAGAAATGGTGGCTTCAAGAAAAGCCTAAGTGCTATGGGCTCAATTCTTAAGAGCCAAGGGGCAATTGAGCCCGCCAGTGCCATGGGAAAGGGTCACAACACCGCCATCAACACATTCTCCCCAACTGACCAACGCCAAGACCTTCCAGCTTGCCAAGAGCATGGACGCCACAGCAGCGCTAGCGCCAAAACCAGGCGAGGACTCTATACAGGCTTGATTCGCACAGGTATTCGTGTTTCTGGCCGCCGACGCTTCGGCACCGGCTTCCACCCTATTGAGCGAGGTGGCACAAGCTGATCATGGGCTAAGCTATGATTGGGGAACAATACGCGGTCTCCTCAGCCTCATAGCCTTTTATTCAACGCAAATGGCGACCACGGCGACCACAACGGAAAGATGGCTTGGGTTATTTGGTATGGCGCACACCAACGGCACCGACCAAGCGCCAATTTCCAGCCCTAGTGGCCATGACCACAACGCCACCTATTTCTTTTTCCTCAGCCGTAACGTGGCAAACGCCGTGATTGGAATTGTTGGTGAGGAGAGGCACTGCATGTGAATAGCTCTACTCAGTAATGTGAAATGTGAAACAGTGAATGTCATGAAATGATGGCATACAGCACGCGATGTGCTCAGTTAAGACCATACAAACAGGCAGCACAATGGTGCGCCTAAATTCACTCTTATTCTTAACCTTAAGTAACTCTATTCCAAGCTAATTAATCACTAAAATAATGCGCGAGGGGGAACGCCGCCTCCAGGCGTAGCTAATTAAGGATGTGCCACAGTGTCCGGGCGTGCGTAATTTCCTCATTTCTGAGGCACCGGAATTGTATTCGCAGAACTTGCGAGGAGATAAATGCAATTTCTTATCTAATCAATCTACAACCTAATCAGACATTGGCACCGAAATCACTCCGCTGTAGTGTTCGTTACCATTCAGCGATGCAAATAGGTGACTTATGCACCATAAATGGAAACATTACAGGTTCTTCCTAGTGGGGTGACCAGCAATAATTAATCTTCAGCCTACAGCTCAATACTCGAAAGTCTTCCAACCACGAAAAAAAAAAAGAAAGATAGAAAAGATTCAATGAGGAACCGACCAACACGCCATTACATAATGATCTTTATTTTACAAAGAAGGATACCGCCGGGCTGGGAGAATTATCAAGATCCATGCTTCCATCGCGTGAGGGGAAAACCCTGCCGGGGTTCCGATAAGCACCGCTGATAGGGAAAACCCACAATTAATCCCTGCTGGGAAGCAATCCCAAGGAAGAAGGACGGCGTAAGATCTCAAAAGTTCCCAGCCCAAACCGTGTTCACTGCAGGTTTGTTGCCTCGGCCTATTATCAGCCATGCATGACTTCATAGGTGCCTGAATTGACGTCTCGCTCTGACCTCAAATCCGGGCTAAATTTTAAATGTTTTTGCCCCGAGAATCATGCCTTCGGGGCACGCAGACAGTGAATGGGCCAATCCAAGAAACATTCATCAGCCACAATATAAAATTCGATGCATGGAATGATCGCGCTTTGTTTTAAATGCCACCGCAATCGCCCAATGATGAGCCAGCATCTCCTAATATGCAAATCAACTCTGCAAAGTACCCCGAGGCACTGTGGCGATCATTCTACCTATCGCCCAATTAGGCAGGTCCCATACCAAGGTTACAAGTGAGCGTATCAATTCCCAGCCGTCAATCAGCTCCCATTCGTCGAAGCTTGTGATTGTTCGCCAGGGATCTTTGTAAAAACCGAGTCAATTCCACAAATCCAGCAAAGCTTGGTTATCGATAAGGCAACCGGTTTTGCCGGTTCACGAGGGTTTGTTAGCACTTTTGTAGCCTTCGCTCAATTGGGAGTCAATCACCCGATTGTCGAGGGGCGGAGTGACTTGTTGCATTGGGTGTGGATCTGGCATATATATGCCCGCCACAATCGCGCCAAGGCCGATCGAGTTCTTGGCTGTTTACTCCTCTCGGCCTATGAGAATGTGGTCCTCAACGTTGAACGGCCGCTGCGCTGCAGCCATACTTTCCATTTCCGCGTTGGCAAGCAGCTTGTCTGGGGTTTCTGCCTCTGTTTACCAAAGGCAGGGTGATTTTGGAGTCCACACAAACATCCGCGAGGCTCGCGGTAATGCGAACCAATATTATACCAACAAGACAGCCGGTAACCATCAATCCGAGCTCGAAGAGGCGAACCTGCACTGACACAATCTCAGAATTTTACGTTAACTCAACCGGAATTCCCAATGTACCTTTTGACGTCGGCGAAAGCTATGCGGGCCTGATTCCCGTTGATGCCGCAAAAACTGGCAATGACTCCCAAAATATGTTTTTCTGGTTTTTCCCCACGGTGAATCCTGCTGGAAAAGATGACATTGTTATTTGGCTGAATGGAGGCCCGGGTTGTTCTTCCATGGAGGGTAATAAACCCCACTCAATCAATAGATGGTTCCTCTTCTAACGATCTACAGGGTTTATCCAAGAGAACGGGCCAATCTCTTGGCGTTATGGAACCTATCAGCCAGCAGTCAATGCCTGGTCTTGGCACAAACTGGCTAATGTGATTTGGTATGTCGCCAAGCGTCCACTAGCAAGGTTGTGATAGAATTAACAGTCAGTCTGTAGGGTTGAATATCCCATTGGAACTGGATTCAGCAGCGGAAACGTTACCGCCACCAACAACGCGGAAACCGCAGACCAGTTCCTTGGCTTCTGGCGAAATTTTATCAAGACTTTTGGGCTTGAAAATAAAAAGATTTATGTCACGGGAGAGAGCTATGCCGGCGTTTACGTGCCCTACGTCGGAGCCGCCATGCTAGATGAGAAGGACAAGACTTACTTTGACGTCAAGGGTGCGCTCTACTACGATCCAGTGATGCCCTACTCCGACGACCTGGGCTTTGATCGCGCGTCATTCCCGTCCTTCTTCCGATACTGGGAAAGCCTTTTTGCCATCCCAGACAAGAATAAGAAGATTCTTGAGAAGGACAACGAAAAGTGTGGGCTGGACAAGTACCTCAATGAGCATCTCACATACCCACCCCCGAAGCAACCCTGGAAGGCGGCTGCAAGCAAGGACTGTGACATCCTCACTCACTTTGACAACATTATCAATGTCATTAACCCTTGCTTCAACGTCTACCACATCCAAGACACGTGCCCCGTGCTGTGGGATATTCTCGGCTTCCCATCCATCGAGTATACCGCGCCAGGCACGACCATCTGGTTCAATGTCCCCGAGGTCCGCAAAGCCATCCACGCGCCGCTGGACTATCCTAGTACCTGGGCTTCGTGCATGGGTCCCGTGTTTGTCAACGATGACGACAACTACAACAGCACAGAGCACGAGAAAAAGGTCCAGACGCTCATCGAGAAGACGAACAACGTCATGATTGGCTCGGGTATGGCGGATTACATCATCCAGGCAAACGCCACGTCTCTCGCCATTCAGGCAATCAAGTGGAATGGAAAGCAAGGTTTCCAGAAGAAGCCGAGTGAGGATTTCCTTCTGCCGGAGCTCGATAACAATGATAATAATGTCCCCATCTGGACTGGAGGAAGTGTGCAGGGAAGCACCCACACGGAGCGAGGTTTTACGCATTCAACAGTCAAGACGAGCGGCCACATGGTTCCGCAGTACGCCTCGGCAGCTGCATTTAGACAGCTAGAGTTCATTCTGGGACGCGTCAAGTCCATGTCTGATGGAGCGCCATTCTCCGTCAACATCTCGACTTCGTTCGAGTGGCCGTATTAGTTAATGAATTTATTAATGCACCGCCTCTAAAAGGAGGCTAGATAAAGTTTTAGCTAAAAGATTGAACCTTTGATAAAATTGAAGCTTAGTTAGACGGTGCAGCGACTACTCATGTCCAGCTCACAAGAATAACCTATTGGACTTGTCAGAGCTTTTTCCTGGTATTATTAAGCCCTTTATTACCAAAGTAAGCCCATCTCATAACGACTTCCAAGTACCATAAGAATTTCCGTTACATTCTCCGCGAAAAATGCTACTTCAAAATCGTATCACCTTTTTGGAAAATGCCTCGACGCCTTGTGTCGTGGCGAGGCAATTCTACCCCGCAGTCAGCCATGAATTGCAGTTCTGCCCAGACCTTTGGTCCAATTACCTGTCATTTCGGGATCCCGACGTCAAGGCATATTTCGGCCACTCTTAAACAGTTACAGGGATATGGTGTTCAAGCATTCCGCATTCGAGAATTGGCTGTTCGAGGCTTTTTTCTCGGTCTGACAATAAGCATCCAGAGTGATGCAATTCGCGGGTCGCCATCAACGCATTCCGATATACGGTTCATCCGAATGTCATATTGCAATAAAGAAATCACAATATTCAAATTATGTGGCCTTATATTGCGCAATTTTTGGCCAATTCCACTTTTTCTTTTCACTTCCCACTTTCCCTCATTCCTCATTTTAGTTGTTCAAATTTTGCCCAGCACTTAGCCCAAAGAAACAACCCCCTGCCCCGGCAATGGAAGAGTCACTCTCCATCACCGCCAGCATCCTTGGCATCGTTCAACTATCCGGAACAGTCTTCACGCTCATCACAAAGTTCACCAAGGGCGTCAAGAACGCTCCATCAGAAGTCAAAGATCTCGCAAACCAGACGAGAAATCTTGCCGGGACTCTACAGAACCTCAAGCTGCTCGCATCTTCATTGGAAGTCAGGGACCCTGATAGCTTTTTCAAAGCACAGCACCTCAACTCGTGCCGCAATACATTGGATACTATAAAGCCGAAGCTTGAGAAGGTACAAAAGGACTTTGACAGTAAAAGTGGGTTGAGAAGTTCCTTGGGCCGTCTGAAATGGCCTTTTATGTCACCCAAGACGAAAGAACTATGTGCAAAAATTTCTGGTTATTGTACAACATTTCAGCTTGCGCTTTCGGCTGATAGCATGGAAGTTCTATTGAAATGTCTCACAAAGCAAGAAGAACTAAGTTTGACCCTGAAGAAGAGACTTAGTATCGACACTCGTGTACAATTGACCCAAAGGAGGAAAGACGTCGTTAATTTCTTTTTACGAGTCAATCCACAAGAAAGCTTTCAAATGAGTCGCAGGTTACATCATCCTATGACTGGGCTATGGCTTACCGAAAGCAATAATGTATTTCAAAATTGGAAAACCCATGCTAATAAAAAGTTATGGCTCAGTGGCATTCCAGGTATTTCCTTCACTAACCAAGCTACCTATCTCAAATGCATGCTCATGATATCTGTATAGGAGGCGGAAAGACGGTTCTTTGTGGGTCCGTTATAGAGACAGTTTTACAAGAAGCAAATGAATTGACCGCTGTATCATTTGCATTCTGCGACTACAAGGACCCGAAATCTTGTTTACCAAAAAATATCATTGCTGCTTTGGTAGTTCAGCTTGGTCTACAAAAACAAGAGGCATTTGATATCCTGGATAGCTATTTTCAAGATCTTCACCCTATCAACAAACTAGAGAGTGAGCCGGAGCTAGAGGATTTACTGAGTTGCTTTGAACAAATGGCAGAAATGTATGACAAGGTCTTTGTCATAGTCGATGGCTTGGATGAGTGTGGTGAATACGTTGGACCCATGGTCAAAAGCCTCCAATCTCTAGCTGACGGGTCCAATAGCGTAAGTACAGCATTCTTCAGCCGCAAAGACGAAGAGATCCAAGAGGTTTTTGAAGGCAAATACCAACATATCGAAATTGAAGCCCATACCGAAGATATCAAAGCTTATACCTTTTTCCAAATTGACCAAAGACAGTCACTCAAAAAGCTTGAGGTAGACAAACCAGAGTTGTACGAGCATATCATTGAGACGCTTATCAAAGGCGCCCGCGGAATGTAAGTATCATGGCTTTAGATTTATGACCTGACTTTGTGGTTGACCCAGATAATCTAGGTTTCGTTGGGTTGCTTGTCAAATTGATCATATCAGTGAGATGCCCACCCCCAACACATTACGAAAAGCGTTGAATGAACTGCCCCGACCCTCTTTGCTACCTATGATCGAGTCCTCGACAAGGTCAGGAAGTTCGATCCCATCACTCAGAATGCCGTTCGGAAAACACTCCATTGGGTCGCGCTGGGTCAGAGATTGATGAACATTCCTCAACTACTTGAAGCGATATCAATTGAAGATGATAACAATTTCAGCGAGGATGATTTGATTGGAGAAGACACAATATTCCGTCGGTGCGGTTGCCTTCTTCGCAAATCCCTGGAGGGGAATTACTTCGAGTTCTCGCATTTCACCGTCATGGAGTATCTCCAAAATAATGACTCTGATTCTACTGTTGGCGAATTCCGATATTGTGAAAAAGCGGCGTGCAAATCCCTAGTAGAGATATGTTTAAGATTCCTGACACTTCCATGTTTCGATCGAAAGCCGACACCTCAACAAGAAAAAGAGTACGCTTACCGGCCAGAAAGAAATCAGAAGCACCCTCTCTATTTTTTCGCAGCAGCATTTGTTGATGAGGAATTCATTCCTTCCAACTTTCTTCAAACTTGGAAATTGATCCAGGACGAGAAATCAGTATTACACTGGCAAAAACGACTTTTCACGCCACAGAAGTCTGGTTCCTTTATTTCCTGGTATTTAGAGAGAATGATGCAATCCAGGGGCAAATATGAAACAACTGGTTTTGCCCAGTGTCTTGGCGTCGCTCTGAATCCAGCCACGACCCCTCTCCACATAGCGGCAAGATTAACCATGGATAACGTTTGCGCCTTTCTCTTACAACAGAGCGTTGACGTGAATTTGATGGGACCTTTAGGAACTCCACTCCATGCTATAATGCACGCAGCGTTCCGGGGTTATAACGGTCGTTCCACATACAATCAAAACTCTGCCACTAAAATACTGGGAATGCTCCTGGAATATGGTGCCGACACGTCAGTTCCATTCCAGAACGGCGACATATTCTCTGAGTGGAAGGTTAGACACAACCTCAAAGGGAGGACCGTGCTTGCAGTTGCCTTATACACAAAGCTAAAATGGTTAATTACGCCCTTCGTGCGCTCTTCAACAACAGTACTCCCAGATGCCATTGAAGAATTCAATCTACTAAATCACTCTCCCCATTTTGATTTAGATGAGGATTTCTTTAGTGCCGTTCTTGATATTTCCACTGGTCCCAATGCTTCTCCACAATGGCAACCGATAGCATCGCACGCTATCGTTTTGGCCAAGAAGAATGCTTCGAAGCCTTCGTGTGATGACAAGAATATTCTGTATGGTTCATTGGACGACAGAGGATATCTCGAGGCTCTCCGCTTCGTGATTCAGGAAGGCATTGTAGCAGACGCGAAAGCCCTAATTTCAGATGCACGTTTTCGTGACGACGAGAAGATAACCGACTTTTTTCGTCAACAGATGTTCTATCTTGCAGCAACAAACAAAGGCCATTATAGTGATGAGATTGTGGTCATGCTTCTTGACGCCGGCATTGATATCGACCTTCTGAGCGATGACGGCCAAAATTGCCTCCACATTAGCTGTGAATTGAGTAACCCCCAAGTGGTGCAGTTATTACTTACCAGGGGTGCGAAGATTTCGCGTCAAAATAAGGACGGAGAAACAGCTTGGCATTTAGCAGCCTCGAGAGGAGATATGAAAATCCTGAAGATATTGTTCGATTTTGACTCCAACCTTCATAAGAGTTTGTCTACCTCCTGCAAAGCTGGACTCACTCCACTCTCTTCAGCCATCACATCCGGCCATGTTGATGCCTCTATTCTACTATTAGGATGGTGTCCCGCTAGCCTCAACTATTTCCAGTCGAAAGATTTGCTTCTTCACTCAGCAGCCAAAGTTGGGTCT
This sequence comes from Calonectria hongkongensis, assembly GCA_017140755.1. Taxonomy (NCBI): domain Eukaryota; kingdom Fungi; phylum Ascomycota; class Sordariomycetes; order Hypocreales; family Nectriaceae; genus Calonectria; species Calonectria hongkongensis. Next base: position 750,680 of record JAACJA010000001.1, read on the forward strand.
CAAGAGCTATTCACCGCATTGTTGGCAAATGGAGTTGAGTTACGATCCAAAGGGCCGGACGAATCAACACCATTACATCACCTCCCAACATCATGTACAGTATCATTTGCTCGACACCTTACATCGATCTATGACCCAACTTAACTCGATAAAAATTCCAGATCCCCTCTTGAGCGATGGCTGGGCCAGTTGCTTGACAATCACACATTCAAAGGTTTGACTGAGGAGAACAAGCAAATATTGGGATTTCTCATACCAAGAACGATTACATTTTCGGATGAAGATATAACAGAGGGTTTTCATTTATGGGAACGGATCTGCTCGATGTTGGGGCGCTACAAGATTTGTTTCTGCGAGCATATACGGAACGGTAATTGTGATCATTTTTATCTCTCCGTCTTTCGGGAACTCATTCGATATGGGGCATTGATGTCTTACGAGAGGACTGTCAAGAAGCCAGCTGTGGTTCCACTTATTCAAGCCTTTTTGAAGCGGCCAAATGATTGGCGATTATGCTCGGTCTCCGCAATGTCCCTTATTACCACCGCAGTCGAGGCTTCCGATCTCCAGCCAAACTTGCGTGATATCGCTGGTATGCATGAGCTTCTCACAGTGTCCATACTCAAGGGTATGCTAGATCTGATGCTCAACCTACTTCAATACGGTTTAGATATCCATAAACACGGGCCTGTGAATTGGTGTGGTGAGCTTCCGTTGGCTCCTTTGGAAGCAGCTTGTTTAGAGTTCAACGAAAAAGTCTTCCTGCTGGCATTAGATGTCTCAAACCCAAACCGGCTAAATGAAACTAGACCTTCCGGTCATAATCTCATCGATTTAGTAGTTTTGGGGAAAAGTAATAAGAAGAATCTGAGGATTCGCAGCCTTCATAAACGAGGAGTCGAGTTAAGAACGCAAGAGTGTCCTGAAGCTATCATTCTGGCTGCTGCTAATTCAAAACAGTGGGACATCGTCAAATACCTTGCTGATCTTGGTGCGGACCTTTTCTGCCAAGATCAACTTCAATGGACTGTGGCTCATTTCGTTGTTCATTTTGGGAATTTCGAACTGATGAAGTGGATGTGGGAGATGAATCCCGTTGCTTTGCCGTGGCGAGCGAAAGCCACCGTCTATTGGGAACGATCAAAGATTACAGACTATGGAGTAAGCTTGTTACATCTAGCCGCTGGCCAAGTTGATGATCAAATCATCGAGTACTTTATTGATTTTGGAATATTTCCAAACCTGAACATAACGACAAATTCAGGGCGAACCCCTCTACATCTAGCTGCAGCACTTGGGAAGCTTTCTACCATAAAATTACTTCTTCGTTGTGGAGCCAAGATTGGTGTAATCACCAATCGTGGCGAGTTGCCAATTGACTTCGCATATGAACACGGCTGTTTAGATGTAGCGCGCTACCTGCTCGAAGCCGGGTCACCGCATCCAACTAGATTGAATGAGAAAATAACGGCTATGTTCTTTGATGGCTCCATTATTGTTAGTCAGAAGGTGGCTTCAGCCGGAACGGAAAAGAAAATACGATACATGCGCTTTGAAAAGGCAATTATGAACGGAAATCTGTCGGATTGTATGCGTGCCCTCATAACTGGATGTTCAGTCAACCAAACCATCCCTAGTTGTGGCCGTTGCACTCCGCTGTTTGCCGCTATCAGTGCAGGAAACGAGGAAATTGTTCTGTGGCTTATTGAAAATGGCGCTGAACTGAGAAGCGTTTCTTGTAACCACAATACGCACGATCACATTGTTCAACATGCTGCCGACACACTATCCTCACCTGAGTGTTTCAAAGCACTATTAACTGCCACATTGACTCAAGGCATAAGCTGGTATCCTCAATCAACCAATCCTCTTTACATCTTAATTTCGAAAACCAAAACTGCAATGTTGCAGACCATCCTCGCTCATATTAAATACAATATCAAGGGCTACCGGTAAGTGACTTGTAAAGACCTTTGAAACGAAATTCATGCTAATTCACTAGAAAACTTATTGAGTATAACTTAAAGAAAGATGACCTAGAGGTGTCTGATAGTATGGTTTTATCTGCATTGGTTAATCAAAACCAGGATTGCACTGATTATTGGGAAACACCACTTCATCTGGCAGTAGATCTGGGATATCAAGACGCCATTAAATTGCTTGTTGACCATGGAGCTAATGTAAACGCATTGAATTCATTTCAGCAAACGCCAGTCATGATTGCGGCGAGGTGCAACGACATTCGGGCTTTAAAAGAACTCATTCTATATGGTGCTGATTTAAAGTCCAGGGATCATTTTGGCTGGACCGCAATGGCACACGGTGTCATGTGTCAGCATCTAGAGGCCGTAAGGTTTCTCAAGGAGCAGAACCCATCTTGTCTATCCTTCAAGACTGCTCTTGGAAAAAGTCTGGCCTTCCTTTCCGCAATATCGGGCTCACGACAAATTTTCCAATATTTAATTGATTGTGGCGTGGATCCAACACATTGTGATCAAAATGATTTATGCGGACTTCACTTCGCCATGTTTAATCCTCGTCTCATCGGATATGTCTTGCAGTCTGGGCTGTTGTCAAAAATGCCGTTTGGAAACAAAAACCCATTTGTTGCTGACACCGTTGTTGAAGACATTAGCATGCTAAAAAGAGTTTATAAGTGTTTGCCTTCAGATGTATCGAGAGCCTTCATCAACTTGGCCACAACAGATTGTCCAAGTCCTCTCTGTCAAGCAGCAAGCCTCAATCTCATTCGAACCCTATCTATCTTACTTGATTTTAATGCAGAAATCGAAAATGAAGGTTCAACATTTGGAACACCACTTATGCATGCTGCAACACTTGGGAGGCTCGATGCCGTGAAACTTTTAGTGAGAGCGGGAGCAAAGCTAGATTATACCAACAAACAAGGAGTGTATCGGAATGCGGTCCGAATAAGTCTTGAATTTACAGAAATCACCAAATGGCTTCTTGTGGGGAGATTTCAAGATCAAAAGAAATTAACACAGAGCCCGCTTTCGGAAAATGGCGCAATTAAGCATTGGAGTGGGAAAAGGACACTAAAGATTACGATCAAATCGTGGCAGCAGCGTTCCTGGAATGAGTCAATGCTCGATTATTGCTCCAGGCTCTGGAAGATTCGCCAAGAATATAGAAATAAGAGAGTTTTTGGTGAACTAGCTTAGATGGGTAATAGTAAATCGAAACTTGACCTTATTGAGTGGCTAGATTTGCGTACAGGAAACGGAATGGGAAAGAACACAAATATGAAAATTAAAATCAAATTCCTACCTTCTTCGTCATACCGCCATATGCGTTGGTGTTGATTTGAATGGCGGTGCCGAATAGTATCTACAATAATTGTCATTGGTTCATCTTCCAAGCATACATCCTATGCCCACCCAGCATGAGTATTCCTATTTTATCATTGGCCAGGGAAATTATGGACTGAGCAACCTACCGATTATTTTCTTCCTCTCGGGGCCTTGCAAGGATTTCTCAAATGATATGATATGCAAGCGGTCATCTGCTTGAAGCCTGTGCAGGTAGAGTAGCATTTCGAAGGATCAAAAAAGTGGGCTCGACGCAAACTACATGACGACTTGCAACTCTTTACCTATCTTGGAGCTGACATGCGAGGAGAAATTACCGGATATTGTACCCGTCGGACGACGCCTGCATATATGTGCGGAATTCGGAGCCCATGCTCAGCTCTCTGCGTCCGCAATTCCCCAATACCTTCTTGGCGCCGTACATTGCAATCCTTGCAATGTACCTCCTCTACCCTTTCCAATTATTTTCCACCCCGTTCACAAATAACTGAATAGTTCATAAATAGAATGCATAAATAATTTAGATATCAATTTCTTATCACCATCAATTTATGTTCTTTCTTTGATTATCAAATCGAACTTTTAGTGCGGTACAGAGGAAGAGGTTACAGGGGCATAATCTTGGAAGGGTTGTATTGTATGCATGTCCGGCCAGGCCCCTTTTCTAGTGACTGCGAACCCGGATGCGTTTCTGCAGCACGTTTTGAATAGTGCATACTTGGCGCGCGCCTGTAGGATTGCCGTTGGAGCGCGGAGGAATCCGCTATTAAGGCTCATACAAAGCTATTTTCCGTCGGTTGCCAAGTCACTCATCACAGCCGAACCCAAACACGCCATTGCTGACAGGAAACGAGAATCGTTCCGCAATTCGCTTCATTAAAATTCGCTCATCCGTGGAGGTATCATGGTATCAAGTAAGCCGATTCAAACACTACAAAAACGTAACCGTCCCCGACACCGACACCAACACCGGGGAGCCGAAAAAAATTAGATTTGCGGCGGTGGCATTTAATATCTTTTCCCCAGCGCTTAAAACCCCACGCCAATTGAATGTTTCACATCCATCCATTATTGCCCTTTGCTATTCCTTCGAAATGAAAATTGTATTACCCAGATGTACATCCGACCCGGGATAATCTTAGCCGTAACCTCGTGTAAAAGCCAGCACGCGTTTCTCACGTGTGGCCCTGGTGATTGTATTGGCTATGGGGATAGCCAGAGACTGGCTCTATCGGAGACTGCGTGTAGCCGCTACCGTCAACGGGCGACATGTTGCTGCTCCAAGTTGGTGGACGCTGAACCCGTTGATGGCCATCGCCTGCCGCCATTTCAACGGGTGCCACATAGTTCGGGTTCTCAGAAGACAGTTCGACAGGCCCGGTTTGGGCCTGGACCGGAGGTGGCGTGGCATGGAATGGGGGTGGGCTTGTTGTGGCAGTGTGGGTCGATCCAGGGCTCCAGGGTCCTGGCGAGTTGTTCTGGCCGTAGTAACCGTACGATGGGTCCTTTGGTGGTGCAGGGGACTGCTGCATCTGCTGTTGCTGTTGCTCCATCTGTTGTTGCGGTTCCGTGTTGTTGACAGCATTGGTATTGTCGCCAGCGGCCGCCTTCTTCTTCTTTCGGAGCAGGAACCAGGCGCCGGCAAGAATAAGAGCAAGTCCGGCCGCACCGCCAACCGCGGCACCAACGATGGTGCCCGTTGACACCTTCTTGCTGCCGCCAGATCCTGCTGAAGAAGTAGATGTAGAGTCGCCCCCAACATCTCGGGTGGCTGTTCGAGCGGAAACCGATGCAGTTCGGGTCATGAGAACCGCCAAATCACCGTTACCGCTGTCGTAACCATCCTTGGGCTCGGTTTTGGTCGCCCCTCCAGTTGTTGAACCGCCAACAACCGACACGATTTCAGTTGGAAGGACATATTTCGTCTTGGTTGGGTCATACAGAGCCCAGAAAGACTTGTCCTTGTTCTGCTTGCCCATATCAAGGTTGTGCATACCCCACTGATCCGGCGTGTCGCAGTCGTTGGTCTCTGGGAAAAAGCCGCCGTGAATGAGCATCTGCTCATTGTTGACCACATTACAGGTCATGCTGTGGTGGGGGTAGTCTCCATTTCCGGTGCCGTTGGGGTAGATCTTGATCCATTCAAAGGTCGGGAGGGTGAGAATGTAGGCCTCGTCAAAACCAGCGCTACCGTTTTGTGCGCCGAGACCACCGTAGAGATAACTATTGCCACAGTCAGCAAAATACGCCCTAAATGCGTTAGAAAGATACGAACATGTTGTACGATGATTGGTCCTCGGGCCATGTAACTCCAGCACAGAATCGGCGTCGAGAATCGGGAACATCACCAGTAGCATTTTGTGTGTAACTCTTTCCGCTGAGGATGTCGTAAACAATGATTTCGTCCATGGGTTGTTCCGTCCACGTTCCATTTTCGGCTCCCTGAACTCCGCCAAAATAGACAATCAAGCCTCCGTCACCGGCCGGGAGGTACAGCATCACACCCTCGGCTCGTCCCACTGAATCCGGACCGGTGTTGTTGCTCCAGCTGTTCGAGTCCATGTCGTACACCAACATATATGATGTGGGGATCGCATCACCGTCCCAATTGGGATCATTGGCGCTATTCATCCATCCTCCATAGTAATAACCTTCTCCGCGGCTCGAAATCGACAAACCAGCACCGTAGCTCAATCTCGCAATGTCGACATTGTTGGGGGCGCCGTAATCGTTCCAGTAGTCGTTGATGACATCGTATGCGTATAGGCTAAAGTCCCATGGCGTCTCCTTGTAAAATTCTCCACCATACAGATAGATGCGTTTGTTGACAGTGTCGGGCCAAAAGATACCACCATTCACGTTGGGAATGGTTGAGTTCTTGCTAAGGTTTGCATACGGCTGTGGCATGCCCGAGTCGGCCACCGAAGATAAGTCGTGGTAGATCAGCCAGCTATCTTATGGAGGGGTTAGCCGAGGTCATCATGTTGGGCAAAATCGACATACTGGTGATATTCTCATGAGAACTGTCGGTGCTGAAGGTCATCAATCCACCATCAATGTAGAGCTTTTCATCGACCACAGCCGACTGATGTCCCCATCTTCGGCAAAAGTTATTGATGGGATCCCGCTGCTGAACCGTGACTTGGGCGAGCGAAGCCAGTAAGATGACCGTCGCCCGCCAACTGGGGTACTGTGGAGAGGACCACATTTCTAAGGCTCACCGCAACGTGGGTGAATGCCGGGCTTCCTTTCCTTTCTCCAAGTGACAAACAAACCTAAGCAGATCCAACGCCTCGTCACTGGCGAGGTGCCAAGAGGAATGCCGGTAGCTTGGGCGATGGAAAGAATTGATGTTTTGGGGAAGAAAGCTGGGTCACAAATGACGGTGGTCAAGGCGACTCGGGCGCGGCGCCAAGTTGCTGAGGTATTATACTAGCTAGCCTGTCGAGTGTACAACAAACAAGGGGATCCAGAGATCAGCCTGGAACATGCATAGGTCCACCTAGACTGGGACGGGAACCCTAGGACTTTGGTGGGCTAACGGTACATGTTGAACAAAATGATGATATAGCGGGGCAGAATCTGGAGCCGGCAGTGTGTAGCCCCAACTGGCTGCTCCAGACACCCGTCAATTTCCACCCGACGTAGCCTGAAATATGGGTTCGCACTAGGCCTTAAATCCAGGAGTTGAAGAGGTGCTCGCTCAGCTCTCGCGCCTCTGTAACAGCCAGGTCGCACGAGGTGACATCAATCCGACCTTTGGTCAGCCAAGACCTGGCTGCAGGGCCGAGGTGAATGGCACAATCCCCCGAGCACGACAGACAGCGCAGCGAAGCCACCGGGCCCCCGGTAGTCAATCACAATTCACGTCGAGAGGCAGTCATCCTTCGTCTGACCACGCTGGGACTAGATCGGCGCCATCGGAACCAGGGGTGCATGCGGCTAAGGCAAGCCCCGTGAGGCCCACCCATAGGGATGAGTGGCTGGAAGGGAATCCACGCACAGCTTACTGCTTGGGGGGGGCATGACGCCCGTACGCGCGTCCAAGACCGTACTGTGCTGTGTCTTGCCGGTGAATGCAGAGCGTCGATCTGCTGAGCGGGAAGAGAGAGCGAGTATGTGTGGCAGCAACCGCGAACGCCAACCAGCAACCAGCAACCAAGTTACCTTAGGTTGGGCCGGGTTTCAGCCCCCAAAAAAGGACTTTGGTCACCTCCATTCAGCATTCAGGGGCCCACCTCCAGCTTCACCGGCGTGGGAGTGCACAACGGCAGTTGCGGCAGTTATGGCCGAGTCTGGACCTCCGTTAGCGCATAGGAGACCGGCTTGTTCGTGATGTGGACAGCGCCCGTCGCCTCATCCGGACATTTTTCAATCAGCCTCGCCCAAGCCACACTGGACGTAATGTGTCCAATCAGCCGCGCCCAAGATGAACACAAGCGCCGTGTCCGCATCCTTCAATCAAAGCTTCCACGTCGGACTGCAGCTTCAGCTGGTGCGCTTCAGCTGATTGCGCCATCCTCATTGGCGCCGTTCGCGACGTCTGCAATCTTGTTTTGTGCATGACCGTCCCCTGCACGTTTCATTTTTTTTCAGCGCCTCCATTTCCACATTGCAATTGTGTGGTGCGGCAATCATCCCACCAAGAGATCTCATCGGCACGCCGCCCCGGGAGGAAAAAGAAAGTACGAAAAAGCATATACAGACGATCTATGCACGAACATACATAATAATATCAGTGCTAGTAATGTCTTAACACTCTGTGTCACCATTAGCACAATTATCCCAGGTTATGAACTCCTATCTCCCATAATCAATGATCAATTTGTAGTCCGATCAACGCCCCACAAAACATCATCATTTTCCGAATGCATGGTCCATTCAGCCCAGAGCGTATATATCCAAAACAGCCTTTGACGCAAAGGAAAATTTTGAGCCGGGGTCGGAGTGTCAGCTCAATCTCTTCCCGGGTAAATTCGCTATTTGTCTCTCACTCCTAATACCAAGACTTTTGGTAATCTTGGTTTCATAATTTGAGACCTGAGAGGTCGGGTAATGTAAAGAGGGATAAACCCAAAAGAGAAAAAGAAAAAAAAGTCTCATCAAATTTTTAGTATGCAGCTTATTCATGATCAAGCTACTCCGGTCTCCCGAATTTCGTCGGTACGACATGGAAGTAGATTTTCGCACGAAAACAGTATGATGATGAAAAAAAAAGCAATGCAACCCCAACAAGAATATCCCCAAAAGTTAGACAGTTTGTCTTTCTTTAAAAACAAAAAAAGTCTCATAAAAAGAATTTAAATCCCATTCACAGAACATTGTTTCGTATCTTATCGCTGTTTTTATGGTGGTGTGCCATGCGTCTGCTCCAGGGTAGTTAGAATGAGAAATTTGCCCCATTTCAATACTAATATCACGGGCTGAATTACGTCCAAAAGACATAAATGAAATGCCTTGAGAAGTGTGGATTTTGTGATGATTTAGCAATCTTGAGTCGTACTTTTTTTTTGCTTCGTGCATAACCCTTTTTTCGCACATGTGAAGTTGGTGGAGTGAGACGCGTAATCGGATTTGAAAATCGTTTGGGTTGTAAAAGTGCGTATATTGTATTATTAGACTCCTGGCGAATCCTCATCGCACTAAAAGTCCATCATATATGAAGTTATATTCAAATCACCTCCAAGGTTGAATTAGTATATGCTGCTCAGTTATTAACCACATCTACTACAAAAACCACTCAGGGCGGCGAAGCGAACAGTTTCAACTTGTGTCACAAATACCATGCTCTGATACAAACATCTAACCCATGCGTTAAAATTCCACTTGGCAAATTTCATTGTTGGGCAAAGTAAGAAGAAAATTTAAAAGATAGAAACCCATTTGAGAAGACCCTGAACAAAGTCCCTCATGCAAATCGCTTAAAACTCCAGCCAGGGGATTGATTAGTCACACGATCGAGTGGTTGGCTGAGGGTATGGAGAACCAACAGGCAGCACTCACAACCAACAGCCAACAGGATCGTAAACCCCGCACAATCTAGGACTATCGACCAAGATATTGAGCTTTTTTTCTTACCGCTTAACTCAAATCTCTACTATCCAGATAGTACACCACTACTTTATTGTGAGAAACAACACTTCGCTTCCGACAACGCCAAGATGTCAACCAGGAAAACACGATCGGCGAGCACGGACAGCATACAAAGATGCTTTGTTGCTGCCACAAGCTATTCCTGTGAAGCTTTCTTATCTATGCTACGAACTGCCTGGGTCCTGGATGGAGACTCGGCAAAAAAGGACCCAACCGTGATATCGCGACTGAAGGATATCGAAATTGTCTGCGAGAAAGGAGGGAAATTCCCCCTCCATTCGACGTATCTCCCGGTGCCGAAACTACAGCATCTCTGCGAAAGGTATATGAAAAAAGATGAGGAATTTCCGTTCCTGACACTGGAGAAGCCGCTGGATGACAAAGGCCTTGGTCCCTGGGGTTTCCTTGAGTCACACCTTGGCGTCGGGGCCAAGGAAGGGCTGCAATTTTATTTTGACATTTTACGAGTCATCAAGAAATCAAACAAAGAGGTCCAGTACCCTAGGAGGATTATGGAACTTTATATTCGAATCTATGCAAATTGCAAATTTTCGGTTGAAGCGCAGATCAAGGTTAGGTGTGTTGGCGTTCCCTCGTTCACGAATTGCGGTAAAATGATACTGATGGTGCTATAGGGAGGCCTTCGAGAAATATAGGCTTATGTATTGTCCGGCAATGTCAATGTGGGTCACGCCTGAAGAGTGCGTTATGCAAAATGACGTGCTTTGGCTGTGGACAAGGAACTCAGTAATTCCCGACTCAAAGGTTTGGGAGGCTACCGATATTGAGGCGATGGAATTGAGAGACTTTTGCGTAAAGGCCTTGAAAATTCCGGAAAAGGTTTCTTGGGTTGATGTGTTCGAAAGTCTGGACCATCGCCGTACGGCCTCTTGGACTATCCCTTCCACTTTCACAGCTCATTACCAGGAATTATGCAAGATCATACCGCAAATACCCGAAGAAGAAATCGAATCCATCAGGTACGTTGGACAATATTTGCAGAGCATCGTAACTAATGATTCATAAGACGCTCCTTCAAAACCAAGGCCTACATAGTAGCTGGAGAGGACAAAAAGAGGGCCTGGTATAGGCCGTTCGAATGTGTTTGGGCCCCGGGAGTAACGTTTCCTGACAAAGCAAATCTAAGTGAGCAATACCCAGAGCTCGAGGAATTTTTCGTCCATTTTATTGGAGTACATCGGTTTGATTTGGGTGTCATTTTCAAAGAACTGACTACTCTGAATCCGACCCAAACATCCATCGAGACTCTGAAAGCAATGATATGGTCACTGAACGCAGCTCTTACACAGTATGGTAGTTTATTAGATCCGAAGGAGTTCCTCGCAAACCGCGTATTTCCGGTGAGACACGCTCACGGCGACATCAACATCTGCTCCGCCAACACAAATTTCTTCATAGCCGACCGCAACTTTTTAATCAGACCCAACTTTTTTAATAATGTGGCAATACTTCGCTTCAGCCCGTACGAGGTGTGGCTTTTGAAACCCCTAATGGCGTGGGCCAATCTTGAACACCGATACTTGTCCCGCAACGTAAAGGAGGCCAGTTATGTCAATGGAGGAAACTGTGGGATGTTAGCACAGGGACTTTCAGAGAACAAATTTTATGGCCTCCTGCGGTTTGTCATTGGACCATACTATTTAACTTGATGAACTAGCTGACGACAAACATAATAGAATCGCATCCCACTTCCATAGCCCTCAAGTCAGAGGCGGCGAAGGAAGGAAAGCGTTCATCTCGAAACTGCAACAGACGCAGTTCTTTCAATGCGATGGCATTTTTCTGCGTCTCGAGATGGATGAAGGAAATTCCCAATCAGTGGTGGAAGAGATCAGAACTGATGTACACCTGGAAGAATTCCCTGACCACTTGAAAATATATGTACCCTTTGATGAAGGTGCCCGGGAGCTGTGCTTTGCCTCGAGGCTACCACGTTATATAGCTGCTTGGATGATGGCGGACGCTGCTAGTGAAGACGAGAGCCAATTAATCACGAGTCTGGTCAAAAGCGTAATTACGATCAGGGAGCATTTGATTCACCCCTTTCTCGACATAGAAGAGATTGGAAGTTTGAATGACTTGGAACAAGAAATCATGGCAAGGTTTGTACCTGATGTCCCTTGGTAGTGTTTCGGCTAACCGGCTTTTAGCCAGCAGATAGTTGGTCCAGGTGTACCAAACATGAATATTTAGCTGAATATCAAGGAAAGAATAGACATGGGTGCCTGAAATATTCTATTATTGTATCGGTTTTAATCGCGCCATTATTGGAACAATGATCCAGTTACATCTCATTATATTAACCAAAGCATGAAAGCTCTAGAGCTCCAGGGCCGCCCTGCCTTCAAATCGGGCCTTGATATTTGTAATACCTTGCCGTGGATAACATCCCAGAAAGAAGTGATAGTTTAGGACTCTGGAACGTCTAAATCAGTTTGAAATGATGGTCGACCGTCAAATTTGTGGGCCGTATCTCTTTCTCGCAGCATGCTTAACATGTGTTCAGGGTTCTTCGCGTGGTGGGCCAAGTCCAAAACTGATTGGTTGTCACTATCCGTTGCGTAGAGGTTGGCGTTACCTACGTCTAGTAACAACTTTACCACATCTTCGTGGTCGTTCACGACTGCTTTTAAAAGAGCAGTTTGACCATCATCAGCTTTTGCTTCAACATCAACCTTCCCTGTGCCCAACAACAATCTGGCCACGTCTTCATGGCCGTTTATCGCTGCAAACATCAGAGGCGAACCGTTGGTGTAACTCCGAGAGTCGAAATCAACTGCTCCTGTGTCCATGAGCAATTTTACCGTGTCTACATGGCCATACTCTGCAGCATTGGCCAGCGGTGTAAGCCCATATCGGTCCTTGAAATCAATTTCTACCTCTTCTGTCTCTAGTAGCAGTTTGACCACGGAATTTTGGCCTCTGGCAGCCGCTCGCGACAGAATCGACTGCCCATGAGTAGGCTCTGTTGCATTAAGATTGATAGTTTTCGAGTTGAGTAGTCGTCTGCAAATAGACTCATGGCCCTTTGAAGCGGCCAAGAATAAAGGTGTTCGGCTTTGGTAATCCATGGAATTGCTGTTGACCTTCCCATTTTCCAGTAGTAGCTCAAAAGCACCTTCATTGCCATTCTCTGCAGCGCAAGATAGGGGCGTCTGTCCAGCGTAGTCTTCCAGGTCAGGCTCGATCTTTTGAGTCTCCAGTAGTCGTTTGACTATAGCTGTATGACCATTTTGGGCAGCCCACCACAGAGGTGTGCGTCCAAACGAATCTTGAGTGTGAACTGCACTTATGTTGTCAAGAAATAACTCGACTCCTTCTTCCAAGCCAAAATAGGCTGACAGGTGAATACCTGACCAGCGCTTTGGGTGATCCAAGCTGTAGCTATCATGCCCAGGAACACGCTTTTCAGTCAAGAGTCCTTGGCTAGCTGATCTGACATGGCTAATCTTTGTTAAGAATTCTTTGACGCAGTCTAGCTTTTGTCCACAATTGCGAGCGTGATGACCCCAGTTCTTTGTCGCGTATTTGTATAGCTTGTTGGCTTGAATTCGGACTTCAAATTCACTACCGCTTGAGCAAGGTCCGTTTCCAAATTCTGAAAAAGAGAGATAGCTGATGCATGTGGTTGTCATATAGGACTCCGTATTTGGGAACCATATTTCTCGGGTCCGATCAAAGTATTCCTTGGTGGTATAGTGGATAAGTCGGATGATATTACTCTCCTCGTCCACTGTAACCAATCCAGCACATACAGAAACTAGTAGTCCGACTTCGGGTTTGTTTTCTTCATCGATTTCTGATGCTCCTATCTCTACAGAAAGAGCTTCTTGGATTTCTAAAACAGAAAGCTGCCGCCTCGAGTAAATGACCCATGATAGGACCTGCTCAGCTAAATCTCTGTGATCTTTGATTTGACCTCGGATTCGGTTCATGACGCCCTCATATGCATCATTATATGATGTGGATCCGGTAGTCATTTCATTTAAGCAAATTCGTATTGCTTTGGGAGTCGTTTTCCCTTCCAGAGTCTTGAAATAGAGCTGGGCGAGTAAAAACCTGATTAAATTAGAATTTCTTTTCAAACTTTATTAATATAATCACTTACATCCCGTCAACTGCCTTCAGTGTTTCTCGCTTTATATCTTTCCAAAGTGTGGAGTCTGGTTTGATGAAGGATGGCAATCGAGTCAGGTGATTATCAAGATAAATATTTAGATCCTCTTGTTTAGCGCGGATCTCGAGGGAAGGAGTTCCTTCGAATCGATCAGAAATATCTAGAATAAATCTAGAAGTAGCAAAAATGCTCACTTGATACTTTTTCTGGAGATTGAAGAGCTCAGAGAGAAATCTTTGTCTGCAGCCTTCAGACTCTTGGCATTCATCAAGAGCATCAATGGCAATAAATACTTTCGAGTAATCCTCCAAAATAGAATCAAGTGTTTGTAGATTCTCTTGGAGGGTTGGTCTTGTACCTAAGCGTTGGTGGTGTGTATATGAATCCCTGACTGCATTTGGTAACTTAAACTGTCCATATGCGAGTTGTTTGACGACACTCGCGACTAAATTTCCGATGGTTTGGTCTTCATTCCTGTTGTAGTTGAAGTAGATGTATGCAATGCCACTGTTAGGGATGCTCTGTATTCTTTTAGTCAAATCGTCAATGACGATCGACGCCAAGACAGTTTTTCCTGCTCCAGGGATTCCTGGGCAAAATAGTGTCTTTTGGTCCTCGTCAAGCCAGTTTTGGTACTCTTCTGAATCTAAGAACCATTTGCCTGTCCCTGGTTCCCTCCTGTTCAGGATGTCGCTATGTATAGAACCATAATCGATCCCGGTGATCCAGTCGAGAATACCAAGGTCTTCTGTTTTCGCTAAATGCGATTTGACTGCGGTTATAGAGTCGGATGCTGCAGATTCATTAGTACTAAGTTCTATTTGGTTCACATTGGACTAACCGCCCAACAGAAGATCAATCATCTTATTCTCATTTTCAATCTTGCTGGGTGGAATACGTGAGAGCAAGTCTTTGGTGTACGCGGCTGCCGCCATGGCTGCGTAACCTTGCCACTCCTTATTTTTATGCGAGTCTGAATAATCACAAATTCCACGAATGACAAGGCATGGGAGTTGGTTCATCAATCCAGCTGCCTCCATCTCAAAACATAACACATCCTTCTCCGCTGCAAGCTTGTCCCGAATGATGGCATCCTTCATCAATTGGTTTGCTGATGCAATCTTGCCATAGTGAATTACCAAGTTATCCTCATGCTCTGGGCGCTGGGGGCGTTGCACAATATTTGATGGATCAGCTATGCAAAATTGCATGCAGCCTCTTGGGTCATGGATAGCTTTGGCTTTAAACAACACGTCTGCTGTTTGCGGTGGCCGCTGATACTTCCACTTTAGTCTCGGGTTATTCTCCAGCACCTTATGAATGGTCTGTTCAAGCCGATGGCCCTTTCTCTCGTAAGTAGACCTCATTCCTGCCAAGGCGGTTCGCAATGTTGTCGGCGGTTGGTTCAAAAATCCCGTATGCTGAAAAGCCTGGCTCTGAATCGTTTTTCCAAAATCATACTGAAGCACGCAGCCCTCGCCGTTCCGAGGTGTGCTGACTACAATGTCGCCGAGGCGGATGTCATGACTTGCATTGGGGGCACCGCCACCAATACCGACCATGAGGCCAATCCTCACATTGGGAAAACTGTTCAGCATGTTCGTTACAACATTAGCCGCGGATGCTGTTCCATATTCGCCGTCCGGCAAAACAGCAATGACAATATTATGCTTTCCCATTCTACCCAAGGTGTAGTCGTTGCTGTCATTAGGCCCTACGGAATCCGGCGGTTCATGCTCCTCATCGAGAAATTCTTGCGCAGCAACATATTCTGTGGCGATGGCGCATATCCAGCCCACGGTGTAGTCGTTTGGATCGCTCATGTCTCCCAACCAGATACGAATGTGCGGATTCGAGGGGAGGTGAGATTGCGAATAAAAAATGCGGGAAAATAGGGCAATGAATGTGGGGTTATGCTCGTGGGGCTCGTACTTCCTAGTGTGTCACTAGGCTTACGCACGCCTGATATCCCCAAAGGGATCGTCGTTCTGGTACTGTACTAGAACGCCTAAAGGCGTTAAATACACACACTAGGCTTACGCCGCAAATGAAGTCACATCGGTATTTGGTTCTCCGAGCGCATGGAAGATAAATTCATTTATTGTATGCCATCAGAAGTCTTTCGCTGTTATGAGTGGTAACTAAAAAAAAAAATCGATTTGCAATTGCGCATTGAGTCATCAACCGTATTCTAAAATGCAACCCATGTCCTGTTTTGAAAGCCGCGCTCAATCCTGGCTCTAAATGGACGACACGTAATTCTTGCTGGTCTTGTCGCCGAAAGTGACAGAGACGTTGTAAAACTGTAGCGTGGGGAAAGCGGCGGCGCCAACGAGGGTGTGTAGACTGGCCGTGATGACGCCCTTGCCCTTGCCTTGTGATGCGGGAATGGTGACTGTCTTGTTAAAGTTGTGGATCTGGTTGGACTCCTCTGTATTTATTCATTAATACCAAATTCACTGCACGGAAAGCTGAGGGTTTATGGCGTACTGGGTCCAAGGTAGAACGAGTTGGCAACCTGGCCTACTGAGTCGCGAATTCCGGGGGGAGCGTAGCCAATAGCGATGCCGACATCATAAGAGCTCTGGATCCAGTTGGAGCTGAGGATGATGAGGTTGAAAGGCTCGCCCGGCTTGATAGTGGCAGGGACTGAAATGCCGCCAATGTGGGCCTGAGCGGTGCTCAGAAGGGCGGCAGTAGCAGCGGCGAGAGAGAAGCGCATGTTGAAGGGTTTAATTGGTAGATTTAGTTGGAATATTTATGCGTGTCGAGCGACTGCGTGTGAGCGAGATGTTGTGCAATCTACCGTGGGATTTAAGTGTAATTTATGGTTATTTTCCTCCGTGAGACGGGCTAACTTTCACCGCCAGCAAGTAAGCAGGTCATGGGCCCGGAATGATGCCCATCAGCCACATATTCTATTTTAACACCTCGCAGAAGAGCTATGGCGTAGAAGGCCTCGTATTCTTGTTGAGGCAAAGAATGTGCTGTTTGGAAAAGTCGCTAGGTGTGCCGAGTGCCGGCAAAAGGTCGCCGGGCACCAGTCAGCTTCGTATAAATGCGCCAAGTTCGCAAGCCACTGCGTCGGTGCTGTTCAATCAGGAAAGCGCACTGCCGGCGCGAGGTTGGTGTCTCGGCGATCAGTCGCTTTTTAGTGGCAGCCACGTGCATCACAGCCTCTTTATTAGCTCCGGATTTGGGCCCCGACAGATCTCGCCATTTTGTCAGGCTACTTGCCCATCGAAAGCTGAAGGTGAAATCTTTTAATAGATGACGCCAAAATTTTTGCTCGTGACTTTTTGTCTTACATGCCTGTGTTTGGTCCAATCAAACATAAATCCGCCTTTTGGTTGACTGAACGACTTATTATGACGGATCCAGTGGTCATGGACCTTGAGCCTCAAAACATCGCACGATGGGCATCTTCGCTTCCGTGAGGAATTGAATGTCTGGGTCAAATAAGAAAGCAGCTCACTTGTGTGATTGTTTTGAAGTGTGAAATGGCCGAATTTCTAACGCCAACCTGATCGCCGGCGCTCAAGGTTGTCAGTTCGGTTTCCATGGCTTAGTTTAACATTTTATTCTGTAGCTATTCGGGCATGAACCAAAATATAGGTTCATCTGACTAACTGTTCAGTCTCCTATATCCCTTTTACTTGGAATATTTCTGGAGAGACCGAGTTGAGAGAAGTGCCGGAACGCCATTTTAAACACAACTGATCTCAGCCTTTAGAATATACAGACTGTTCTAAGCTTATTTGCCCAGCGTTCCAGTTTAATTGCTTGCGCACAGGTCATCCGAGATAAGACGAAGCTCTCTTTCCCTACGCATGATTAAACCACGGTTCGTTTCCCTAGCAATTATCCAGATGCAGGCATTGATGAGCTAAAGGAGCGTTGATTCAATACCCGAGCTGGTTGTCGTGATCATCATTAGAAGTAGTCGCCTTGATGAACAATATGATAGAGCTCTGAGAGAGCATGGCTTCATGCGCTGATGGTTCTTGATGATTGCTTTTAAGTAGAATGAGATGTCACTGCTTTGGTAGTGTATGCAAAAGCGCGAGGGAATCAGACAGCCTTAAATCTGGCCATTTTTTATAATCTGAGACCCTGAAGAGATTTTTTTTTTTTTAATTGAAATACGGAGAAGGCATCTTGTAACTAACCCTTGCCGAGGATCGGTAGTTAGGGTGAAGATCAGGTTTGATCATCGTCTCACGACTAACTGGCCGTGCGCACCGGCCACTTCCGCGATCGTCGATTGGACACGGCAAGCGGACACTAGCCTTAAGAGAACTAGCGCCGTGTGAGATGAGAGATTGAAGGATATCGGCATTCCTCTGAGAAAACCATTGTCGACAAGTACGACAAAGGTTTGCAGTAGTTATGTGATCAGTAACAGAGAGAGGAGGTCTGTTCGTCGTTTGCACATAGATATAGCTTCTGTTCCCGGGCGACTGCCCTCTTTTGCGATGCCAAAGAGTTTGCTTCCTTCACCCAGAAACGAAATGTATCCCTCTATGTTCTTTCTCTATGGAAGCACTTTTCTTCTTGGATTGGCAAGCCCAAGCACGGCGGTATGTTGCCTTTGGATCTCATGAAACCCTGTCTTGTCTAAAGCCTGTCACAGCAAAATGCAACATCCACTTCAACCCTGACCCCAATCTTTACTCCCCTCCTACAACCGCTCTTGGAACCAATCATGAATCCGGTTGTCACGCCAAATCCGACACCAAATCCTTCACGGCAACAATACAATTCGAGACGTCGATTACGTCGAGTCAAGAGGCAGTCATGAGCGTAGGATTAGGGAGGGTATGGGCAAATTCAACATTGCACACTTTGTTAGGGCGTTCAAAAATAAACACCATTATCTTGTATACATTAGGGGTTCCCGAATATGCTTGTGCTAGCTTTTTCACTTTCATGTTTTGCATCAGCCCTTGCATCTGCCTGCTCATTGACCTCGCTGGTCGTTTCTTTTTCTCCCGCTGGAACTGCGTCGCTCGCCGCATCTGCCCTCGCACGGTTCGCCATGGACTGCGCCCACTCTACATCCTTGAAATGTTGGTCGGCTGGCTGATAGCGCCAGCGATTTTCTTCTTTCTTCCAGCCACGGTTTGGCAGGTAAGTTTGCAGAGAGTAATATTTGTCTCGGTGGAACGGGAACTCATAGCTCGGCGGCCCTGGTCGATCGCAGAATGCGTCCGTCCCACTTGCAACATCATCCTCGGAAAGCCCAAATGGTATTTCCTCGTCTTTAGGCGCATGTCGCCTAATGCCAAAGATTGTGGTCTGTAAATGGCGTTGCAGAATCAGCGCGTACCACAGATGCGACTCGAGCGCTTTGCGGACGACGCGGGCGTGCTGCTCCACTAATCCAACGTTCCATTCTGCATTCTGGCCACGAGGGATCATGGGAATGGGCTGGCGTTTTGCAAGCGCCGTCATTGTCCAGTGGTGGAGGTCGACGAGTAGGCAGAGATTGTTCCAGGCAAAGACACAGGTCAGACACGAGCACAGCAGTGATGGGTTGTGGTTCGTGACATGTGCATATGGTCTGCGATGGATGGCCAGCATTCTTTGGCGTCGTTCACCGAGTAAGGCGTCATGGTAGGAAGGATCCACGTCCTGAAGGAGGACTGGCACTGGGAAGCATTGGGCGAGGATGGCGTAGCGGGACGAGATGATGGCCTTTGCGATGGACATGTCATGCTGGTCAACAAAGCCCCGTGCCGTACGACAGATCTGCTTGAAGCGGATAACATCGGAGGGTGGCAAGAAGGACAGAATCTCAATAATGAGTTCAGGGTAGAGCGATAATAGATGTGGCTTGGCTGCCCTTTTGTTGGATTTCCGGACTAGCTTGCGCTTCTGGCGGCTGGTCTTCTTGGACCGTAGAGGAAGAGCCTCGGTCGTGTCGATGAGAGGCTCATCGTCCGATTCATTCTCGTTTGTACTTGGTGTTGGCTTCATTTTTGTCCTTGTTTTACTCTGTCACGATGCTGGATGTGGTGGGGAGGAAGACGTCATTTGTCATACCGCCACCGTCTTGATCCTTGGCGGGGAAAAAGCGAATCTCTGCACCTCGCCCAAGTCACGGTGTCTGGCTAGGCCTAGATCCCGCACAATTATTATCGAGACCAAACAGAAAGAATCCGATTCCTGAGATAAACGATTTGCAACCTGGCTGCCGAAAATAATTTTTGGTGGTTGAGTTGCGATTGTTGCCTACCCCATTTGCTGGGTGGGACATTTCTGCCGCTCCCCACCGCCTACCATTCATAGAAGTCCATCTGATCAATCCACACACTCCAAACACTACTACATTGACTGTGCTCAGTTATCTTTGGCTTCTCAAATGTCTCTTACTTCCAACCCTATCAAAGAAATAATTTGATATTTCCATTAACTAGAGGAAACACCATGGTCATGTGTCGCTTCGGCCCGAGGAACTACTCCATAAACAATGTTACACTGTGCTTTCGCTTGTGTACGTTGTCGCATACGGTGACAGGGTAGTGTGACTGAACAGGCATTATTGGAATGTTATACGCGACCATATCCCCCGGATACCATGCAGATCGGCTTCAAGGACGTTTCCAATAGGTCATAGCCAACTCATGATCCACTCGTCTTGCATGTGGAGGAGCAGCATCCAGGTTGTAGAGGCCAACGGTGTTAATTGTTGATGTGGACTGATTCCCTGCTCCAACACAATATTTATCGACAAGATCCATCCCCAGGTTGAATTTCCCTGCAGACATTCTTAAGATAGTATTCTTTGTTCCCCGCTCAAAAGTAGTCATGGCTTCCTATGAGATCAACGGCAAGCAGGCCATTGTTACTGGCGCCGGATCTGGTATGTCTGTTGGTTGCCGCAGAATCATTTCGACCCCGCATTGGCAATTGCGGGAATATTATTTCGCATATGGGACTAACTTTCGTCCTAGGAATAAATTTGGTCTTTGCACAAATGCTGCTTGAAGGAGGTTGCTCTGTCATGATTGCTGATCTAAAGCTAACATCTGAGGCTGAGGCATTGATTGCAAAATACAACGACGCAGGCACGAAAGGACCCCGTGCTGCTTTTAAAAAGACCGATCTAAGCGATTGGGCTCAGATTTCTAACCTTTGGGATACGACTCTTAAAGCATTTGGGCAGGTTGATATCGTCGTAAATGGTGCTGGAATCTATGAGCCTCCATCCAGCACCTTGTGGAATGCCCCTGGCATCTCACCCCTCTCGCAAGACAAGGCAGATACTTCGCCGGGAGTTTATCAAACCTTTTCGGTTAATACCATGGGACCAATCCGCCTAGCTCAGATAGCCATTGGTTACTGGCTTGAGAACCGAAACATCCAAGGCAATTTACTTTGGGTTGCCAGCCTCGGGGCTTACGTGCACTCGCTGCACACGCCGCTGTACTTTGCCAGTAAAGCTGCCATTGTGAGCTTTGTGCGATCGCTCGGCCCGATCCGAAAGCGATTGGGAATTAAGAATGCCGCTGTGTGTCCCGGTGCCGTTTCTGTACGCATACCCTATCTACCTACCACATTATTACTGCACCTCCACGGAGATGCAACGTATTGCTGGAATGGAAGCTAACTAATGTTTTAGACACCTATTTTCTACCCGGAATACTGTTCCGATAGAGTGCGCAAGGATGATATGACTCTGACGCCAGAGCAGTGCGCCTCAGTCATGATGACTGTCTTGAAAGAGCCGCAGTACGGTGACGGAAACATTGTCGAGACGATGCTTGTCGGCACCAAAGACGATCCATCTGTCAATGTCCGCGAGGTGCCATTGGAAGCCTTGTACCCTACTGTGGGACCTCTCGGCCAGGAAAACAACCTACTGATAGAGGAAGAGAAATTCACCCAAAGGCTTCAAAAGAATGGAATGCGGCAGAAGTCTTTACTCTAAGTCGCCTGTTGAAAAGATAACAAATGGCACGATTTTGGGCTCGTATCGTTTAATGCGAGTCAGTATGAGAAAAACATGAATCGTGGCCACGTAACATGCAGGCACGGGAGGCTCCATACTTATTTGAGATGGGATCTTACGTAGACAGTCTTTTTGAAGAGGCTATGTCGCGAGTTCGGCTGCAGGATAGTTGTTCAATCTAGTAAACCGTGCACTGCATGACAGCGACGGTGCAGTGTCTTCTCGGCAGATCCGACATGCAGTCATCTTTGTGGCTTAAGCCAAGGGTTTTTATATCGAGTAGCATCACTTCGAACTGCCGTGATTGCCGGAAAGTTTATTCACATGCATGAAATATGCACTAAATTCGTTCTTTATTGGCCAAAGTTGGTCTTGTGACCATGCCTAGTAAGCACAAAGCCTCGTCTATGAGGCCATCCATGATTTGTTCGGCTGAGGCCCAGACCCCAGTAAACTTGCGAGTTTCATCTCAACATATATACCGGTGACCCGATTTGGAAGAATACTGAGTCGTGCGATTGCGCATCGCGGCAATAACTATTGGTTCTCTATTCATAACTAAGAATAACTGGTCTATAGCCGGGCGTTTGGAAAATTTCTAGCTTTATTCCTACAGCCTTGTTCAAGCCACACCACCATGCTGGCATGTCAATATAAAATGAGTTTGAAAGACTGCATGAATGAGATTAGAACGATTCATAGCTGGTGATAATTTAATATACGTCAAAATCAATTTGTTAAGCCTGGCTTCATCATGGCTTTTTGCTGTACACCAGAGTGCAGAGGAAAGGAGGTACCGGAATCATATGCAGACGTTTCAGGGCCAGGTGTGAGTGACCAACTGTTTTTACCCCCTTTATTTGGTATAAAACTTGATGACTGATCCAGAGATAGGTCATAGGAGGTTTCTTGGGGCCTGGTTGGCTCGCTGTTGGACTTGTCGTTTGTCACTATTTGTTCACGTTCGATCCATGTCAAAATCCCTTCGAGGATACAGGCCATGGACATTCGTGGAATGCTAATCCGATTGATGTCAAGTTCAAGAATTTAGCCTACATGATATTTCCTTTTCTTGAGCGTCCCAGTCACTCCACCATTAGCCGACAACGATGGCACCAGATGTTCATTAAGGTATGCCCAATCTGAAGCAATCCCGCCCCCAGCTGACCAAATCAACTAGTCTATTTCCACGATGTGCGATATTCAGATTATAACTGGGATGGGTATCCTTATATCAGGATTTGCTGACCTACGAAACGGCATCTCTGCTTACCACTTCCAGTTGATCGTGCTCATTGCCTGGTTTTCCAACCTGACGCACATTGCTGGATTGATAGCTACCAGGAGGCATCTGCTACTCAACCCGATCCAGAAGTGGATCAGGCTCGTTTCTATGTTTATATTGGCGACCATGCTCTTGGCTGCCATTGTCCCAACCATGTTTTTTAATTGGCACCTGGACCCGGGTTCACCAAGTCGCGCAGGAAGTGACGCTATTTGTTTTTATAATGTGCGACAGGCTCTCAAATGGCTTCACGAGACATCTGAACTGAAACTCTTGGAATTGACATCTTTTCAAGCTGGGCTACTCTCCATGATAATAGTAATAGTCAGTCTGGTTACTAGACTATTCAAGCTTCTAGTACCATTGTCAAACGGTGCTGGTAAGCTACGCACTTATGGAAGGAGCCGCTGGGAATTATTTCTCAAAATTTTGAGCAACTCTAGCCACCAAGATTCTCGCATAGGCCTAGTCTTGCTGAGGTTTATTTTCTACACACAGCTTGCAAATGTATGCCTGGCTCGGATCTGTCTAGACCTTGTCTCATCTACTTTATTTGATGTGAGTATTGAGAAATTGTGCCCTGAGTACTTTGGATGCGAATCTAAATTTGAAAGGTTTATTGGATTATCATCTCGGGCACATGGGGCACCATCAACCTAATCATGTCAAAATCCTCGGCCGATGTCGACGATGATGGCTGGACATTCGGGCAGACACTTCCCATGTTCCTACTTTTAGGTCCACTTATAACCACCGTCCAAGCCTATTTCGAGCCAAGCTCAGATATATTACCACTGACGCAACGCTTTCACACGTCTGAGCCTCCTGTTAGTCAGGACAGCGACCAATCTTCACGTCAAAATAACAAGAAATGCTTTCGTGATCAGGTAGCCTTCGCTTTGAGTCGAGATTATTATAACCGCAAGGAATGCGCCTGGGTAGCTCCGGCTGTTCTTTTGCCTTGTTTCCACGTCCTCTCGGTTTCTATTTTAATTTTCTTTAGTACGGTTCGAGGCGGAACGTCGACCATTCCCGGAATCATCCGAACTTGCTGCTATGTCATGTTCCTTGAATATCCTGCGGCTTGCTTTTTGTTCATATTTCTGGGCATTTTGTATGAAAACCATGCACCAATTGGTGCTCCTAAAGTCGGTTATTGGATACTGTTGCTCGGCATATGCGGGTACTCTTTCTACCCTCTCACCCAAACCTTTATTTCATTGGGGACCCCGGAGGATGAAGCTGCCATGAGAGTTGCATCAACAACACACGTGTATATGAAGAGCCCAAGAATTCGATTTGACGATTTTCTGGAGATTTCAGCACTTGTTATCGCAGGTTTTGATGCCTTTAGCATCACAGTTTCGGTCTTTGGGTACATGTATCTATTGAAACCAGCTCCATAGGTTTGAGAAGGACGAGTTCATTTTAATTTCAATCACATTCATTCTGAGCATTATGTCGAGTTCGAATTATCAGCACAGGACCAAGCCCCTGATCCTCCATTCGCTTTGTAAGAATCGATAATCCCCACCACGGAACCATATGTACCCGCAATCATCAGAAATGTGCCTGAAACTATGACGAAAATGCACCAGCAAACCATCAGAGTCCACCTAAGAGATCGCTGTTCTCTACCTTTGCCCCAATTATCATATAGCCACATGAAACCCATTGGCTGAAAGCACTGCAGTGTTCCAAAAAGGGCGCCAATCAAGGCAACCAAGTCACCAAAAATTGGGATGGTGCTCGCAATAATAAATGAGATGATGACAATAGTCACAATACAGCCGAGCCAATTCATCCAATGCAAGGGTGTGTTTGAAACAAGATGATGTGACCCTCGTAAAATTCGAACAAAAAAGTACTTGCTCGACATCTATATCCGCGTTAGCCGATACCCCTTGATCTAAAAATGGGTAAATAGTACATGAGCACTCAGCGTTGAGTTAACGAATAATCCTGGGAGTGCCACTCCATACGCGATTCTCTTGATAATCTTGCCGGCGGAACCAAGCGCAGGTGACGCTACGTAAGACCCGCAAAAATAGTACACAACAATTCCTATTGTAACGTAGGTGAGAGTCACAACAATTTGACAGGCCAGCAATGATTTCGAGTACTGTCGAGGGTCGCGCATCTCAGATACGATTGGGAAAAACAACGGGGTACCTGCATAGGCGAAAATAAAGGTTGAAATAGCCGATATCGCTTCGTTAAAGCTTGGCTTGTTAACAATCTTGTAGTTGGAAACCCAAGGCCCTTCAGGTGCAGCATCAGGGCGGTCTTGGACACCAACGCCGATTGTCACAATCAAAACTTCGAGAGTTAGCACTCGGGTGAAAAATTACAATGCGAAGCGATCTACTTACTAGCAACAAGGAGAGATGTTACTCCAACCCATGCAAGAAAGCTGAGGCGGTTCAGGGTTCGAATACTAGCAAGGCAGGCAACACCAATGGCCCCGACTGCCACGAAAAGGGCAGTGCACGCTCCATGGGTTGAGATTGCATTCAAAGCAATTGAAATGCCGAGTAATCCAGAACCGCCACCAAAAATCAGGTCTATATGCATCACACATTAGCATTTGTCTTTGATGGTAGGCTTTATCTGATGGTTTACTCACAAAGAACAAATCCAATCCCGAGAATCTCACGCCCAACGGGGCCGAAGATGAGTTGCATTGCATCATCAATACCATACACCTCGGGATGATTAATCTTGAAGACTCCAACCATATAGTTCGACCAGGTCGTAATGGCAGCTATGGCAATCAAGCAAAACACTCCAGGAACCATGCCCAATGTGTTGAAAGCGGTTGGGATCGAGAGAACACCCAGACCAATTTGCACCTTCGTCATAAGGACTGCAGTTCCGATCCATCCCAGCTTTGTGGTAATTGTTAGTCTACCGAAAATTATGGCTCAGAGCGCCCATACATACATTGCGATAATTTGGCCCGTCCTTCGTGAGGACGCCAAAGACTGCATCCTCAGCTACAGCGGGAGCAGGATCGGTTTTATCCGCCGGCAAAGGCACTGTGGTCGAATCCACGGTGTCTTTGGCATCTCGCTTTTCCTCGTACACGTTCCTCATGGCTTCGTGAAGGTGGTGGGCAAGTGAGTCAAGAGGGGAACTAGCGAGCCGTGATCGACAGGAACAGGCACAATTTATCAGTTTTTGGCCGTCGGTCTGCTCCAAAAACGGTCTTTATCGCTAAAGACCACGTGCTCCAGTCCCCCGACTCATACCAGGAGGAAGCGGTCCAGTTCTACCCGCCGAGCCTAGAAGGTCCAACCCCCCACATGGCGACATCCTAGCCTAGCTAGTTTCGGTTTCCCGTGATAGCGATTGCGATTCTTATCATCGCAACATCTGTTGCTGCAGTGTTCAATACACGTTTTATTCCATTTATATCTATTCAAAACTCATTCTATTGATTAATATTGTGTGTTGTTATGATTTTCAACACAGTTTGCGAATTTTGTAGGGCTGGTGTCATGAATCGCGGGCAATACTCTATCACGAACACTAAACACGCCTATTTTCCAAAAAAGAAAAGAAAAAAGTAAAAAAGCCCACTAAAGATAATCATAAGCGATTATGGAGCTGACTAACAGATGGGAATTTGGAATTCACCACAAAATTGCAGGGTTTCGCCGAAAATGGTGAAGCGCGATACTGAGAAATATGATGACTAAATTGTCTTGTCTATCTTGTCTCAAATTACCAATAATGGGGAAATCCCATCTATGTAACCGTATTATCTAAAAACTCCCGTGAATGCATATTAATCCTATTAAAAAGGATAAGACAGTATTAAGCGCCTTAATCCCAATCCAATTATCCTGTCATTATTGTGTCGTGTCATTAAAATCCCATCATTTACAGTCCGCAGAACTTCTTGTCGACGCGGGTAACACTGGTATCAATGCGGCCCAGCTTCGAAGCTTGGTTGTTGGTAAGGGCATCCATGGCCTTCTTGCCAACATTGAGGCCATTGGCGGCATGATCGATGGCCAGGACGTAGATGGTTCTGCCATTGTAGGTGGCCTTGTAGCAGAGACCGCAGTTAGGCGAGTTCCAACCAGCGATTGACTGAGCACCTCCGACATAGGGGAATCGGGGAATGTCAGCCTGCTTCTTCCAGTTGGGATGCTTGGTCATGAGACCGTTAGCACCATCGGAGCAGGAGACGGTGGTCAGGGAGCGGTTGGGGTCATCGTAGCCAGTGTCGTATGAGACTGTATATATGTTAGTGGGGTTGATTGCGAAGATCTCTCCATTGAACAAGAAACTCACCAGAGATGGCCGAGGCGGCAGTGGCAAGGGTGAAGATGGAGAGGATGTTGGACAGCTGCATGTTTGCGGTGTTGGTGGTGAAGACTGAAGTAGTCGATGTTTAGATGATTGAGGATTGATTGTGTTGAAGATGTGAGTGATGATGAGAGTCGAGTTGGGAGAGGCTTCACCTTTCTCTTTATACCCAAGAGTGGCAATGGTCAATACACACAAGAGGCTGGCATTTTGTCGTTGACTCCAAATAAAGATGTCCTAGCGGTGCAGGGCTGACTCCACATTCGTCCCAGGTGACAGGATGATTTCCCCGAAATGGCGGAGATCAATAGTCCAGAAGGCAACTTGGAGTTTAGCTCGCAAGTGTCAAAGCAATCGATTTGCATGATTCCCAGCGCCGGCTCTTGGGCTGGGTGATCTCCCGGCTCCAGACGGTCGATGAAGACTGGTTAGCCGAAGGCTTAGACCCAATCAGCATCGGGCTTGATGTGGGCCAGTCTCGTATTTTTGGTTGCCGACAGTCTAAAAATACCTAGCTCCATCTAGCGTGCCAGTGCTGAGCTTTAGGCCCAAGCCCAACTCGTATCTCCCACGTTACATTGATCTGCTGATTAACGGCGGTCCCGATGAAGGCGAATAGCTTGAATTAAGCGAGGCTCAGATACAGTAGACTATTCTACCTTCTTTCTGTTACCGGATGGATCGCTGCCCAAATGCAGACCAAAGCGTAAAGGTTTTTTATCACTAGTTTACCGGTAGCGGCAGATTCCACGCGCTAGCTCAGTGCGAAGCAATGACATATGCCAAGCCATGAGGGAAAGGGTCCCAAAGATGTCATGGGATGTGAGGTCGCACAAATTTTGAGCCAGTGGACATACCTGCTGCCCTAGCATCACGATATTTTCTTTGCACGAGAAGAGATTATGTAACCGAACCGCAGATGGTTAATCCTCCGTGACAACCGAATTGAGACACTGATGCGCAAAAGTACACCAAACAAAGCAACGGCCAGACTTCTCAGGCCATGTAACCGCTCGCACGGTGCAAGCACATTTTTTTGCATGAGGATTATCTCCTTATCATCAAGTTTTCTATGCCTAATTGATCCGAACTCTGTCCGGCGTGTGAAGAAGGTTATCGAAATCTTAAGGGCAGCGCTTTGATCAATAAATTCTCAGAATTATTCTGGAAAAGCGATTCTTGTCTCAGATAGAAATTGCGGAGTGGATTAAAGATGACCGCGCCGATTCTGTGTCATGCAAGAGATCATGTCTTAAGGTTTTCTGAAACCCCGATATTGATGAAATTCAGACTTGCTAAGCCATGCGTTGCTGACTAGTGTGACGTTTATTAATTGAGCCCAGCAAGTATCGGGACGCGCCGTTATTTCCCGGCGAACCAAGGTTCGGATCTTGTGGTACCAGTTGTCAAAAACGCCAATCTCTTGGAATGAATAATAATGCCTCATAGGTAGTAAAGTGGCATTAGATGCATTTTAATCTAGAGTCCCAGCGGTAGAATACGTGGGTGCAAAGCAATTGCAAATTTTATGGTCGATTTGGCTATTAGCTTTTAATTTGTTTTCAATGCTCCGAACTAATCCTCCATGATGAATCCCAACATGTCTCTAACGGAGTGATATAGCAGTTATAAGTTTAAACAAATACTATATATTCCCTATAGAAAAAAAACTCCAAGTCATTTCGGTTTTGGAATGGCCCGACTCTCATAAGTTGGTTGAGGGTGACCCTGACTTCAGCCTACCCGGGACTAGCAGCATTGCACCAAACTTCATTCCCGCGATTATTTACTTCAGGATAGAACTGGCTGGGTTGTTTTTGGTTTTGTTTTTCTTTCTTCTTTTTTTTTTCTTTTTTTTTTTTTTTTGGCCGAAGAAAGTCGTGCAAAGATGAAAATACTTCCTTGATGTCATCTGGGCAACATCTGTTCTTGTTTTCCACCCGTTTGGCACAAGGGTGATGACTTCACTTTTGGCGAGCCAACGATTGGTGTAAAGACTTTCACACAACATTTTGACCCCTGATTACATTTTCCACCAATGCATGCTTCTCCTTCTATTTATCGTAGTCATAAGCCGGCGAAAAAACGAAAAAACAATTGACCGACTCTTGGTCTCCTTGGAGCACCTGAATCAAGGGGGCAAGCCGAAAGCCAGGAATACTGACCCTGTGAGAGAAACAAGCGAGATGCGCAGCTCAGCGAGTTCTTAAACCCCTTAGAAGGAAGGAAGCTGATAGGGGACTGTGTTATGCACTTTCTTACAGGGATCATACAGAGCTGATTTACCAATACGGCGATCCACAGTACCCCTGAACCTCGGCTGTAGGAGGAAGAGCGTCCTGAGGCGGCTAAGGTATCATGATGCGAAATACGAAAAAAAGACTGGACATGAGTTAAATATGAATGGAACTGCGCATGGCGATCTCACAATCTTGGTTGATCTCTTGGCCCAGAAGTGATAAGACTTCTGGAAGCAACCTTAGCGCAGCTTCTTGATAAGCTTGAAATTAGGAAACTAAGCCCTGTGCCGTTGCCCAAGGAGAGGAAGACCGCTTTGGCGGCAGCTTGACGCAACGGTTTGGAGCAAAAACCCCTTGGAAGCAAGGGGAAGGCGGCCAAAAATAGTTGGTCCGGGTGTGCACTGGCCAGACAGAGTGGGCACAACCATGCGCTGCCAAATTATTGAGGGCCGTGTACGAGGATTAAAGTTCGTTTTCATTTGGCGAAATTGACTTTGACTGTTCGCCAAGGCGGAAAATGGGGTCATGTAACAAAAACGGTGCTGCTGCCAACGTTGTTTAGCGTCAAACCCTGAGGCCCGGGAGAGCCGACGAGCCGTTCGTAACTCGCAAGCAAGATCCAGTATATATTATATTCCGTCTCCCTGCTGTGGAACCAATTGGTTCGTTATTCCCCATTCTTCTCAACATCTCTCTCAATCCAAACGTCAAGGTTCGCATCTTTCCCGGTATCAACCCTCGACGCGTCTAATCTCGATCCCAGCACAACTGTTCAACATGAAGTTCCTTGGTACCTTCGCTGCTGTCCTCACCCTGGCCCTTGGCGCCCAGGCTGCTGCCGTCAGCAACTGCGACTTCTGCGCCCAGCAGGCTAGCGACTACTCTTGCCACCTCTGCGCTACCGAGTACAAGTGCCCCGCCAGCATCTGCAAGGCCCGAACCGTCCCTACTCCCACCGCCGCTGTTGTCGACTGCAGCTTCTGCTACAACCAGGCCAGCCTGTACTCTTGCCGCCTCTGCGCTGGCGAGTACAACTGCGACGCCGCCAGCTGCCCTACTTCCACTCCCGTCCCTACCACCAGGGTGATCGACAACTAAACCATTGTTGTGTTTGCGAGGGCGAAAAAGGATGGAGAATGAGGAGTATTGGGATAGCCACAATTGACTGAAGCGTTCGGTCTTTGATGTACATAATAATTAAAAAAAAGCGAACTCTGATACCTCAAGCCAATGTCTGCGTCCAATCCCGTCCGGAATAACTGTCCCGTCTTGCATGCGATTTAGGCAGCCCCTCAACCCAATTGGACGCGCCGCCACTACATTCCCAACGACGTCATCTAGGCATTTAGCCGGCACAATTGATATAAGCACTTGACGGAATGCGGATTTAAACGCGCCATTCATTTACGTATGCTTACACCTTCGCGCCATTTGCAAATCGTCTTGTCGGCCCGACATCATTGCTATTTCAACGACATCGCCTCGATATTACTGTAGAAACCATGAGATCTGACACCGTAGTTGAACAAAACTTAACCACGATGACTCCCCAAGTAAATAGCGACAGTCTGCAGCAAAGACCAACTGAGAATTTCGAGATCGAAGAGAACCAGAATGGCGACGATGAAGACGGCCTTGTTTACCCCACAGGCCCAAAACTCTGGTCAACCATGGCCTCGCTTTGTATCGCCTGTTATCTCAGCGGACTGGTGAGTCTCTGCATGACGCTTGAAAGATTCGAGAAATCCTCTTCTCTATATCATCAATAGCTTCCTGTGGATTTTTCTCTGTTAAATTCTGATGGTGGGAGCCAGTGATGGTTGCGGCTGACGGTGACTAGGATTTGACCATTGTCGCTGTAACTGTGCCGAGTCTCACCGATAAATTCCAGACTATTGGAGATATTGGATGGTATTCGGCGGCCTAGTATGCTTTCCAATTTTTACCCATGTTGAACTGATACGTGACTAATAACTCTGCTCTTTTTTCAGTGGTATGACCATGAGCGCCTTTGTCTTTTTGTACGTCGTTGACACCTTATAAAGACTTAACATTGGCGCTAATTCATCTCCAGTTTTGGACAGATCTACACGCTGTTCCGTATCAAAACAATCTTCCTCACTGGCATTGTAATTTTTGAGACAGGTGCGCTCATCTGCACAATCGCACCTACCTCTTCAGTCTTCATCCTTGGTCGTGCCATTACCGGTTTCGGTCGCGGCGCCATCAATGGCGGCATGCTAAAGCTCATGCGACATTGTTTCCCCTTATCCAAGCAAGCTCTCGTGAATAGTACTCTGGGAGCGGTTCAAAGTGTTGGGCTCATCTCTGCGCCTACAGTGGGGGGTGCCCTGATTGATGCGTTTTCATGGAGAGCATGCTTTGGGATTAATCTGCCCTTGGGGGTCATCTGCTTCCTCTTAACTGCTTATGGGGCGCATGACCCAGTCACCAACCCAAACGAGGCACTTACTTTAAAAGAAAAGATCAAGCGGATTAATTTGATAGGGACTATGTTGGTGGTCCCGGGCGTTACGTGTCTGCTTATGGCATTGCAGTGGGGTGGTCTGAAATACGGCTGGGGTACTTGGCAGATTCTGCTTTTGCTTGGCTTTTCCCTTGTTTTATTCGCAGCCTTGGGATACCTGCAGTATCGGCAGGGCGAGCGCGCCCTTCTACCGCCGCGAATTCTGAAGCAGCGAAGCATTATTGCGGGAATGTGGTACGCAGCATGTTGCGAGGGTGTCCTCTCAGTCACTGAATACTACATGTCCATATATTTTCAGGGAGTTAGAGGCTACTCAGCTACTCGAGCAGGTATCCTTGCCCTTCCCATGCTTGGTGGACTGACGATCGCATTCATTGTTTCCGGCCTTGGGACAACTTGGCTTGGCTACTATTACCGCAAGTTAAACCCCGAAAATGTCTTTTTATCTACTAATATATGAGTCTAGCATTCATGTTGGCTACTAGTGTTCTGGCGCCGATAGCTTCTGGTCTACTTACCACTTTGGACATTGGAGAACAAATCGGCAAAGCAGTTGGTCTTCTCGGCTTCCTTGGATTGGCAGTTGGCCTGGGTCTCCAAGGTCCCCAAATTGCAGTACAAGCTGTGTTATCGATCGAAGATATCTCCATCGGCAATGCAGTCGTCAATTTTGGTTCCGGAATGGGTTCTTCGCTGTGGATAT
The DNA here is from genome assembly GCA_017140755.1 of Calonectria hongkongensis. Classification (NCBI taxonomy): domain Eukaryota; kingdom Fungi; phylum Ascomycota; class Sordariomycetes; order Hypocreales; family Nectriaceae; genus Calonectria; species Calonectria hongkongensis. Next base: position 783,227 of record JAACJA010000001.1, read on the forward strand.
GTGCTTCGGCAACTCTGTTCCAAAGTCGCCTTGTTGACGAGATTCAATCTTCCGCGCCCGGCACCAACGTCACAGCCGTAAAAGATGGGGGGCTTTCTGAGTTACGCCAATCTATTGGGCCAGCGCGACTAGAAAGAGTTCTAGTCGGATATGAAAATGCTGTTGTCCAAACGTTGTATATTCCATTGGGACTGGCTTTGCTTACCATCCTCGGATCGATCGCGATGGAGAGGAAATCCCTCAAAAAGAAACAAAACTGAACAATATTCCCAAGATAAAAAGGATTAGTGGCAGAGATTGTGACTTTGATCAATAGTTTCCAATATTACGGAGAAAAGTATTACCGCGAGATTGAAAGAGTGCGGCGAGTCTCGGAAATCAGAATGGGGACGGAGCTTATGATCCAGAATATTGATATGCGATGACTAGCATACGAATGTTCATCTTCTACTATTTTAATTAGGCTTATTTAAAAATGCATTAAGATCTATTTTATAAATGCCACTCTATTATCCTTAAGAACCGGGATCTTCATCCTTTGAATGAGTTGAATGAAATGAATGAAATGCTTGGATCACCCAGAATAAAATTATTTTAGTTAGATGGGGTTGTTGGTACCGGCATTCTTGATAAGACCGCAAGGCCCATTGCTAAGGTAATAGGCAGTTCCCATCGGAGAGGTCTTGAACTGGTTCAGAGTCAACTGACCGGGAGTGCACGTGTTTGAAATCATGACGTAGCACTGGTTAGCCTTGAAGGCACTGCCTCGGCAGTTAGTGGCAGTGTGGCAAGCAACACAGCAGTTATAAACATCTGTGACAGAATCCACGAGAACAAACTGGTCGATGATGCTGATGGACGTAATCTTGTAGCCACCGTTGGCAGTCGAGGCGACATTCCTGGGGATGCCGCACGCTTGGTAGTAGGGAGTTGTGGGGACCACAGTCTGAACGGTCACTAGGAATTGTGTTAGAAGCATTAAAAGAATGGATTGGGACGGATTAGAAGCTTACCTGATGTTGTCTCAGTGGCAGTCTCGTGGATCTCATCATATACAACAACATCGTTGGTCACGGTGCTTGTGTAGGTGGTGGAGACATCTGTGGGGAACTTGGTAGAAGTCTTGGTGGAGGTGATGGTTGCAGTCTTAATGGTAGTAACGGGCTTAAGAGTGGTGGTGGTCTTTCCGTTGACGACGGAGGTGGTGGTAGTGGTGGCAGTCTTTGTGACGGTGAGAACACAGTCAACCTTCTGGGGGAACTTCTTAGCGGCAGCAGCGCTGTTTTGCCTCTTGGCAAAGTTGGCAGTATCACGCTTGGCGACATATCCCTGTGTATCTTGAATGGGTATAAAACTGGCTGGCCAGGGGACGATTGGGGTGGAGGTGGAAGTCGAGTAAATGGTGTTTGTAGAAGTCACCGTGGAGTCGGTGATATACACAGGCTGAGTGATCTCATTATTGTCTTTTGGATGTTAGTAAAGGATATTTTGTAAGGATTGGGCGAGTCTATGCTTACAAGTGGTAGTGATAGTGGCGGTCTTTGTTGCTGCGTCGGCAGTCTTGGTCTTCACGACCGTCGAAGTGATAGTTGTGGTCAGAGTAGTTGGGCTTGGAGTGACCGTCTTGTTCTGCGTGGTGGTGACTTTCTTTGTTTGGGTCACCGTGGTGGTCTTGGTGGATGTTTTGGTCGGGACGCTTTTCACCGAGACGGTGTTAAGCTGGGTTGAGCAGGTCGCGGTACCGGCAGCGAGAGCCTCAGCTCCCAAAGCAAGAACTACAACAAGGGTTTTGACAGACACCATTTTGAAAGGTTTTTGGGCGTTAACGACTGTGATGAGTTGACTAAGAGCACTGTTTGAGATGAAGAATTGGGAAGACCATTCTATATTTAAGGGGACTTGGACTAAACAACAAAAAAATCCACGCCAAGCTAAGCGATGACCCTGAAAGTCGAAAACCCATGTTTAGCAACAGCGAAAAGCCACGAGATTTGGGTGTCAACCCATGCAACGAATTGGAGCTTCCAGAATTACGGGCTTCTGGTGGGGAAATCGATGGTTTGTTGGCGGTGTCCTTGCTAGTCTTCAGGGGCAGAGCCATGAGTGAGGCTTGGATGGGCCACAGACTAAGGCGGCTGTCGGTTTGTGGAAAGTGAGTGTGTTTGGTGATTCCGATAGGGCAAAGATTGGTGGAGACAGCCTTACCACATGTCTGGTGCCGGCAAGCCTACTAACGCCACGCTGAGCAGCTGGTGCAACAACCCCTGCACTCAGCCCTGGGAGAGTGAGTCGACAGGAATCTAGACCACCCGCCACGCTCTTAGCCCATTTTTTGCCGAATGGTTACAGTTAAGCTTAAGGTGGCTGAATGTCCCCTTGAATTGCCCTACCGGCACATAGTTACCAAACGGTCATGGTCTCCTAAAGTCCTGACCATCTCCATTGCTGTGGCATTTCTTCCCTTTTACTGACTGTTAAATTCCAGACTGTGTACTCAAATTTTGAAACTCATTTGTAAGTCGATTTTGTCTGGTTCAGCGGCCAGAAAGGTGTGATTGGTGTCATTTCCGGCAAAAAACACCTGAATGGCTACAAATTTCGTGGAGTCCAAAATGAAGCTCTGTGGCTGAAAACTACCGTTGCGAAATATCGCGGCAATTTCGCTTTTGGTATGGTCGCCGAATTCCGGGCAAGCTTTTATGCAGCACACCATCTGTGCGCTTCTAATCTTGCCATGAGTGGAATGTGATTTTTCTCGCTGGTTTCCTGTACCAATTTATCCCGCATGGACTAAGAGAAGAACCCTTACATAACCATCTGATCATGTTAAAAGTTCCGTATCAAAAAAAGCTGGAGGTTGAAATGACTAGTAAAAAAGTGAACTATGGTACAATAATCAGCGAAACTTTATAAGATAGGACGAAAGAGTGCGGGCTTTTACAGAACAGAATTTTTCACGTCACTCACACGACGGGCGGCTCCGAGTGCCCACCAAAATATAGTCATCCGTGTGGACTCTTCTGTCGGGGTTTCCCTGCACGGCCAAGTAGGATGCGTGGAATACAGCAACGGTATCACCTGATCTAGTTATTTGGCGGGTGATTGTGGTGATAGTTGCATGATGATGGTGCTGGTGGAGGCGGCAATAATGGAGACCGTTATGGAGATAGCACTCACTTACTCACTTTTAGGTGGGGCATAAGCATTTAATAGTGTCTTCTCATTGATCATAATTGGGCAGTTCGCCCTCTATTCTATCTAAAAATACAGTTTGAATCATTTATTATAGAAATTACAAGTTCTTGTCATTAACCAGAACATATCGGTAGCGGGGCTTGCCAGCCTCCAGATCAATAATGGCCTGGTTGGCATCGGCCATGGGGCGCAGCTCGACCCAAGGCTTCATGTTCGTGTCTACAGCCAGCTGCAGAACCTCCTCGATCTCCTTGGGAGACCCGATGAAGCTACTACCAATACTGGTATTGGTCTTCATGAGGGTGAAGACGTTGACGGGAGGCAAGTTGCCAGCGTCGGGGAGACTGTACGGGCTCATGTTAGCAGAGGCTGACGAATGAAAGGCAGGTGACTTACCCAACTTGGCAAAGCGAGCCTCCGACATTGAGAAGTTTGAGATAGTTGGTCATGGGCATCTTGGGACTGGACACGGTGGAGATAATAATGTCCAGCGACCGGGCGTTTGTCACGGCCCAGTCCTCGTCGTCGTCGGTGGCAATGTACTGGTCAGCTCCTAGTGCCAGGACTTCTTCCCTCTTGGAGGCCTTGCGGGAGATGCCCACGACCTTGTCCGCGCCCAGGGCCTTTGCGATGAGCACGCCAAAATGGCCCAGGCCGCCAACGCCGATGATGCCGACCGTCTTGCCGGGGCCGCAGCCAGCTTGGCGGAGCGGCGAGTACATGGTGACGCCACCACACAGCAGCGGCGCCGCATATTCCGAGGGCAAACCATCAGGAATCTTGATGACAAAACGACCGTTGGCACGGTTGTAGTCTGCATAACCGCCGTATGACTTTCCCTCACCATTGGGGTAGACACCGTCGTATGTGTTGACCTGGAGTCGGCCGCAGTAGTTCTCCCTGCCCGTTGAGCAGTCGGGGCAGTCGGCCTCGAGACAGCTACGAGATTGGGCGCCGACGCCGACGCGGTCGCCGACCTTGATGTGCTTGACGTTATCACCAACGCGGACAGCCTTACCGACGATCTCGTGGCCCACGCAGCACGCTGTGTCTGGTTAGAAACTATTGTGCCCTCACTCGGCCGTTGATTTGCACTTACGGTACATTGTCTGGACCCAGCCGGATCGTAGAGTATGAGCATCAGATCCACAAACGCCGCAATGTGTGATTTGCACATCTACGTCGTCTTCTGTCCATTTCTTGGGCTCAAAGGTGTCCCATTCCATCTTGCCTTCGGCGGCCTCAGCTGAGAGGCCCATCCAACCCTGGAAAGTGTAATCGGTAGTCATTTTGTTTGTGTGTGTGTGGTATTATTGGGTTGATGTGAATAAACGGTGATGCTGTCTTTTTTTACTTACTGTCACTCTGTAAGGATCCTGGACCCTTTATATCTCAGCGAATTTCATAGCACTCGCTTTATTCCCAGTTCCGTGACTAATCTAGCGGTCTGTCAATTCATTTTCCCTCTCGCTTTCGATCTGACTTTGCAATTCTCTCATGTTTTTCAGACCCACAACGGAATTGAGCTTGGATCTAGGCCCATAATACAGGGATTTGTGCGGGAAGCCGAATCTTGGGAAAATTCCCGAGTGGTTGCGACGTTGGAGCTGGAGGGCAATGACGTATTCCTCGGCGAGGAATAAGCGAGCTTCCCTCGAGTGCCTTCGGGAACGAGCATCGCCCCATATTATGCTTGCATTAGTTCCTCAGGAGAAGCATGAAAAAATCGCCCTGGCCCACTATGTGGCCGACGCTAAGGGCTTCTTTTCGAGTGGATCAGCTGCTTGATAAGCCGTTTTGTGCCATATAGTTATGCCATAGCTCCGATGATTTGTCCATATTTTCAACAGAGATCTCGAATCAACCGTTTGATAGCCGGTGCAACTAGCCCAATCGGACCCACACAGGCCTCGGCAGAGATGAATTAGCTCACGGAGCTGTGGGCCCGGACGACAACTGGAAAGGCATTGCCGGGGTGGCCGATCGGAGACAACGTCAGAATGGCCTCAACCAGTGGACATACCGTGGGTATCTCCGATCGGGTCAGAAGTATTCCTAATATCGCAGGCCATCATTATGCATGGCCTGGCCAACTGAGGCTTGACTTGTCTCAATAGGTATCCATTTACAACGTCTCCACGACACCAGCTCTGACGCGGGTCGTTTAAGTACGCCGCCTACATTCAATTTACATTCAATCCACCGAGACTGGTATGTGTCGCTCCCGGCGCCGATCCGCCTCAATGCTCTCAATGCTCTCCCCCGCAATGCCGTGGCGCTAGGGATCTTTACGGACGGACTCTGCTGATATGAGTTCATCTCGTTCTTCAATAGCTGTGCCAAGAACTCGTTGACACAGCGAACTGAGGGCAAATGAGGCTGTAGAAGAAAGATATTGACATCTGATTCTTACACAAATCGTAGATGGGAAGCAAATGCATCTGGAGAGTGGTTCAGGGAACACGGCAGGGTCCTATATTTGGAGATAAGCGTGATAGTACCTTTCAGCTTCGACTCCCCATCGGATCACTAGCGCTGTCGTGTTTATGTTTATCTACTACCCTAGCGTACACCCCGGCTAGTATTGCTGCATCGGGGATCTCCCGTCAATTGGAGAAATTTCCTCAATTTGCCCAGTGCCTCATTGTTACATGTGGAGCTAGTGGAGAGAATGTTTAAGTGAGTGCTGTTCTGACAAAATATAACCAATTCATAGTATCCAAAAGCATCATTATTGCTACGGTCCAACAAACTTTGCGGTTTCAATAAGATATAGCACATGTCCGCGTCGGGCGTTGCATGATAAGCGCGTGTTTAAATACAGTATTGATAGCTCATATGCAATGCGCTATCAGTAATTAGAGCAAGTAGATGTTTAAAGGGCTTCTCAACTGTAATTGGCTTTACTCTAAACTATGAAGATTTATTATTTAACTGTAGACAATCTGGAACGGTGTCAGATGTAAGTAGTAGGTATGTAGGTGTAATCAATTTGCTTCTCCGAATGAGCTGAACCAACGCGAAACTTAGACAGGCTATGTAAGAAGGCTACTTTCGAAGATGATAAGCCTCTAGGGTAGTCTTTTATTATTGAATGCATTGTTTGAGCAGGGAAATAGTGGACCAAAATAATGTCATTAAGCCCTGGGCTTGACCAATAATAGGTGTATTTTGGATGTCTGCTGTAAACCCTCGTAGTTGAGCCCAACATGGCTGACTCAGCTCAGCTGACGAAATATTTGCCTCAAGATTATCATGTGATTATTAGAATGAAGAACACACAAAGGTTACTGAAATAGAGCCTCGTTGACTAACTTTTATTGAAAATTTCCCCCATTTGACTGAAGAAAATGGAGGGCCTGAGGGACTTGGCCAAGTCTGTCTTTGCCGAATCACAAAAATTCCGGGATCCTGGACGGACCTATCAATTTGATGCACTCGAAATTAAGGTCCAATCGGCAAGTGGCAGTAAAATTACTAACTACAAACTACCGACGCCCCAATTGAGCCAGTTGGCTGCGCGCAACGTTGATGGCATGATGGAAGATGGGGTTCACGCTTCGTTAAAATTAGTGTGCGTCAAACGCGACCTTGACGTGGCGTTGAACGTGTCTCAGACCGGTTTCCACGTACTTTTCAAGGCGATGCGCGCCAATCCTGCAGCTTTATATCTGATTTGTCGTGATCAAGACGGTTTTCACGAATTTCTTGGCCCTGGCACCGGCTATTTGCCCACCCGCTTTATTGGGACCTCAATCTTCGCCCTTGTCTGGACGTATGACCCTGACACGGCCCATACAACCGGCATCTTCATTCAAAGGCTGAAAGATACGTTTGAAGAATTTGGAAAAGTACTAAGCGTGTTCGCATCATGTGCTGCAGTCCCATACGTGCTTTGCCTAGCAGCCGCTGTGGATCAAGTGCATCGACATGACGCTGAGACAATGGTCTCGGAGTTGGCTATCATCCGCACTGTCCAGGATCGCACGGGGTTTGGACCGCATAGTGGCTGGATAGAAAGGCCGCAGCGGCTGCTGTGGCGTAATTTTGACATTGATGAATTGGCAGCGTGGATGCAGGGTGTAGGTAAAGTTGCAGGTACCACCATGAACAAAATAAGACTTCAGAACCTAACTCGGCAAATGCTTGAGGTCTTGGTCAAGGCTCAGGAAGTAGGAGCGGAAGCAACGGGTGTGCCCGAAGGTCCGATGAGGGTTAGATATGAGACGAGCATGCGTACTCTCAGTGAGGCGGTGCCGGCTTTGGAGCGGCAAATGGATGTGCCAGCTGGGTTCCTTGCCTACTTGCAGTATCGGGCTGAGAAGTTGTCTGGAGTGGTGAGTAATGAATGCACTGAAATCAAATGGGATAAACCCATAAAGTATTTAATGGAATTCAGCTCTTTGCGTTTCTCACTCATGAAGATGCTACGGCCAGCATTGGGTTGGCGGCTGCTAGTAGGAGGGATAGTTCGTCGATGAAGACTATCGCGATTATGACCATGGCCTTCCTACCAGCCACGTTCTTCGCCGCCCTTTTCGCGGTGCCATCTCTGAGATGGGAGGAGTCAAGCGTCATTCAAGCCAAATTCTGGATATACTGGGCGTTCACGTTGCCAGCAACCGCCTTGATTTTTGGTGTTTGGCTGATGGTCACCAACCAGGGGTGGATGTCTTGTTTTAGGAATCGGAAATACCATATTGGTTGAAGCATAGATTAATGATGTGCTGTTTTCCAGAGAAAGGAGGCTTGCATTCGTTGTCTAATTGCGCGACCAAGGCTGTGCGCATGGCACTCCACTTGGACTAAGGAGTTTGTGAGGCGATGAGTTTAACCTGGAGCCGTAACCAGAGCCCTTCCACGAATGCATGGAATCATCAGGCCCACTTGCTGTGAGAGATGGTAAGTGTGCGAGAATGGCATCGGTAGATATGCTGTGCTGCTCATTGTTAATAGGTGGTTGAAGTTTGATTAAACCTGATCGCAGGCATTTTCATAGGCGGAAAATATGGGTTTCCCATCTGGTCAAAACCGCCCTTGCATTGCAACGTGGATTGGGAGCAGCAGCCGTGGTTGGCCCCCTTGGCACCGGAGATGCGCGTAAACACCAAGCCCAAGAGAAGGCTCAGGGGTACTCGCCCGGATGAGGGGGTGGATCTGGAGCACTCTTGCGGACAACGATGGACGAATCGAGACGGGGCTTGAGGAAGGTGGTGACGACAGCGGAGATCGGTGTTTTGGCTCCCTTGTCACGTTCCCCTGATACGAATTGGTCCCCTGTCTCGGCGCACGTTCCCGCAAAGCAAGGCTGGCTTCGTTTATGGGGCTTCGTTTTTTCACTGGCCTGTAGACTTTCGGGCATCGTAAGCTGGTGAAAGTTACGTGGCTTCCCGCAACTTTGATCACCAGACCACATGCTAGTCTACGTTAGTCATGTATATTTACGAAATAGGTTTGCATAGCCATAGGCTCTCTCAAGAGGATCCGCGAGAACAACTTGTGCTGTGCGAATAGAATCGAGGCTTGCGAGTCGGCGCACGTCAATGCATTTCGCCGCCATTCTCCATTAGACTTGGTTGGCTGTGGGGCAGGGCTGGTAAATTTGGGGGTCGACGGTGCCGGGTTTCAAACATTTTCTCCCAAAGACGGCTTCATATCTCATACGCACAGAATGATACGCGCGTCTGCGGGGCTGATCGCCGCCTCCTGTGCGCCAAGAGTCGCCATGCATCGCAATTGATGGATAGCCAATTGCAGTTGGAAAGCACAATAGCGGTATCAGTCATTCTATGTATGCATGGCGCCATTCCCCAGCGTCCCCTGAAAGATTCTCAGGAACAAGAAACAGATGTGAAACCGGATGCCTTGCTTAAAAAAGCCAGAATGGTCATTGGCCGTTTCCTACGGTAAAATTAAGGTACATGGGATTAGGACCGGGCTACCAACAGTATGATTAAGCATACATTCGTCAAAACCCCAGCATGAAGATGCTCCGATGCTCCAATTGGAAGCAGGAGAAAGTGGTATGGGTGCCCAGCCTTCAGCATGGACCTCGGTTTCCTGGGTCATGACGAATGCCGCATAGTTCTGAATCCAAGGGGAAAGCTGTGTGCAGCTCGCTCGCTGCAGGCGTGACTCGTCTTGAGCGGTGATGAGGTCTGTGGAGTGGCTTCATTTAGACACCTGCCGTAAATACAGGCAAGATCTTCGCCTATCACTAACTAGGCGCACTTCGTGCTCCCCAATCCCCAGCCAACCATTACCAATGGTAGCGATTTCATCCCATTTCTTTAACGGCACCCCGGCAATAAAGCTCCGTTACACTAGCCCCCACAAGCAATTGCCGTAAATAGACTCCACTCCCGCTTCGGAATGTGGGAGGCACAATGCTCGAGTGCCCTCCCTTGTCAAAGACTCAGACCCATGAGATCCACTTCGGATGGTTGGCCAAAGAATGGTTGTGCATCTCGAGTCGTAAGCGGGTCTCTACGCGAAACGCATGGGTAAGGCTTCGGCGATATAGGCGGAAAGAAGACAAAGAAAGTAGAAAAGAAGAATATAAGAGGAATCGATTGTCGTCTGCTTTTGGAGAATTAACCATCCGCCACTCCTCCAAGCTTCTCTCTTTTTGTAAGCACTGTCAACATGGTTTCATTCAAACTACTGGTTTCGGCCGGCTTGACGCTCTCTAGCCTTGCTTCGGCACACCCTGGCGAGTCTCACAGCCACCACCACATGAAGAGGCAAATCCAAATCCGTGATACGGTAGCAAACCTGGGACAGAGATCTTTGGACCAATGCTCCGGTTCAGCAAATGCCCAGGCCCTGAAGACTCGTTCAATTGCTCGACGAGCCCAGAAGGTCCAAGCCCTGCGAGAGCGACTGAACATCAAGACTGGTATGTATCATGACTTATGAAGCTTGAACCTACGGTTACTAACAGTTCATTAGCTCCCAAGAAACACCGCCGTGATGCCTCCGACCTCACTGCTTGGGAAGCGGTGAACCACAACATGACTGGCATCTCCGAGAACGACATGTTTACCCCCATCGCAAACGTTTTCGACGCAAACACCAGCTGTATCCTTGCCCCCGAGCTTACCGCTGGCCCCTACTACATCGTCGGCGAATACCTGCGATCTAACATTATCGAGAAGGAACACTGCGAAGGAGTGCCTCTGTTCCTCGAGGTTCAATATGTTGATGTTTCCACTTGCGCCCCAGTGCCCAAGCTTGCTACAGACGTCTGGAACTGCAATGCCACCGGTGTTTACTCCGGCGTTAGCTCCCAGGCCGGTCTCAACACGACATTCCTCCGTGGTATCCAGATCACCGACCATGACGGTGTTGTCCAGTTCGAGACCATCTTCCCCGGACACTACTCTGGACGTGCCGTCCACACCCATCTTTTGACCCACACCAATGCGTCGGTCCTCTCGAACGGCACCATTTCTGTCTGGAACAGCCCTGTTGCTCACATTGGCCAGCTCTTCTGGCCCGATGACCTCCGCGAGGAAGTTGAGGCCCTGGCTCCTTACAACCAGAACACCGTTGATGTCACTACCAATGACGAGGATATGTGGTCTGTTCTCCAGGCCGACGCATCCTACGATCCATTCCCCCAGTTCGTCTACCTAGGCGACACAGTGGAGCAGGGTTTGTTCGCCTGGATTCAGATCGGTATCAATGCCAGCGCCGACCACAGCTCCGACAGCTACTACGGTGTCGCCGGATATCTTGATGAGAATGGCGGTCACGCATTGGATAGCGGCATCGGTGGCGGCGGCGGTGAAGGTGGTGGCCCTGGCGGAAGTGGAACACCTCCCGCAGGCTTTCCCTCCCAAACCCCTACTCAGACTCCTTAAATGATCCTAGTTTGAGTTCTTTGCGAGTTATACGACAGCTAGAAGTATATCTAGATGGTAGATTGGAGGAGCAAAAGACTTCTCAGTTAGACATGAGCTCCAAGGAGCCTTCAGAATATGCAATTAGATATAGAAATGAATATACATGGTTCACGCTTGTTTTAGCAGTCATATTACACACATTCCCCATTTATTGACATTAGTTTTATGAAAGGAATCCTACAGAATTTGGTGCTGCATAAGCGGAAGACTTTTGGGCATTATTCGAGGTAGGTACATATCGATGACTATGGCTACATGGGTGAATTAGAACCGTGAGATCATTGGAGACTCTTCAACCGTGTTTCTCGGGGAGAGAAGACTTTTTTTAGACCCAAGAAATTAATCTGAACGATGTCAAACGATTCTTATCCTAGCAATAAATAGGGACGCGGTGCATAGACTATCCATTCTTTAAAACATCTGTGTGAATATCATTGGCAATATACTCATTACCAGAATGAATTTTCCCTTTGGTTTTCTTTTCTACTTTCTATGGCGTGGCATCGTAAATAGAAAAAGCCTAATTGAAACTCAAGATAAACCTGGAGACTTCTGAGACACATCGTTTCAAAGGCAAAGTCAAACTTCGCAATGCCCCCATTGTTAAGTATCAGGGTTGGTATTTTTTAGATTTCTTGGCGGCGGCGGCGGATAACAGTTACTTCCAAGCCCTCGAGGCTTTTGATATCGCGGATTGCTTCCTCAGTGAGGGGACTTTTAGGCGTTAGTAAGTCTCTGACGTGTATAGGAATGGCAACGTACGGGGGATAGCAGGTTGGAGGAAGTGTCTTGGTGCAGCCCCATTTATCAGTGTTGGTATCTCTTTCCACAATACTAGTCACGAGTTAGTTATTGAAAATGCCATATCATGAGGTATAAACACGAACAGAGCGGCCGTTCCAGCTTCTCGGACGTAGTCGTCATAGTTTTCAAAGCCGTACTTGATCCTGGTGCGATCCGCAAAAATGGTGCTCGCAGAGACCACGGTAAGAGCGCTCAAGAGGATACAGAACTTCATTTTGATTGAGTTTAGAGTGTACGGTATGTTTCGATATTGAATGAGGTGGTGATGAGGGAAAAGGTTATGGTATCCCCATTGCGTCAACTTGCTCCTTTTATATTGATTTAAAGACATGGCGGGGTAGCTTCTCTTCATCTTCAAGGACGGCACATGTACCTAGTAACTTAAAAATCGACAACCTACAGCCATTCTATGAAGCTCGGAAGATCTTTGCTGCACGACTCGAAATTGGATAAAATCCCATCCTGAAGTTGTCTGATATTTTGGTTTAGCTGATCTGCACGCCACTGCGAGTCAGCATCACCACCTCTTTAGGTCAAGTTGCTCGGCTACATTACTTGCTCTCTCGGCTTGCTCCACTGAGGCATATTATATCCAAGCTTATTCGTCTTTAAAGCGGTTTAGGAGTTCTTTGCAGCAATTGACTTTGAAGACCTGTTGCACTCTAGCATAATCAATGCATTATATTTGACTTCCAATGCATAGACATTAGCGGCCATAGCAACTTCCTGCTTCACTAGATGAGCACTTATAGGTTTATCATTTTTATTATCACTTCCGTGTGAATCTATTGACAGGCGAAAATTTTGAATATATGAGATGCGTAAAGGGTTTTTTGGGTTCCATTTGTATTATGAGGAGAGCCTAATATATTTGTATCATTGCATTATTCAAACACATGGACGGTCAATTATGTAATGGAACCTAGTAATGTGCCCTTCAGTGACTAGTTCTTCGTTACAAGACATCGGAATGGAGAAATATGTAAATAGCACGCACTAGTCGGAGTCAATGCGTTTCTATTCTTCGGGCGACTGCAGATCATCTCCAAGCTGGAATGCAACAAATACACAAGGTTTTCGGGCTGCTGGTATGGTTCGGCCATTAGTGCGCGGGGAAGAAGCCACAATAGCCAAGGTACAATTGAGAATACTGGCCACATGTATCACCAAGTGACCAAGTTCACGCTAAACCACAACGCAAAGTGTAATTAATAGTTCTATACAAACCAGGCTTTAGTAAATCTTGACAGTCCTCATACCATCTAGGGCGAAAGTTTCTCTTATATCCGAATAATTGAGACTTGAACAGATTCGCAGCGTATAACTAATGCACGCCAGAGTTTTATGAAGAGTTTTAAGGAGTGATGACTTAAAAAATGATGTGATTATTCGGTAGACTTTCTATGATGGATGTAACGGTGGTGGAATAACCTCGATGCCGGGTAAATCAGTCTGAGGGGCGTATTAATATGATTATCGTTATGTTCCTCCAAACCAGCCCTCAATTAGACAGGTTGGGTGGTTGCAACTTGAGTACAGAAACCGCCCACGCACGTGCCTACGTTGCAATCAATGTCGAAAAAACATGTGCACTTGTTGTTTTCACAACCATGGCCGGCCTTGCAATCTCCATCCGAAACACAAGCCAGTGTGGTAGCCTGTGAAGCCGAAGTGGTCTGAGAAGTGGTGGAAGTTGTAGGAGTGGAGGTAGGAGTAACAAGTGAAGTTTCCGCGAGAGAGGATGTATCTTGAGGCGGTACGGTCTGGGTAGTGGATGTCACTTCTTTCGGGGTTGTTGTTGGTGTAAAAATAGCGCCTGTATTGCTGGATGGCGTGAGGCATTGTCTCGTATCAGCGCCATGCGATAACAATAAAAGCATATTGGTGAATACAACGAGTCGCATTGTCATTTTCGTTGTTCAAAAGTGTTGCAGATGAGAAATCTTCTTTCTCTCATCTGTTTTGAGACCCTAGTGATTTTCGTACGGGTTGCACATAAATGCTTTTTCTGTTTATTAGAACGGCTGGGATTTGAGTCGTCTTTAATAATTTTTAGTCGGAGTTGTGGTGTGTTGGAATGCTCTATCTAAGGCTTGTGTGAAACATGATCTTAAAGGAATGAGTTTTATTCAGTTATGATTGGAATTCCTTAGCTAGAACTGAATACCGGATTTTGACTGGCTTAGAAACGAACAATGTTAATATCAGCCCTTAATAAGGGAGGGCCTTTTAATTTAATGACGCTCTTTTTTAAGATTGCAGCAAGATGTTGGAAAAAAAACCTCGTCCATGTGTTTTCAACCGAACAACGTGGTTTGCGGGGGAAATCCGACATCGCATTGCTGCCCATATTTAAATCAAAAATGGATCCTCCAGCATTCTAAAAACCTGGTGGTTCTGATCAAACCAATTTCCCAACTCTGTTCCGTAAGCCAGGTCTGCGTTATTACCAAGCCCAATCCCCATGTCACCAAACTGTTCTCCCGTCGCATGACTATGCATGTGAGAAGGGTCCGTGTGCATGTGGGTTGGAACATTCATCCCCGCTTCCGAGAAGAGCATTTCAAATGGCATATCTGTGGTGCGCCCGTATGTTTCCTCCGCGGTACTTCCACTCCCTGCAGAGTCGATATATTTGGCTGCAACTTCATACATGAGTTGAAAGAGACGATGCTGTTTTTCATAAATGCTCAGTAGATCCGGTGACAACAGTTGTAAGGTTTCTACAACTGCAGCCAAACTTTCTAGATGACTTGAGTCGCGAGTTTCAATTGTGTGGCAGAAGAGCACAATAAATGGCACAAGAGGGGATGATATTAGAGCCCTGCATATTTGTTAGCGAGCTAGTTTCACTTGGGGCCACAATTAAGACATCGCATTACCACTGTACGTAGAGATCCAGCACAATTGAATCACTTTCCCTCAATATGTACAAACAGGCTTTATGTTCCTGTAGACATTCATGTGCTGCAGAAAGACACTCATCGCAAAATGCAGAGTTGCTGCTCGAGTTGGGCTGTATGCTTCGATATACTAACGTTAGAATAGCCAGATGTGACACCTTATCCGCGCGCCTAAATATCTCATGATGAGGGAAGTCTAAAGCCATGTGAGCTATTTCATAGAGTTGATCCTGGTTATATAAGTTAGTATTCTTTCAGGTTTGCTTTTGGCAGTTTTACCTCGACTGGATCTTGACTGAGAAATACGTCCTGTATTCTCGAAGCCAGTGCTTTAGCCTTGGCTTCTCTGGTGGCTGCCGGCAGAAGTAAAGCCCCGGGGCAATAAATATCATCATACACCTTGCCCTGAAGTATAGACATTTTGATCCATTTTGGAGGGGTCGGAGGAACCCCATCTGCTAGCATCTCATCGCCAGATTCAAAGGGAGTGGTGATGTCTCCATCTCGGATTATGGATGGTCGATTCAATCTTAAAGAAAGCATTTTGTCAAACATGTGAATATACCAAAACAGCCTGATTCTACGGTGCCTTGATATTCTTGTCTCTGGTTTCAAAGGGATATCTCGATGATAGCCTAGTGTAATACACATTTGGACAGATGCGGAGAGACAGCTCCAAGACAAGGATATTCGGCATCTGCTAAGGTAGTATGTCGACTTGAATCTGGTTAGCTACAGGAAATTAAGACACAATTTCATATATTTACCGCCATGAATAGGGCTAGTGCGAAATCGAATGTTGATGGAAGGTTGAATGGGAGATTTGCTAGGATGGTGTCCAAACTTCCACGGCAAACAATGGCCTGAGAGTTGAACTCGGATTTGAGATCATTGTCTTTTTCTATACTAGCGCATGCCAGTAGTAAATTAAATAACCCGCAATGAACGATGATGATTTCAGCAAGTGACGGTTTGCCAGAGTAAACGGACATGAAGTACTCCACAAAATGTCCGACACTTTCGATTTCGATGCACCATAAGAATTTTAGTCGAGCGTCCTCTAACGAGTCATGGTCGTCAGTATAAGCTTTGTATGCTTCAAGAAGATATTTACCCCTCAATTTTTGTATCGCAGTCATGGCAAGTTGTACCGGGGGCAGCTGGAACCCATCTGAGCTGGCATTGGGGGAAATCAATTGCGGCTCAGGTACGCTTGATCGTCCGCTCCTAGGTTCTCGAACTTCAAGCATATTTTTAAGAGCATTTATACTAGATTTGACTTCCGGCAAATCGCGTAAAACGTCGCTACTATTTACCGTTTGTTGGGCGAAGTCAGTGGCGAAGGTGGCCTGCGCCGTCAAAATGACGTCGCTTTCCAACTCAGACCCAGATGCATCGTTAGTAGCTTGGTCCTGAGAAAATGGGGAAGAGTTGAATGGGGATGGCTTCTTTTGAGCTGCGACATCTGGATGAGTAGAAGGCAAGCTGTTTGGAGAAGAGGTGATGTTATCCACAGCAAGACAAATGCGATCGAGCTTGTTGGAAATGTCATCGAGTTTGGCATCGCTAACGCTAGTTAATCGTTGAGGCAAATGTTCAGGACTGTGGAGCAACTCACTATCCGCTAGATACAAGAACACGCTGTCGCTTTGCACGAGGCTTAAATCCAGCTGGATAGGAGCATGGTATCGCCTTACGTGAACAGGGACCGCATGGATCTACACGGTCGCATCGAACCTATGTAGAAGGAAACTTAGACAATGGTTCGATTCAATAGGTCGCACCTGTGGAGTATGTACCTTGCGCTGTCTACATTGATCACACTGAGATGGTGAGGTTAGCCATAGGATGCAAATTTGGGATTCGAGTAGTATCAATCTCACGGATAGTTTTTGGACAGGATTAGCGCGGGCTTCAGAGGCTCCGGCTTCATCAACGTCCGTCTCAAACGCATCGGCGTCCATGATAGTGTGGCTGTCGTGTGGTGGGCGGCGGTATGTCGGTGTGATTTTCCGTCCGACAATGCGAGCTTTGAGACTGGAAGCCTGAGAGCCTATTTAGCTGACTCGTCATGTGAAATGGAGAGTCTTGGCGGGAAGAGTTTGGAGTTAGTGCATGCTGTGTGGAGACAAGGATGGCACAGCTCCTTGTCGTAATGCAGATTACCGGGGAGTGCTATTGGCTGGAGCGTATTTTGTCTAATTAGTGTCCAAAACCAGGCGTCTCAACCAAGAGGATATCTTTGTCATCTTCCGCTTGGCCTGCCCCACTTTCGCGGGCCACCTCCAATGTCGGCATCTCGGTGCGTCCGTGATGCCGCAGTAATCGCGCTGACGATGGAAGACCTCGCCATTTCGGACACACACTCCAATTCTGATGCCGAAATTTACAAGTTTGATAGATGGATGTCATAGTAGTCGAGAGCTGCCTAGTCTTAGTTTTTTTTTTTGTGTCAGAATGCCAAGATCGTGGAATCCACACACAAGTTAGATTAAAACCCATGATATCCCCATATCTTGTGCCAATGTGCCTTTATAGACCGCAGTTTCCGCTATCATTCATTTTCTATTAATTTTCTTGACATATCTCATCATTTATTTCCCGGCCTTTGACCCTTTCTCTTCCCCTTCCCCTTCCCCCGTGTCGCCACGATGTCACCAATGGCAGAGAAAGAGAGTCCTGGGACTGGTAAACAACCGGGTTCTGTTGACCATGATGCGAACCAAGAGTCAGACCCGGCCCACAATGAGAGGTCCGGCTCCAAGGATTATGTGGTATGGTCCGAAGTGATTAATAGTTTTGCTCATATTTATGTTGACTGGTCCAGCGCATCTTTACCTACATGGGCACCACCGATTATGCCCTCGGTTCAATCGCCATCATCGCTGCCATAGGCTCAGGCACTGCATTTGCCATGGTTAATTTGGTCATGGGAGATTTTATTTCCCTTATATCCGTAGTTAATACTGGCTCAACCCCCAGCAACTTCATGTCCGAAGTGTCTAAAACCGCGTATGTTCCACCCCCTCGAACTTTCAGACTTTGGTCCCTGATGACTCTCCCAAGCCTTTACTATGTGTACATTGGAATCGCTAGATTCGTGTGCACCTATATTTATTCTTCTCTTCTCACCTATGTTGCTCTCAACATTACCCGGAACATTCGCCACGGATACTTGAAGTCGGCCCTTGGGCAAGAGGTGGGCTTTTTTGACCGTAATTCTGGGGGCTCCATCTCCATGCAGGCCACTTCCAATGGGAAATTAATTCAATCTGGTATTTCAGAGAAGCTTGGTCAGATCTTCCAAGCCTTAGCAACATTTGTGGCAGCTTTCATTATTGCTTTTGTCAGCCAATGGAAGCTGACTCTTATCCTCATATCCATCGTACCAGCCTTGCTCTTAGTTGGAGGAGTTGGAGGCGCTCTTGATGCTAGTATTGAAACGAAAATTCTTAAAGTCCACGCCCAAGCTGGATCTTTTGCTGAAACGGTTCTGGCCAGCGTGCGAACAACCAAGGCATTTTGTCTCGAAACCAGGATGTCCAGGGAGTACTTCAAAATCCTTCACCAGGCAAAACTCCTTGGCAATAAAAAGAACCTCATTTATAGTATTATGTTTGCAGGGGAGTTTTTTATCATCTTTGCTGCAATGAGTTTGGCCTTCTGGCAGGGAATCAGCATGATCTCTCGAGGAGAAGTATCTGAAATCGGTACAATATTCACGTATGTGCGATATTTCTTTCACTTCAGGCGTCATTCATCCTTGAAATCTCTCGATTATTCATATTTTCTCACTTTTATTACACTCTAATTCGAGGCTAACTTGTGTTTTCATAGTGTGTTATTTTCGGTTATAATGGCGGCCTCCACGCTGAACTCTATTGCTCCCCACGCAGTTGTCTTCACTCGCGCTGCAGCTGCTGCAGGTGAATTGTTTGAACTAATAGACCGTAAATCTGCCATTGATCCTTTTGATGAATTTGGCGAGGCTCCCCGAACCACCGAGGGATACATTGAAATCAACAATGTCGTGTTCAGCTACCCTACTCGTCCTAGCATTCACGTTCTTGATGAATATTCCCTTTCTATTCCGGAGGGAAAAGTGACAGCACTTGTTGTGGGTACAGGATTTTCCAACTTGTCAAAGTTTTCACTAAAATGCCTGCCTTTCTTTTAGGGTGTCAGCGGATCTGGAAAAAGCACGATTATTGGCCTTCTTGAGCGCTGGTATAATCCAAATGCGGGGACTATTAAACTAGACGGCAAGAATATTGAAGAGTACAACCTCAGGTGGCTTCGAACCCATGTACGACTAGTACAGCAAGAACCTGTTCTCTTCGATGGCACCGTATTTGAGAATATTTGCAATGGGCTGGTTGGGACGGAATGGGAGAACAGTCCCCGCGGACAGAAACTCGAGCGAGTTCAGGCTGCCGCAAAGACAGCTTTCGCCGATGATTTCATTCAGCAACTTCCGGATGGGTATGATACTCGTATTGGTGAGAGGGGAGGTCTTTTATCCGGTGGCCAGAAACAAAGAATTGCAATTGCTCGAAGCATCATCTCGGAGCCAAAGGTACTGCTACTCGATGAAGCCACTAGCGCTCTGGATCCTCACGCGGAGGGTATCGTGCAAAAGGCTCTTGACGAAGCTTCAAAGGACCGAACTACTATTGTCATTGCGCACAAACTCAAGACAATCCAACACGCCGACAACATTGTTGTGATGAAAAAGGGCAAAATTGTCGAACAAGGCCGGCATGATGATCTGGTTGCGCGTGGTGGTTTCTATGCCGCTTTGGTAAAAGCCCAAGATATTTCTGCTAATAAGGTAACTCAAAGTTCCGATGATAGCTCTGATGATACCGATGTCGAAATTGACCTCAAGAAAACAAACACGCTACAAAAGCGACAATCTGAAACCGAAAGACTGGTTGCTGCGCAAAACCGAGAGGACTATAGCCTACATCGAGGTCATGGTATACTCAGAACTATCATCAAGCTTATCAAACTCACACCGGAGATCAAAGAGTGGCATGCACTTATTATTATCACTTGCATTATCGGAGGTAAGCTTTTGTTTCTGGCTTGCTGCGTTTCTGCACATCAACATACTCACCACTAGGCAGCTGGGGTTTATCCTGGACAAACAATTCTTCTAGGCCGAATAATGGACGTCTTCAAGGCAACTGATATGCAGAAAAAAGGAAACTTTCTTTCCTTGATGCTTTTCGTCATGGCGCTTGGATTGCTGGTTGTGTATGGTATCCTCGGTTGGGCTACAAATGTTCTCTCACAGGTACGTTTCTCACCGGCTATCCCTACAATGCAGGCATTGACAGTACTTACTATTTGAGCTAGACCTTTGCAGAGAAGATTCGAGCTGAAATGTTTGCATCCATGCTTCGACAAGATCTCCGCTTCTTCGATCGTCCCGAGAATACAGTTGGAGCACTGACCAGCAGGATCGACTCATCCGCTCAATCTATCTTTGAGCTCATGGGCTTCAACATTTCAATCATAGGGATGGCTATGATTTCTATTATAGTTTGCAGCATTTTGTCGATATCATTCTCCTGGAAGCTTGGCCTCGTTGGTGTTTTTGCCGGAATGCCTCCCATGATTCTGGCCGGATACGCAAGAATCCGCCTTGAAACCAAGATGGACTCTGACATCGATAAGAAGTTCTCGAAGAGTGCATCAATTGCCTCGGAAACTGTCACCGCTATTCGAACCGTATCATCACTCGCTATCGAGGAGGATATTCTTCGCAGGTATACCACCGAGCTTGATTCCGCCACAAAAGAGTCCCGAGCTCCGCTGTTTACTATGATGATATGGTTCTCCTTGACGCAATCTATCGAGTATTTCATCTTAGCGCTCGGATTTTGGTATGGTTCTAAGCTGGTGTCCGAGGGTCAAATCACGTTTTATCAGTTCTTCGTCTCCTTTATGGCTGTCTATTTTTCTGGTCAAGGATGCGGTCAAATGTTCAGCTTCGCAAGTAGTAAGTGGCCGTCGGGACTGTTACTCGACAGCATTCTAGTATTGGATTTCTCAACTAACCTTACCTACAGGCTTCACCAAGGCTAATTCGGCTGCTAATTACTTTTTCTGGATTTGTAGTCTCGAGCCAACGATTCAAGAAACGGCTGAAAACAAATTAAACGGACCAGCTGAAGGGTGCAAATCCTATGATTTAAAAGATCTCCAGTTTGCATATCCTCTTGCACCTCTGAATCGAGTGTTGAAGGGTGTCTCGTTGAAGGTAGGGTCCAAGTCTGTTTCTTAATTTGCTTGGTAGCTAACGTCTACTATAGATTGAGCCCGGCCAGTTTGTGGCATTTGTAGGAGCATCTGGTAAAGTCATTTCATCATTCATCAGCTGCATTAACTGATGGAGATTATAGGTTGTGGTAAAAGTACAATGATCTCACTTCTGGAACGATACTACGACCCAACAGCTGGTGGCATAATCATTGATGACAAAAGTCTTCTTGCGGACCTCAACCCTCGTCTCTATCGCAACCATGTATCTCTCGTCCAGCAAGAACCAGTCTTGTTCCCCGGGAGCATTCGCGACAATATTGCGATGGGTATACACCAACAAATTTGCACTACAGAGGATCAATCTGTAGAGGACAAGGCAATTGAAGTTGCGTGTAGAGCAGCCAACGCATGGGAATTCGTCAGTTCCTTGCCGGAAGGGGTTCACACACCTTGTGGGATAGGCGGAAGTCAACTTTCAGGTGGTCAAAGACAGCGCATTGCCATCGCCCGAGCTCTGATTCGCGATCCGAATGTCATCCTCCTGGATGAAGCTACGAGTGCGCTTGATACTGAGTCAGAGAGAATTGTCCAGTCGGCATTGACGGATGCTGCAAAGTCGTCAAACCGCATTACGATTGCTGTTGCACACCGACTTTCAACAATTCGTGACGCGGACTGTATCTTCGTATTCTACGGCGGCCATGTCGTTGAAGTTGGCACTCACTCGGACTTGATTGCACAGGGAGGCATGTATAAAAAGATGTGCGAAGCCCAGAGTCTGGATTCCTCAGTTTAACAGGCTCGCATTTTGTGTCCTTTTCTCTCTACCCTTTCCCTCCATCTTTTACTTCTCTTTTTTTTGATGATTAGGAGTTTAATAAATGCTTAAATCACAATAGACATTAGTATACTTCATATAGATATAGTAACAGTTGAGATATAATTCTAAAATGAGCCTTTTCTTTCCCAACCAGCCCAATATGCACGTCAAACTCACGACAAGCCCTTTTACCTCAACTTGAGCCATCTACCAGTCTATTGAAAGTTTTTGCTAGGTAGCCACAGTTTAGAACACGACTTACTGAATAAGGTTAAGCAAAACGTGGCTATAATAGTTCGGAGTCTCAACCCACGACGTTGCATTTCTGGCCTTGTGTAGCGTTTGTAGTGAGACAGTGACAGGCGAGAGTCCTGTCAAATGATTGAAAGGGTCAACAAGCGACATGATGACTGGGGGTTTATCTCTAGTTCAATTGCCCTTTTTCATCTAACAATACCACACCGAGGATAGTTTTCTCAGTTACACAGCTTTGAGTAGTGTCATTGTTCTGGAGGCCTTGATAAAAATGTGGCGGCCCGCACCGTCAATAGCGTCTCAGCTACTCCAGTGGCGCTGATGGTGCCTATCCACTAGGGGCGGCAGGTTCTGTGAAGACCCACTGAGTGACCTGCTTCTGCTTCCCTTCTGCTTAAATCGCCACCAATCGCTAGCTTTCATGAAAAAGGTGGCTAAATCGATAGTCTGTGGCTATTCAGAGTCTAGAACCCAATGGTAACATTGTGGCCAAACGGAAGCTACAAAAGGAATGGCAAACCCCTCTCATTGAGAAAATATGACACCTCTCAACCCTCAATTGAATCCCTCTCTGAATCTTGTCCCTCTGTCATCATGGTGGTCCAAAATCTCGACATCAGTTGGTGGGCGAAGCTTGACGGCGAAGCTCTTGTTGAGACGATAGTGACAGAAGACTACGTGTATGCCGGTACCTACGGACACGTCTATCGTTTTGATAGACATAGCGGCGACAAGCTGGCCACGCAAGATTTACCCGGCTATGGACACTCTCCAGTATCGATAGCAATGTCACCAGACAACCGCTTGGTCATCACGACTAACGGGTATCTCGCCTCGCTTGATCCAGTCTCGCTAGATATTGTATGGCACAAATCGGTGCCCGAATGGGACGGGTCAATTCATCTCGTCTTGACCAAGAGTGCCATATTCACCGCCTCGGCGGGTGTTGTGTGCCAATATGAGTACGACAACCCCGGCGCACCAAAAGTAACGAGAGTCTCGGGCGCAAAAGCTGAAACGCAACTCGTTGTGCGTGAGGATATTGGTGATTTTATCGCTGGAAGCGCCGGATACGTCATTTATGTTAAAAAGGGCGACGTCAAGTGGACAAAGCGGCTCGAACATGTGTCTGGTGTCACATCCGTCATCTCTCAGGACATGCAGGGACTTTTCGCCGGCGGTGACGGCTACGTCTACGAACTCAACGATTTCAATGGCGAAATATTAAGTACAGCCGACGTTGGCGCACAAGCCGAAGGCTATGCGGAGGTCAACTTCACTCTCGAACCAGACAGCAACCGCCTATACGTGGGAACAAATGGCTTTGGAGTGTGCCTCAGCACCATAAATCTCGAGTTCAAATATTCCACGAGTTTACCAAAGTCTGGAAACCACGTCACACTCGTCTGTTCGATCCAGGACACTGCCGTTTTTGGATCTCAAGGACGCGTCTTCCAATTAGATGAGGATGGTAGCATCGTGGGAAGAAATGACATGAGTGGGTACGGTGACAGCAACAACGCTGTCACTTTTCTAGCACCCGATCACGTCCTCACCTCTCCCGACGGTTATTTGGCCATGATGAAGATGGAAACACCCCCTGAAATCATCACTTTCGATGATTAAGGGTTTCCCGGGCGCCACTAGAAGAAATTATATGTGGATTAAAAAGCATACAAGAAGCAAATAGGTGCATATAGAACTGGTGTCACAAATGAAGGAAGTAATAGATGATTCTAGTTTAAACCTCACCTAAGTTTGTCAATAAAGCCAGAGCAAATTATTTTCTTGGCCTAACTTTTACGGCGATGCTTAATGCGAGAATTAAACATATACCGAAGCTCTATGTTTGATGATAGAACTTGATTATGGTGCCATCTACATGCCTCCACAAGACCACTATATGTGGTAATTCGGGTATGCTATCAATTTCCATAGTTTAAATAATTGAATGGAATACTCTATTATAAAGATGACAAACTGATGATAAATACTAGTCATTACCTCGTCATTTTTCAAATACCGGAATGCACGCTACCAAGAGACTCGTCTATCAGGCGCCCTTACTACCTGCTACTATACATGACCTCAGCCGTCACAACGACATTGATGCCCTTGTCGGACAGACTGTGAGGTTCACCTCCAAAGATTTCATCAGAACTTTTTCCTTCGGCAGTGGCAAAAGCTCTCACTTCTGTAGTCGGCGCTGAAACTTTGTCTTGGTTCCTTGTGTTGTCCTCAAGGTCTTTTCCTGGCTTGATCCATAGTTTGGCCTCGTCATCATCAAAGGCCTTCTTGGCAGATGCAGAGTCATCAGCGGACTCCAGTTCTATGGCATCATTTACCCGTCGACTGAACTGTCTTCGGTTCTTGGAGATGAAAGATCCCTTGGGGGCTTTTTGGGAAGCGCCTGACGTCCCAGATGTGCCGTAGCTTCCCATGCGGGAACCGAAAATTCCAGGCAGAAGACGTACCACCAGGGGCTTCAAAGAACTAGCAGAGGCGCAGACCACACAGCCAGTAAGCTCAGCATACATCCAAGAAAGCTCATTTGCAAGACCCCAGGTGTAGTTTTCGCTGCTGAACAAGTGTACCGTGAGCACACAGTTGTAGGTTGCGACAATGATGACACTGTCTTCTGGTTAGCTCGATCGTGTTACTGTTGAAAGACATCAGGGCAAACTCACAACCCTCCTGTGGCAAAGAGAATCAAGAGTGATATCTTTTGACGGGTTGGGATTTGAAGGGGGACAACAATCCTCAGCGGTAGAAGGAGGATAACCAAATCCATGACAACATTCGCCACAGATGCGGCCAAGAAGAACCTAAACTTGTTGATACATGTGCCTGTTGCCTGTGCCTCAAGGTTCCAAGCTGCATATATGGGTCTACAGCCAAAGAGACTGATGAAAGCATAGATGATGCCATATGAAACGAAACATACGACAAGTATTTGGACTGTGATTCGAAATTTTCGCTCGGGGCAAAGTCGTAGATAGAAGAAGAGTAGAGAGACCTTGGCAATGTCGGACGATAGCATGTAAAAGATGTTGACTGGAACCGTCCACTGGAGGCAAGACGGGTTAGCGATTGTTAGAGACGCTTTGCATTGGGGTAACATACCTTGAGTAATGTTTCATACTCTGCCAGAGTCACTTGCCAAAAGTTCCTGGCGCATCCTCCATAGGAAACCACTGTGCATGATGAGCATCGGAGTGGAGAGCAAGATGGGGGAGGGGATTAAGCTTACTTCCCATAGTGCAGCCATAAAAGACCCAACAGCAGATCAAGGCTGCTCCAGTGAGAACTGCACTTGATGTTAGGATCAATCAGTAAATGGCTGAGACTAATTACTTACAATCATCTAGGCGTAAAGAATTCTTCATAAGACGAAGGCGGGTGAATATTCGCAAGACATAGATGACGGTCGCAAAAGTGAACAACACGGCTCCAATGGTACGTTGAGTTGTGGCCATTGAGGCGGCGGACCAGCGGTCCTCGCCCTTTGGCGGGGCCATCATGTAGCCGTCGCTGGACATTGTGTTGTTTGGTTGTGGTTAAACACAGTCAAGGAGGCTCGTTTCATCCAGACGCTGAATCAATCCGACAAGTTTTTTTCAGCGACCGATCGCGACATTATCTATCAATTCTGCTCCTCGGTAACAGATGACATGCAATAATCAAGGCAAATTGTAAAGATCTGCAGCGGGACGGCGCATGCTTCTTTTCTTTTTCAAGGCGCTGTAACGCGCTGTTGTTGGGTCCGGCGTCTCCAGTCATGCTGGCCAGTTTCACGACCCTTCCTATCAAGCCGACGCAAGGGTGGGGATCTTTTTTCTTTTGGCTGCTGGAGCTGTGACCTATCAACTCGTGCGCTTGACGATGCTACAGCAATCCCTCTATAGGCAGTACGAGAATGCTACGCTGGAGTATGTGCGCGCGTCTGCGAGGGTAAATGGGGCTGAAAAAAAAAATTGGGGATGCTGCAATAAAAAACTCTTCCCTGCAATCAATTCGTAACCCCAGCCGAATGATCTTGGTGGCGGGATTCTCGTGGAGAGGGGGGATGCTTTGGTGCATTAGTTGCGAACTCCGAATGGATGTCGTCGTCGGTCCATGATCCGTGATCAATCAGTGGTACACTTCACTGTGGCCAATGCGGAAGACGCCATTGTCCACCAGAGCTAAATGGCACGACACCCTTGCGCGGAAACACGTTTCCCGGGGCTTGGATGGCTTCGTGGCTTCAAGCCCTATGCCTGTCAAGATCCACTTTGACGTGGCGACGGTGGCATTGCCTGCAGACGTTTCGTTTCCAGTGCCTTGCATGCTCGTGACAGGAACGCTGCTTTTTCCGCTATGCGAAAAGCAATTCGAAGCCTACTCTGTGCGTCTTGGCCAGAAAAAATCAGGTCATGTTGGGAATTTTTGAAAAAGCCTCACCTGGGCGTCGAGCTGAAGAATTTGACACGCAAGGGTCCCTGCTGCCTCTTGGCAGGTTGCGTCGCAGTGTATCTACAGCTAATCGAGTCGGACGCGCCCAGGCGGCGCAAGATGTGATAATTGACAGCAGCCTTACATGGCGCCTCCAAAGGGGGCAAACGCGGATGAAGCCTCGGGCTGCCGACCCAATAACGGCGCGATAGCGTCGCGCAGGAACATGGCGGCGGCGGCGATGGCGTCGGAAACGGCCGCCCACCTGATGGTGCGGCCCCATCCTTCAGGGGCTTCGGGAGGACAGGGATACGGCTGCATATCCAGCGTCGGGACTCAGCTGATAGGGCGGATATAGGGCGATGCAATGGTGCTGCAACGTCCCAACAACAGCTCCACGAGAGAACAAGTGGGCCAGGGCTCGAATAAGAAACCGTTGGCCCCGTCTATCCCCGAAGGACGCAAAAAAGCAAAGACTTACACTTCTCTTGGGTGTATGGGCGGCCAAAGCCCCTGGGAAAAGCGCTGAAGAGGGTCCAAATGAAGGCTAGTGGCAGGTTGCGGGTTACCACTTGTGATTCACATCAATGCTCGGGCTTCCGAAGCCGTGATGGAAGCTAACCAGGGGCCTACTCACCCCCTCAGGGTATCGCCGCCGAAATGGCAGAGGATCTCCCCAATGACCCTGCCATCACCCGATCCCTGGGATCCCCATATCGCCTCTTGCTGGGTTCTAAAAGGGGACGGGAAACAAGGACTAGATTAGCGGCCGCGGCGGTGGGAATGGAGGGGTCCTCATATATAAGAAATCAGATCTAGCCCCGTGCGCACCCTTCAAGGCCTTCATCTAGTAGTACTCTGAACTTTAATTGACGAGATCAAGGACACAATGGCAAACCCGTATCCATTCCAAGATAAGGTGATTGCAGTCACGGGCGCCAGCCGCGGCGCTGGGCTCGCTCTCACACGCTACCTGCTCGTGCGCGGCGCCAAGGTGTCCATGGCCGCGACCTCGGAGGAGAATCTGGCCAAGGCCAAGACGGAGATTGAAATCGACATCCCAGACGTCAAGGGCCGTGTCATGACGTTCCCCGTCGATGTCAGCAACCCCGACCAGGTGAAGAACTGGATCGAGGCAACAGTTGCTGAATGGGGGGAGCTCGACGGCGCAGCAAACGTCGCCGGTGAGTGGACTCGGACCGGCTGTGGCGTTTTAACTATCACAGATGGAAATGGCTGACATTCATTCCTCCGCACCAGCCAAAATGAACAAGAGCATCCACCCAATTGAGGATCTAGACCTCGAGGAACTCAAGGAGATGCTGGACGTCAATGTGATTGGCACGTTTAACAGCATCAAATACGAAATGAAGCACATGAAGCCGGGCGGCAGCATCGTTAACTGCGGCAGCCAGCAGGTCAAGTACGCATCCGGAAACATGGGTGCATATGCAGCCTCCAAGAACGCCATCCGCGGCCTCAGCCAGGTCGCCGCGTTTGAGGGCGGTGCCAAGTACCCCAAGAACCCAATCAGAGTCAACCTGCTATGCCCGTACGTGCATCTCAGCTCCCCCCCCGATCCTTTGCCTCAGCTTGCTGACAGTGTTTCCTCAAGGGGATGTATCGACACGGACATGATCCGCCAGCCCTTGCATCTGCCCAACGGCGGGGGTACGTGGACCATGACTGAGGATGACAACCTGACATCCATCATCAAGCGCTACTCTAAGCCCGAGGAGATTGCCGCCACCATCGCTTTCCTTCTTGGCGATGAAAGCAAGTTCATTACCAAGCAGGAATGGTACGTCGACGGAGGATGGATGGAGGCCAACTACGTAGCCTAAGCACCACATACACTTTTATGCACTTTACGGGAGGCAATAGTCCATTTAGATATCCTAATGTACACGTTGATTATTTCGCTCATAGGCGTTAAATGACACATAAAACCATGATTCTTTCGTTCGTGCTCAATTTTCATCAAAAAAGTTAAACGCCAGGTTGGTCAAGTTCTGGTCGTAGGTCCAAGCACCAAACATGTCCTCAAACGCCTCCACTGGGAACGGCTGCTCCACCCCGGCATTTGAGTCGTTCATCTGGCCATGTGGCAGACAGCCCCGCTCGTACAGCTCAAACTGGTGCAAATTCTCGCTGCTCAGCTCGTCTGCGATACTGGGGCACAGGTCCACTTCCCACTGCGCCGCCAGGGATCGAATCGCTCGGATGGACCGATTGGCCCAGTCCCAATTCGTGTTCATCTCGTAGAGGGCTTTGATGCAGATGCAGAGACATCGCATGGACTCGCCACTGGCGCCTGAGCCGGAAGCTTTGACGTCCAGAAGCAGCATAATGGCCGCCGTAAACGTAGGATGCACCGCAGAAATGGGCATGCAACGCTGTGTAGTTTAGGGTTAGCAATTAAGTATATCCGGTCACCAATAGAGGTTTTTTTCGCTTACGTTTGTATAGTTATTTCTGTATATACGTAGGATTCTCGAAATCTTCACTGCCGAAACCTTGCAAAAACGCGAATGGATGTCTTTCCCTTCAGGATCATATTCCACGGGATTGTGACCGCGATGAAGGGATTTGAAGAATGGTCGGTGTATCAAAATAATTGAGTGGTGGTATTGAAGACTGGGAATATCAGCCGTCAGTCACAGGGGGTTAAAAACGGCAGGTCAATAGGCGGCTCACTGAAGTTGGTAAACATATGGGGCTGAGGGCTGAAGACTGGACTCGGAAATTTTAAGCGATTTCGGTAGCTTATCGAAGAACTTTACAGCTTGCAGATGTGTTTTCATGACGCGTTCTTCTCTTTCCCGATCGGTCCATGAGGATCGTTGGGCATACCTAAAAATTTAGCCTCGGCATAATCGCCACCTAAATTTGGATGCTCACAATTGATCAATTACTTCGGACGTGATAATCATTATCTCACACGTGTACATGGCATTCTCATTAATGTGGGCGGTCGAGAATGGCTCGGAAATTTTGACTTGTTCTTCAGTAAGAAATGATAGAGGGGGGAATTTTCCTGTTGGTTTCGTCGTGGTGATGTTGTATTCCTGGATACTTGCAGGTCTTCCCATTCCCAGACAGTACAGCCTTAAACGCCGTCAGTATCCCCCATGGCATCATCACAATCAAACTTACTTGTCCAGTACGTAAATGCCCCAAAAGGCAACGTTGCGTGCTTCGACGTCTTCTTCGGAGACTAGGCCTTTCGATGCATATGCTGTGCAGTCCGACTGTAGCCCCAGGTTCATGGCCATTCGCGTCGCCATGCCAATGTACATGAACCCAAGCCCCTCATTGTCTATTGAAGCGAAGAATAATCCAAGAAGGGCAGTCGCTTGGACCGTGGACGTTGTGGGTGCTTCATATTCGCAATGGAGCATTATTTTAGCTTGCGTTGCAAACGCTTCCCCTGCCGTGTTTGCATCATCCGGATCCGCTCTGAGTTCGAGCCTCGAAGAGTAGCGCGACGCAAGAGCAAGGATTGCATTAAGAAGAAGTGGGGTGCAAAACCTTCCAGACTTTTCCACGTAAAGATCGATGACAAAGGATTCTCTAGGCACGATGTATTGCCATGAATTTTGCCATTTCCAAAATAGACCGAGCAGGTGGTCCCGCAGTTCATCGGAAGGCTCAAAGTATCCTGGCGACAGCTGGGCGACGGCTATACCACGGTTTCGTGCCTCGAGTGAAGATGGCAACCTTAGAGTGTGATTCTGGATGATGTCAAAGTTGCTAGAGGCACCAAAGAAACGCAGTTCTCCGGCATCGCCCAGGGTAAAACAACCCAGTGCATTGGTCAACTCCTCCACGGACTCCTCTTTAGCGTCGTCGGATAGTTCGGGAACGGCTGTCAGATCAGACGAAACAACGATTGTCTCCTCGTGTTCACAATACTCACTAGGCTCATCAGGAGGTAGTGGTCCAGATGTGCCCAAAGCAAGCGCGAGTCTTTTCTCAAGACTTGCAACGCGTGCTTCTAATGCCATGATGTAAGCATTACTGGGTCTCCTATTGTTCTGTAAGTGGTGGGTGGATACTTGGAGGCTCGGAACCAGGGGATGCACACTTTCTCTTACTCTCAGCCTGGGTATATTCGCAGTCCTGCTCACGGTAGTTGCAGGCACTACATTTTGGCTGGTTTCCATCACACTACTCGAGGTTTTACAGGTTAGATAGCAGGCAACTGGCAAAGAGTTTCGATGCATTCTCACTGCGCATGAATTACCTTTGTCCTTTTAGCTCGGCAGCCATTGCAGGCAAGCGTGATCCGCTTTCTCGGGTTCCGCTGCGTCGGTTCCGTCACATCAGGCATGTTGCAATGCAGGACGACGTGGCTGGCTGGCTGCGGCAAAAACAACCAAAATTTGAAAAATATACTAAAAAATCACCGTAAAGTTTAGAAATGATTCGCGGGGTCAACGACCATCAAATACTTCGTCGACACGACTAGCCGATATCAAATGACGCTCAGGCTAGCCAAACTCAGATACGGCTGTCAAGTTCTGATTGGCCTTTGAGTGAATGAAATGCGGGGGATCCGCGAACTGACAATGGTGTTGACAGTGTGCTTAGTCACGTGACTCTACGCACAGCGCTTTTCCAGTGGCTGTGAATTCGGTTTCGCTACCACAAGAAGGCTACTAATACTCTGCATGATAGTTAATATGAATTGAAAGCTTCTGTACACGAGAACTTATTAAATTTCGATTCACAATAAGCTACCGCACATGCACCTGACTGTATGTCATGACTATAGGGTAGTGAAGACGTGCCTGTTTTGTCGCGTGTTGTCATGCGCCCATAACAGCAGCAAATAATTTTCATGCATCATCGCGCTCAAACTAGAAAGCTTAAAACACAATTGAGAAGTATTATGACTATATTACATCTCTCCTTTTGGAGGATGGTCAGTTGTTCCCTGATCCCGTGGTTAAAACAGTCATCTCTAAATTGACTACGTTGCACACGTACACTATTTTCCGTATTACTGTGGGTTCACAACCAATGTAAATAACTCAGCAATACCGACTTCCGGATTTGCTTTTTTATCATTACCTTATTTTAGAAGGCCGGAACCTATTTCTTCCTCCTAAAAATCAATTAAAATGCCAACTAATTGGGACTTGCTTGTCTGCTTCATTCGTGACAACATTGAATGCTGCAACTAAGAGCGCTATTAAATGCATTAATGCAGTTGATCAATCGCTGGTAACGATAAAACGGACATAAAAACCGTTATCATATTAATGATGTGAATATTCGCGCCATAATATGGCTCGACCAAATACTTCCCAAACGCACTTTCAGTTCGATAAGCAGAGAGTGCTCTGTTGATATCTTGACCAAAATAGTATCACAACCAAAAGGGCACGCCAAGAGCAGGACTTGGAGCAAAACAGGAGTCCACAGTAGAAATAAGCCTACTGGGACAACATTGTTTCGCTAAATACTTTCGTCTTGGAGCGAGTTGAAAACACTGACAAGCGTGTCTAATCACTCTGCAAAAGTTGGGGAAAATAAGTCCTTCGATCGCTCTATATTTTGTTCGTTATTCTATTAGTCGTACCATATGAGGATCGACACATCCTCTCCAACCAATACTGCATTGTTATTGACTAATACGGAATAGCTGTTCCCTGATATTTTTAATCAAGAGTAATAAATGCAGCATGAGAGTACTGTGCCCATGGACATCAAATATAGTAAGTCGCCAAGATTCGATCTATCCATTACATTAAAAATTAAAATATGGGCTCGATTCCATCTTCTTCTTTACGCAGATCCCAGTTGCGCGAGCGCGATGACCTCGTCCGCGGCTTTCTGCGTGGAGCCATCCATGCCATACATCAAGTGCCCCGGGGTCACTATCCATCGTTGAAGATGGTTTTTACTAAGATCATTGACCAAGGCGTCGGTTTGGCCAGTAACTTGTAATGGCACGTCCACGAGGAGGTTGGCTACGGCTAGCGCCTGAGCAGCATTCAACTTGGTCGCCTGAGAAACGGACAATATGGTGTCCTCAAGACGAGCAATTACGCCAGTCGCTGTGTTTGGCCAGTCATCCTCCGCATTTCCGCACAGTACGTCGTCCGGGTCCTTTTTGCAGAAATCGAGATGTTCAACTCCGGACGGTATCGATGGGAAATCAAAACTATCGGTGAAAAGGTGATAGGGGTCACCAAAGCTGACGAATGCTACCACCTTTGCAATAGAGGCCGCACTCATGTGATCGAAGCTTTTGCGGCCGCACAATGCTCCTTGGCTATAATGCAGGGTTAGATTAGGGCAAGATCATGACTCAGATTTAGAATACGGACCTCCAGCCAGAAATGGAAATCCTAGCATTGGGACAAGCAGCAACATATGCATTGACAGTGGCACCTAGGCTTTCTGCGCAGGCATTAGAGCCACCTTGATGAAGGTAATCGGCCAGGTTTGCAGGATAGGCGCTGGAGTCGACGCCTTGGAACGAGACACTGCTATGTTTGGCATTAAAGGCATCCCGGAGGGGTGCTCCCACCCAAACTCCCAGATTTCTTTTCGAGAAGAAGAATATTAGTATAAATCAAATGGAGGACTCAAGAAACCGTTCGTCATACCCTGAATCAAAAGTGCCTCGTGCAAAGATGACAGCCAAATCGGTGCAGGCACCAGAATCGCCTGCTAGGACCTGGCTCCATCCATTTTGAGTATCCGATGAGGGGTCGCCAGCGATTATGGGCTTAGCTGACGCGATGGACGCCAGTACAGCGTAGATAGAAAGTATAGTCCTCATTCCGGGAGAAAACAGAGATTTAGAGGACTTAACCGGTCAAAAACGTGGCTGTCCCCTTGTTTCTATATCGGGAGCTTTTGAACAGGTGGGCGACTCCAGTCTCACATCACTCGCCAGGGCGAGCAATGTCGCGTCAAGGTGTGGAGCTGGGCCCGTGTTTCTCAAGGCGATCCCCACAGCTCCTCTCGCAGACCATGACTCGGTTCAATAGTTCATCCACTACTGGCAGATCAATGCCATCGTGCCAGGTGGGCGTTAGACTGTCCAGGTGACGATCTTCATCGGACCGTCTCCCAAGCCTTAAAAAAGCAATGATTCGGACTAGCCCTCGTACCTATCTGAAGATCTCATCTCTCCACCATGGACACTTTTCTGATCACACCGGATGAGCATCACCTCTATTTGCACTTACACCCATTTTGAGGCATAATCACTGCTTCCAACTTTATTACCGTATTATCTAGTAGGTCTCTAGAAAACGCAACTTGTTCATCGCCTCTTCACTTCTCTTGAAGCTGCGGTCCGAGGGCTTCAGTGGCTCCAGTGTCCTGTTGTGAGATTGGTTTGTAATATGACTTGTTTCTGAAAGTACACATATTGTGGGCCTAAGGTGACATTTGTTTCTATGCAAATTATATGGCAAGCCAAGTCACTGCTAAGCCCTATCCCGTTTTGGGTTAGGTGTATCCTCGTTAAGACTGTTCGGGCTTGTACTGTCAGGGGCAGGGACCCAGATCCGCAGGACAACAGTGTCTAAAATCCCGATTAGGACAGCCACTCCTGGCGCTAAGTTAACTAATTTCCCTCTCCAGCATGACGCACTTGGATGCAATCATTGACAAGACTCATCCACAAGTAAACTGGCCTTTTCGAGACTAATGACATATTTATCAAGCTCAATGACCACCGACCCGACGGCCAGGTTTTCGGTCAGACCATAACAATCCATTGCCTTGCCGCTGACAACTGATAACGTGTTACTTATTCATATTTCCTCTCTCTCCCGGGGATATGGCGGCAATTTGCACAGGTTCTTGGCTAGTGTACACGATTCAGCCAAGCCAATGTGTTTTATTGCTGGCTGGCTAGCGTTAGAGCTAGAATGGAGCTGACAATTTAGCAGGCCCTGTCTTAGTTAGATCGGGATGTTTTGTCGGAGGGAAAACCCCGAGATAAAATTTATAATTATCATGCATCTTCCTGACGTGCTGGAATCCCGATCTTATTTGCCGCCTCTATTATTTCCGCGGTCTGTGTCCCCAAGTTCTAGCCTTGCAGCTACGGGGTTCCCAATTAATAGTGCCTACCCCGAAATTCGGCACCATCTACTTTGGATCCTAGATTCTACTGGGCAGTCCTAATGCTAGCTCCTCCAATCAGCCCGTTGATGTGCGGCAGCCAATATAATCTACTGCACGAGGGATGGCGTAAGTTTGAGTGGAGGAATAGAGGTGCTGTGATACCCCAGTTTATTGGTCTTCATTGAGTCCCAATGGAAATGTCTAGAAGAAAGCGTATCTACACTATCGAAGCTCGTATTTTGAGCCACACTGCTACTGGGAAGAAAAGACAGAATGGAGGCGATATTGAAGATTGCTCAACGAGGTCAAGGCCTCAAGACTCTCGATGGTTCTCATTTTGGAGATAAAAATACACTATTTGGCAACGGAGGGATTATATTGATTCCCAATTTTCTTGTAACCAACTAGCATGGTGTTCCTGAATACTCTTGCTTTTTCTGCCCATGGCGTTGAATTGAGCTCCCATGGGCATCATGCCAGTGCCGTCAAAAGTTCAAGGGAATTTGCCTCACGGATCCATCTCCCATTTGACTTCAAACATCCTAACAAAGGCTTGAGCATTTGCCGGTATCTTTCATGTCCTTGCCCAAATTAAATGTTCGGAACACTATTTCGGGCTTTTATTTGATAGAACAGCAACGCATCTAATCTCAATATCCGATCCATAGGGAAGATCTTTGACAGCCACGCACCTATGCATAATATTAGCAAAGATTCTCGCTGGATCATTCACAAGACATACGTTCGCGCAGGCATCAGGTCTCCCCAGTAGCCTTTGTATACCGGCGACAGAATGTCGGCGTCGTCAATGTCTGTCAAGAAAACGTTGACTTCGACTGCGTCCTCCAAACTTGACCCAGATTTCTCCAAAATCACCTTCAGGTTTTTCATGATTTGGTGCTGGTATAATTAGCGGACGGGTTATATCAGCGGGTTATCAGCGATACGGACGAAGCGGTCGACCATGGTCCCCTCGATTATTTTATTTGTCGTTGGGTCTGCACCCAAAACACCGGATACAAAGACAAAGCCATTGGCGACGATGGCGGGAGTATAGACTCCAGGTCGCATTACAGGCGCATCATCCGCCCAAACGCCGGTTTTAGAGGAAGACATTGCTGAACAATTGAGATGTGGTTTGCCTTGGAACCCTACGCGCGAATATGGCTTGAGGAAATGTTTTCAAGAAACCATAAGATTCGGGAGATTGCTTCTTTATACTACAAATACCCTTCTATCAAACCTTAGTCACCAGTGTTCCTATCACTACAGAGCTTGTCGAATTCACTTGTGAAGAAAAGAAAAGTGAATTGTCATTCGTTTAGCCTCAACCGGTGGTCATGAGAGTATCTCGTCGCTCCGGTCTACCAAAAACGGAATGGTCAAGTGTTGTTTAAAGCGGAGTGGCCGAGGATGCTAGATTTTGAACAGAAAGCATTTTTCGGTCTCCAAATCATGACATATTACACTCATTGAACTAAGAATCGGCACGAGGTCATCCCTGCATGCGTGCAGCGAAATGTCTTCGCCATCGTTTCACCCATCTAGAAGTTCCAATCCATTTACAGTTTTCTGAGCCTTTGAATACGGGGCAATTTACAAAACCGATCCTTGCAGCGCCCTTGAATTGTTTCAATACAAATTTTGAAAGTGGGCCTTTCTCACCATGCTGAAATGGGTGCGCAGGTGCGACAAGACTAGCCAACTGCATTGTGATTGGTTAGATGAGACAACCCCTACCTTCCGCTTGGATAATGGGCTCGAGTACTTTCAGTTTGCACTATCATTTAATGCCATACCCGTTTTAAGCTTTGATCAGAGTGCCATATTAAGGCCGAACCTCTTCACCGCTGTGTAGTACACTGATCCATTTTCATCCATTTTTATTTTTATTTTAATGGGAGAGTTCAGATTTCTGAAGTTCATTGCTCATTTAAACGACAAACTGAATGGAACTCGAGTTCCTTAGGCCCAAAAGTATTTGGGGGGGGCATATTGCGTTTGAGTATAGTAGATCATTCATGTGAATACATCTTTGAAGGAGAGAGAAATGAAGTAAATGGTATCTTGGCTCCATTCGTTGCTATTCGTAGCACCGGGCGCGCCCCGCCAACATTTCCGGCCTCAAAGAATTAATTCTCACAGACCAGCGGTACATAAATAAGCATGTGTAGATCGCGTATTGCTTACATCACCTTGCATTCTCTCTTGTATTTTATAGGGCGCCTGACCTAAGACCTATCCCGTGGCAGTATTCGACTGATACCCAACAAATTTTCGTTGCCTGACTTCCCCGCATCATCCAGCCCAACCCAGAATAGCAAAAAAACATCTGTAGCCATGGAGACGTCAAACGCCGTATCTTCTCAATATCACCATTATGTGCCTCAATTTATTTTAAAAAACTTTGCTCACAAATACAAGTCGCCAAAACGTGCGCCAGTAGCCTCCAAAAACAAGACAAATGGCAAGGCAACCAAAAAGTTATATAAGGGGGACCTTGTCCTCAACTTTGTGGACTTGTCTCCCGAAACACCAGAGCTCAAAGAAATACTGATAAAGAGGGTATTTGGTCAGACGGACATGTACCGGGATGTCACAAAACCATACAAAGATCAACATCAGGTAGAGGAGATGTTCAGTCGACTTGAATCCGATGCCAGCATCGTCTTCCGCAAGATCACTTACTCATTTCAAAATGGATCCGACAGTCTGTGGATAACGTGTGGGGAAAGAAACCTCGTTCGAAAATTCTTGTTTCTTCTGAAATATCGAAGCTCTTCTTTTCACCGTCGCTTCTACCATGATCTGGCGATCGACTATAACACCAATGATAGAAAAGGACTGCTTAAATATATGTCCAAAAGAGGATTTGTATATCCCATGGATGTTTGGTTTGATAATATCAAGGTCATCATAAATCTAGAGATGGATGATGAGTTGAACTGGACATTAGAGCTTCCAAAGCGTATATTTCCAGATGATGCTCAATGGGCAATAATGCACATTCAGTATATGTATATGGCCATCTGTACACCATCTCACTCCGAGGAGGAGTTTGTACTCACAGACAACAGTTACCGTATTTATGAAGGTCCGAGTACAGAAGTGTTTAATGCGAATTCTGGGACGTCTGAGCAGACTGCGTGGTATAACTTTCATGAGTTTGCGCCTATCTCTCCAAAGCTCATGATTATTCTCCGAAGTTTCTTGCTTCCTGAACCTGTGGACGATCAGTGTCGAGATACAAAACGCTTTAAAAAAGAGGCATGGTCTTTGGTCATCGAGAAACCATTTGGGAGTGATACCAATTCAGCTCTTGCTGACCTTCCCGTATGCAAACCAAACAACAATTATACTCGAATTGTAAACAATAAGTTAGAGTTGTTACCAGGGCAAGACGGTTCGCTGCAACCAGACCACAAGTTTTGTTTCAAGTTTTTCCACATCAATACAAAACAACTCAACAGAATCAACGCCGTACTTTTGGAAAACACTAGCACGTGTGATGGCATCGTCTATAATTCTGCGGATAGCTTCCGCAATACTCTGGAATCTTTCATGACGGAACCTGTCTACTCGGGAAAGCGTGTGTTTGAGCATCCAAATGATCGAAGGCTTCAAGGGTTGAAGAAATTAGCGAATGTACTAAAACAGCTCGGGTCTAATGCAACCCCTATTTGGGAAGAGAAGACCCTTCCACAGGTGGATGAAAAAACGGAGGCACGGATCAACTTGAATATCTTGAGAGCAAGACTTCCAGAACTATTAAATCATACTCCAGACGACAACCCGACTGAGTTTATGGAGTTATACTTCATATTAGGTAAGAAAGTCACAATGAAAAACGCGCTAAACGCCTACTAAATTGTGTCAGGCGGATCAAAGAAGAAGCTGGCACGTGATCTTCTGCAGTCTGACTTGATGATCAGAGTACGGATCAAAATCGATGCATGGTCTCATGGGATCAAGGAAGAAATTCGTCAAAGAAATCGGGATGAACTTATTGACGCTTATCTGGAATTTCCACGCCGTCGAGTATGGTACTATGTGAAGCATTGGAGGACCATGGCCATGATAGGTCCAAACAAAAGAGAAATTTACATGAACTCCCGGGACACAAAATGGTTTATGTCTGGGCCGGAAGATATCATCGCAAAATGTTAGTGAGCCAACCCAGCCTGTGATGTGAACCTTGGCCAATAACTTTAATAGCATGGAGAATAATTGAACAGGCGAAATTTAATAGGCTTATGTACAATACCGTCTGCAACGATATTATTATGCGCAAGAGTCTTGGATTTAATCCTTGGCCAGAGAATTCGTTCAGCCCTGGTAAAGTGGAACACCTGCAGAGACCACGCGAGATACTTTTTACGAGTACGTTCTCACAGAGACGGATTGGTATTTTGTGAATAGCTAACAATAAATCAGGTAATATTCGAGATTGCGGTAATGCGTGGATCGGATTCGAGGGTTGTCTATTTACTCACAAAAGCACAGGCATCAAAAAAATCGAAGAGCTAGCTCAATTTCATGAGGCGATGATAAGAATGGATGGGACCTATAGGCCCGACGGACGCAGCGAACACCCTTTGAATGAAGACCAATTGATTGAACTAATGACCAGGAAAGTGATAAAAGAGCAGTTCAAAGATGGATTGAAGCGGGAGTTAGAAAGTGATTTGCTGGAAAAATTGGCGGTTATTTTCTTCGAACTAACCTACCCGACGATCCGTTGAGAGCGTAAAGAATTCACGATTTTTGGAGTAAGGCATTTTCAATACTGAGAAAGCATTCAGCCTTATTATTTATTTATTTCTTCAATTTTTTTTTAGGTGTGATCAAGAGAATTAGATCATCCTTTGCACCATGGACCGCGCATGCCATTGAGGTGTGTACAGAGATTTGGCGTCTCCACACTGCTTATCGTACTCGATAAGATGCGCCCACAGAACTTGGCAACATGCCTAAACAGCAAAACAGCAAAAAAAGAAAGCCTCGCATATGCTCGCAATCGTATTATAGGAACAGCCCGATGCGGGGGTCGAACCCGCAACCTTGAGATCGCGTACTCGTAAGAGTCTCACGCTCTACCGATTGAGCTAACCGGGCGTGGCTCTTATTGTTGGGTTCCGGGGGAGCCATGATCGCCTCAACTGGCACGGTGTGGGCTTGACCAAGAAAATTTTTACGGCTGTGGAGATAACCCACACACCAAGACCAGGGGCGGTTTGGTTATAGTAGCTGTGAAAATTGGCAGAGTGTATTAAGTTGCTATTTCTTCTTATAGCCCAAATACCAGATTTGGTCCCCTCCCAACTGACCCTCCAGGGATTCAGTATGCTGTCTCAAGTGCAAGTAGTATTATCCACCCACAGTGCGGCTTATATCCATCCTCATTCCTTTAAGCTTGTAGCAGATGACAAGCTCTTTTGTCCACCACTAAGGCAAACGCTTCAAAGCTTTGACTCGGGTCTCATATTGCTGTCTGCAAGTGACGATGATTCCCGGTCCGCCTTCTCGTCTGGCCACAAAGGTCGGGGATCAAAGCCGAACTGAAGCACGTCGGGACGCTTATAATGTCCCATAGCGTCCAGCCACACCTTGACGGGCCGAAGCTGCGACAGATCTACCACGGCAGATAGCAACTTCTCCTCAGAACCAGTATGTGGGCCAGCAAGGAATCCGCAGAACGGGTGGATGATCGACGACCAACCGCCTCCTGCTTTGACGAGATCCTGTGGGCCTAGATTCTCGTCCATCCACCGCAAGCATGCCTCATCAACATAATTTGATGCACTAATGGCAAAGACTTGGGCTGTGATGGCATGATTCTTCATCATGGCCTCGATCTGGGCATCTGCAGTACCCTCGAAGCCAGGCATCACTGAGAGTGCTGGCCATGCACCGGCGTGGATGTGCTCATTCTGAGTGATGAGCGCTTGGCGAGCACCATTCATGGTATGCTCCCAGCAGCAAAGTCCTCCGAGATTGTAAGCACGGCCCGATGCCTTGGGTCTATAGACTCGGAGTGTATGCCCACCACCTTGCGCCCAGACCAGGCGCTCGCTAAACGTTGGCTGTAGCTTGCGATGCACGCCTAGCAAAGTACCGTCCGAGTCGATATTGACTTGAGAGGCGAAGATGGTGTAACCGTCGGGGATGCGTTCGGACACTCCAAGGCTGATGGTTACCCCCGCGCTGCGGCAGGCGTCCGAAATGCGCTTGATCTCGTCACCATTTTCGACATCGACGCTCTCGGCGGCGTACTTCGCGAGGGCATCGGCTTGTTTGATGGGAGCGTAGAGGTGGGCCCAGTACTGCGAGACACTAGTGTTAGCGGCGATCTCAGCGTGATGGTGAGACGGGTGTGAGGAGGTTATTCACCGGATAGCCGGGGATAAAGACTTCGGGAAAGACTAGTAGATCGATGTTCTCTTGGCCGGCCTGCTCAATCAGCCTGATGACCTTTTGAGTGGTGGCTTCCTTGTCCATGTAGACAGGCGCGGCGTGCACCGCAGCAACGTTGATTTTGTGATCCATGATGACTTTTTGCGGTGTTTTGTTATTGTTGAAAGATGAAAGATTCAGCTGAAAGATTTCAGCTCAGCTGGGAGCTGTAAATCGTGCCCAGAAAGGAGAAAGGTCTGTGAGACATGCATTGCGACCCCGCTTTCTGACTGCGTGGCTTGATGACCCGTCATTCGACGAATGTATCCCATAAAGTAGTTGTTCGTAGCGGATGGGCTGATTGTCCATGGCTTAAGCACTATTGCTAGACATCCAAGACAGTAAGTATTGGCGATATCGAGTTGGAAGTCTTGACTTACAAGGAAAGTTTAAAAGGGTAGCATTCCCGATCTACCCCAGTTTGTATCTGCATACAACTGCCTATTCCGTATGCACAGGTACAGGGGGTAATTGTGCAAAGCCAACATGACGTGGCATTCATAAGACTGATTGCATTAAACTTGTACGGAATCCACTTGTGCACTTGTTCCAACAATCTTGAAGGTGGAGCGACTTGTGGGGTCTAATTGTTTCCCCAAAAACAAAACAGTGCTCGATCACCTACCCTATGCTTCGTCATCACAGTCCTTCATACGAATCACGTGTATGAACGCAATCATATTGGCTGGTTCGTAAACTACTCTGTCTTGAGGAGCATTATGGGTGTTGCTGTTGTGGAACGCCACAGTGACTTGCGCCACCAAAAGGTATCAGCCTCAATGATGGCCCCGAGATGACCGAATGATGGAAAACGAGGCCGAGATGATAGATAACAAAGCTGCAATACGTCTTGATAAAAAGAGGTCTTAAGAATCGATCTTTATTATTTTAATTTCGTAATTAAATGCTAGAACAGCCCTGCGCTAACCTACTCTCCCACAAACTGTCCTATAAAAGTCGTTCGGGCAGCATTCGGACCCCTAGCAACTTGTCGTGTGACAGTAATTTTTAGGCTTGCTTCCCTTATACATTATTTTCATTAAATTTCTCACTCCTCCCATGCTAGATTCTCATATTTCTTCTTTCATTCATCTCTTTTTCATCTTTTATCGAATCTTTCTGAGTAGATACATTTTTTACCCCTCCACGGCATCAACTCCGTCCCCCGAGCCTCTTGTCCCGAATGGTCCTAGCCCCCGACGGGACGCGGCACCGACGGTTACCACCTCCGACTCTCCGGGTCCTGAACCGACCTGACATTCGGCTCAAAGTAAAAAAAAAAGCGGTGTGCACTTCAAATTGGGCCAATTGCGTGCTTGTCTACTTTCTTCTATACAGGACTTGGTGACTTTTCGCCCCGAGTAACCTGAGTACCGACCCTTCCGGGACCATTCCAAGGGGCCAAGCCAACCACACGGAGAGGAAGTCTAGGCTTAGTAGTATTTACTTATTAATTTGTGCTCTTCGGTAACCTATCGAAAGCTATGCAAAAGCAGAAAAGATTGAGAAAGAATTGTATCGCTTCATCACAGAGCACCGAGTGGGTGCCGTTGTGATGAATGCCCAGAAAGATGCAAAAGCGATGGCGGCTGACGTGATTATCAACATGTCAGCTACAGCACACCTGGCAGCGACGCATAGTTCACGGCAGAGCTCTCCGAATTGCGCCTCCGGTTTCGTAGACCTAGCATTACCATAATCCGGAGTGCAGCGTGTGGACGAGAAAATGGCCATTTGTTGAATGCTAATCCTAATTCAGTAATATAATTCGCTACCACTGCCGGTATTTTTTAGAACAAAGGGAAAAATGCCCCTTTATTGCGCGTAGAAGCTTTCCCCATTTGTCGCGTCCCTGCAGAGTGATCGGGGATCGGGGATGTGGATACCGGGACCGCATCCGAGATCTCACCCGTATACCGAAATACAACCGAAGCGTGTCGGTCACGACCGAAGTATACCGCTGGCTGATATATTAGTTCGCGCCGTCTGCATTTTTCTGATTCTTCCATCAATTTACTCTGTAACTTATCAATCAATCAAGCAAAAGTGGGTTCCCTGGGAAGACGTCACGTTTGGTGCCGCTAACCGCAGCACAGTGTCTGGCAAGCTCGTCCCTCTTACCGTCATCAAAGGCGCCGGCCACGAGTTCATCCCCCTCCCCAAGGGCGAGAACGCGACCACTGCCGACTTCCACTCCATCAGGACCAAGACCGAGTCCCCCGCCTACTTCACCTCGGGATTCTACAAGATCGAGGCTGGCCCTGAGCGACCTGCTCACTACAACTTTGAGGAGACCAAGTACGTCCTCAGCGGCCAGATCGATGTCCTGGTATGTTACTTCCTGTCGCCATCTTTAAGATGACCCTCGCTAATAACTGTGCTTCAATCATAGGATGAGGCTACTGGCATCCAGCACCACCTAGTTCCCGGTGACTTTGCTTTCTTCCACGTTGGATCCAAGGTCAAGGTTAGTCACCATCCTATCTGATTGGATTTATCGTTTGGCAGTACGTCTCTATGGATGAGCTAACACGTGTTACTAGTTCTCCACCAAGTCTGAGGGTTTCGCCTTCTACGCCGTTACCCGACCCGTCCGCAACCCCCACCCCAACCTGCAGGGCCGTGAGGAGGACACCAAGTCCAGACTGTAAGGAATTAATGGGAATGAAATGAGACGCTCGTCTCTGCCTTTCGAGTGTATTGATAAATGGTAATGGGTATTAAATGACAATATGACAACCTGCCACGCCTTTTGCGTGAGCAACATGGTGCTACCCAAGGCGAGCAACAATTGCTATCTCATGAGGTGCATCTGAATAAAATTACATTATGAATTCAAAATTTATTTTATCCTTGGTCACTATCTGCAAGTTCTTCCAAAATGAAGCCTAATTGGTCATGCAACGAATCCATCAGGATGCCGTTATCTAGATTCTGATTATCATATC
The DNA here is from genome assembly GCA_017140755.1 of Calonectria hongkongensis. Classification (NCBI taxonomy): domain Eukaryota; kingdom Fungi; phylum Ascomycota; class Sordariomycetes; order Hypocreales; family Nectriaceae; genus Calonectria; species Calonectria hongkongensis. Next base: position 827,313 of record JAACJA010000001.1, read on the forward strand.
TAAGGATTTTGTCCCACATTATTGTTCCCGACAATCCAAGTGAAACCTCGCGCGTTACCCAGATAAAGACCAGTGCCATCACTCATTTTCGAGTCAAAGAGAACTTCAGCGGTGCAGGGATTGCTGGCCGTACACGACTTATCATCGGTATGTACTATGGAGCATTGGCGGGATTGAAATGCAATATAATAACCGATGCATTGCTCATCAAGGGCACATGCCCAGCAGCATGGAAGAGGACCAGCGGCGGTCAAAGGAACTATCGTGTGGCTGATGCCGATGTTGACGAGTGTGAAAGCACCGCCATCATCCATAGAGTTGACAACATTGACACCACTTTTGCACATTGGAACTTCTGTAGCAACTATTTGAGTCGTAGCTGATACCTGAGTCGTCACGGTTGTGACAGTGCTAGGGGCAGGCGTGATTTTCGACGTGATGGTTGATGTCACTTTTGTCGCCGCAACAACCGTCATGTGGGGTGGTATAACCGTCTTGGTACCCTTTACCGTAACATATTTGGTAATGGTCTTGGTAGGAGCCCGAGCGGTAATAGTAATGGCGGCTTTGGTCTTGGTCGTGGAGATTGTTTTGGGGATGACCTTGACAGCATCGCATTCGACTTTCCGGGGATATAAAGCCTTTGGGTATTGCTTGCGTCTCTCAAGGAGAGCGCCGGAGCCTACATTGCGCTTCTTTTGCTGAGTGACCTGGCCGGAACCTGGAATTGAATCCTTGATTGGTATAAAGCCGGAGGGTAAAGCAATAGTAGTTGTTACGTCTATGGTCGTATCGGTTTTAAAAACCTTTGTTTCGGTAATGGTAGGAATTTCAAGGGTGATTGTTTTTGTAGTAAATACGGTAGACACAATCCTGTCCGTCTGTCTGCTAAGCGTTGTGGTATCCAGATGAACCGCAGTCCTTGTCACAGTGCATGTTGAAGTCTTTGGGGTAACAGTAACGATCCCTTGATTACACTTGGTGATGCGTGTTGTGTGGGTCTCAGTGCGGGTGTATGTGACGGTGGGGACTGGCTCGACCTTTTTCGTACCGCTGATTGTGGAACAAGTTGCCTGCTTATTGTTGCCATCTTGGAGAGGAGTAGCGGCGGCAAGGCCAAAAAAGGATATAAGAAGCAGCTGCTTGAAATGCATGGCGATAGCGGGTAAGGGCGCTGAGAATTCGGAACGCTGCCAATTGTCTAGAGCTTTTGTGGGAGACAAGAAAAATAAATGCGCAAATTCAACAGATTTTTCTTGTCCTAAATACTTTCACGTTGGCCCAATTGTACGGAGTACAACTAATCGGAAATTGCAGGGGGATTAGTCGGTCTAGCCATGCTAGTAGCCAATAGTTCACGCCACGATTGTCTTTTGGAGGGACAACGACCGCATCCCCGCGAAGCTGAGAAACCAACTGTCACTAGTCCAGGGGCGCCATGGATTAGCCCAAGCCTGTGTTTGCTGTCTTGTTCTAGAACATGGTCTCAATACTTGGCGGACTACAATGGACCAAACCCCCTTTGGCTTATAATTAAGCTTGATAGACGCTTTATCTTCAAAAATCCTCTTTAGCCGCCTGCCAGTAGGCTGCGCAAGTCACGTTGTATGGATATTCATTCGTGGTGGAATAAGTTGCGGTCCATTTGGCTGGCTATGATGCCATGGAACATGCCATCCGGGGTTTGCCGAACAGGCAGATGTCCTTTCAACGGGTTAACAAACCAATCAAACCATTACAATTCAGTGGTTTATCGATTTTTTTTTTTTTTTTTGAATTCTACTTCTTGAATACTATTTTTCTTTGCCTTACTCACCAGTCAATAGCTGATCAATGATGGTGTCATGAAGTGTTTTTTGGCGTCTAGGCTGTAGGACCCCCATAGGGGCAGTTCCAATGCTGGCATGGCGATAATTGCCGTCAGAAGAAATGATCGTCCGATAGCCCATACCTTCTTACAATGCGATACTTTGAGATAAAACCTTGACATCAAGGTTCTCAATCACATTCATCAGATTCCTCTTCGAACCTTGTCAAGACTCAGGTATAAGAAAGTTCTCTTCCCCGCCAGCTTCATACCATAAAATCTTTGCAATTCACCATCAGACCATGCGGTTAGATGAGATAAAATAACTAGAAATTTACCAGCCACAATCACTCAAAATTTCGACTGCGGGACGGTTCTGAACGGAAGTACGTGCGTTAGCCAAGCCATTACATATCCTCGCCGCAAAATCCTGCGCGACAGTGACCGGGTTCGGTTAGCAAATGGGGCGACGACAATACTCAAGAACTGACAAAAAGACTCACAGGCATGGAGAAAGAATTATGCATTAAGCGCAAGGGTCCGATCGAAACATCCACGGGTAGTATTGGGCCTTGGAAAGCGATTGCAGAAGATGGGTGGCTGGAGTCACACGAGCTAAAATCGCCACCCAATGGTGCTTCTGCAAACCTTGCCAACTCAATCTCCAAGCCATTGGTCAGCTTTGAGTATGCTTCCAAGATCGAGAAAGGAGATCCTTTTATTCAAAAGTCTTCCGGCGCTGCGGAAGACACCTGCAGCACTTTGCGGGGTAAAAGTCTATGGATGCCAATAATTGTTTTGATCGCTTTACAAGTTTGGTGTATCTTGGGCCCTTTTCTTTGTCTTGGGTATGGATTACCACCGCAGTATAATTACTGCGGTTACGTTCATCTATGAATGCTTTTCTATTTTCTAACTGCGACGAAGAAAAGGCGAGGAAATTTGTATAGGACCTTGCCATCGACAGATGAGGGATAAACTTTCTTTAGCTCCTTCAGATACTCAGCAAGAAACTGTTCCTTTTCGGTGGCAGGCAGTGGATCAACAAAAGGCTTCAAGCCGGTTCCCTTGACCCATTCCACAATGTCTTGGTGACTGTTCAATACGTGCTGATACTCCGTCTGCCAAATGTTGACGCTTTCGCAGTAAGGACTAATCTCATCATAGAGTTGCTGAGGGGTCTGGAGCTCGCTTCGCCCCGGCATGGCACCGTTGTAAAATTTTGTCCACGGCCCTTCGGAAGCAACTTTCGTCATTGTCTCGTGGGACGGCTCGGGAAGCGAGTTTGGCACTTGGAATGCAAACACGCTTCCGGGTGATTGAGACTGGATGAATCGCGTCACGATGGCGACGCGTTGGTCGGCAGGTACCCAATGTAACACTGCATTGCTAAAATACAAGTCCACGGGTTCCTTGTGCTCGTAAGTGGACAAATCAGCCACAGAGAAATCCAATTGAGGCACCGCAGCTTTGGCCTTTTTGATCATGTCTGGTGAGGAATCGATTCCCGAGATCTTTGCGTCGGGATAGCGGTCCAGCAAAACTTCAGTCGAGTTTCCAGGCCCACATCCGAGGTCCACGATGCATTTCGGAGAGAGAATGGGAACCTGGGAAAGAAGATCTCGAGCTGGTCGCGTGCGCTCATTGCCAAACTTCAAGTATTGGGCTGAGCTCCAATCCTTTGCTTTGGAACTGGTGGCGCTGTAGTGGCGCAATTGTGGGCGGCTCGCCTTGGCGCAAGTGCCGATGGCTTCAGCAGCAGTCTTGGCAAACATTGTCGGTTCAAATTCCGTGAAATTGAGTTGATGAAATAATGTGCTGTAGCGGTTCCAAAACACGAAAAAATTGATCAACAGGCTACGGATTTAATACATGTCAATGTCATGTTACAAATGAGGCTCTTGACCGGATTTCCGAGATTAGGCCGAGCCGGTCGGACTTCCGCGAGCAAACAGTCATTCGGTTCGCAACATCGGCGTCTTACTCTAGAGATGAGCATTTCTAATATCCGCTTCTAATACCCGCTTTCGCATTTTGGAGCGAAATCGGGAAGCATTGAGGGAGGCTTCTTTTTAGCAATGTGAAGTTGTTCATGATGCACACTGACATGGGGGCGGTGAGACAAATTGGGATAGCATATGCAGACATCCATGAATGAGTAAATTCTGTGATAGAAGCTAAAATCTACAAGATACCTTTAAATATTGGACTTTTTTGTTCTTGAGAAGTTGAATAGTTTCCCCTTTGTTCAAGCTAGTGCTCACAGAAACTCCATTCAGGATAGATTGAGCTGTCGCCAGCTACCTGAGTGAAAACAGTTCGTTCGGCCATCAACTCCTCGCGCAGATCCTTGGCCATCTTCTCGCCAATCGGGAATTCCACATTTTCATGAACTAGGTTCTGTATCTCTTGAGGCAGTCCATCCAAGGCCGAGATCTCTGTTATTTTGTCAGCCCACCAGTCTCGCTGCTGGGGCGGCACGTTGGCCGTGGAGATGATTTCAATCTTTGGATCGACGAGGAATAGCGCCAGGATCTTGCGGTGCCCAGGCTGCGTCTTGTCGGCCAATTCGAACGGGCTCACGCGGTGCTGATACACATTGGGGAAGAAAAGAGAGCGGTCTTCCCGAGTGAGAACGCTGCCAATATCTTGCATGGTCGATTCCTCCGCCCTGATTGCATAGAGTCCTTCTATGCCCCTAAAGTCACCTTGGGGATATTGAAGACCTTCGGATACATCTTCTCTATTTGATTGGGTGCGAAAAGAAAGATGGGAGTCGGTGACGTTGTTGCAGTCATAGTAGTACAAGGCCGTGGCGCAAATGTGTTCATTCAATTGCCCTTCAACGTGCCAGGTGCCCCCATCGTATCTTGGCTTCTCGGGACTCAGGTGAATATTGGCCAGCTTGACAATGACTTGAATCTGCTTCACCTTGTCGCCAAATGCTTTAGGTTTTTGAAAATCGCTGAGTTTAAATCGTACAAGGTCTTCCAAAGCGGATTTCGGTTCTGGTAGTTGCAGATGGTGTGTGGCAGCAAACCACCTATCATCCAGGGTCTCATCTTGCTCAAGCCATGCGTCATCATCACTGCCAGTCTCTCCCACTGGTCTGTTGGAGGGATCGCAATAACCCCTTGTGCAAATGTCTGGCACTTGGCAAACATACTTGACGGCCTCTGGTCTCTCGACGCGCCGGGCATAGAACTTTCCCTTGGTTGACTTTAGGACGATGCTCCAGGGAGTCAAAGATTTCTCGATAAATCTTTCAATTATTGGATAAAGCTCGGCGTGTTTGGTAGGGTGAAGGTTGTTAATGTAACTGACGATCCGTGGCCGTTCGCCTGTCAGGTCGACGTTGCAGGGGAGCCATTGGAACTTTTCAGACATGGAACAACCCCACCTTGTCTTACCAGGCACGTCAAGTGTAACGCCAGCACCACAGTAGTTAAGACAGTTTTCGAGCGTGATACGTTTGTCTGGAATTATTCGAGACAGCCCATACACGAGCGGGCAGAGCGATGGGTGAACCAAGTCAAGCACCTTCCCATCGCTGCCTGGGTGCCAGTCTTTGTGTGATTCGGGAACATTTTCCAGCGTCGCAACAGCATTCTTCAAGGTTTGTTTCAAGTTGTCAGTCAGAAGGGTATCCGACTTGATGGCACATGCTGCATAGTCCATGACGGGAATGCATCCAGTTTCTTGATATATCTCGGCCTTTTTTACAAGCTCTTTGAAGCACTGTCGCGGCATTAGCAGTACACTATCGAATTGCTATTAGGTTGTGGAAACTCACAGCGTCAGCCATCTTCTCAGTGAAATCGCCGTGTTGCTGGTACTCTCCCCAAGGCATACTGAGCACTTCCCGCCTCCATTTGGCAGCAATTTCTGGATCTTGGATTTTAATCCACCAGTTGGGCTTGTTGGTAATATCTTCAACAAACTTGAGCATACAAACCTCACGGTTTGTCAAGGTAAACGCTTGCCAATCCTCCTCCTCAAGCCCATAAAGAAATGGATGTAGTTTATCATCTTTGTGCATTTTGTGTGTTATTGGAAGTTTATATCCTGGCAGCATAATCTCGCCATCTCTTTTCTATGATGTGAAAATGAATCGCGTTAGAGTCGCATTCTTTTAGCTACCATCAGAAGGTGATTACTCACCGGTGGGCCATTCCAGGCTCTCCTCTGAAGAGCCCTGTTGATGGAAGCATCGTCAAAATAGCCGGAATTTTTGCCAAACCACTCGTTAGCTTTGTTGTCAGCATCTTCGGCAGTTATGTGAGCTTCGGGCGAATTTTTGACCCAGTCGACCATCAATGCGACCTGCTTCCTCGAAAGCCAATGATTTTCAGGCTCAGAATCAGGGCCAGAATCCGGCTTAGCATCATCGGAGGACATGTCCTCGCTGGAGACGTAGGGGCTCATATCATCCCCAAACCACATGATGAAAGCGCAATTGATTCCGATGATACAAAAAAAGAAGGGAAATGTTTTGGCGGTGTCAGAATCAACGTAATTTATAAGGCGCGCTACTCTCAATCGTGAATAGGCAACGAGCGGGGCGGAACCGTGAACCAACCACCACGGGTGGCGCCGCTGGGTTGCACTGTGGTGCTATTTATAGATTTGTTCATGGCAACAATTCTTATGAAGCCTCTTCTTAGTTCTAGAGCTGCGATGCTTTTCTCGACTTATGTTTTCGTCACATGTGAGATTTCGGTGGCGATATTTGGCTCAGAATTCAACACGAAGTTGGTCCAAGTGGCGTTCTAATAATGTGCGGTGTCTTCCAGAGACGCTCATTGCAATATCTGGCGTAAGCGTTGACAAATTTGCTTCAGTCAAGTGGAAATGACTTCTCCGATCGGTTGATTCGGATCAATATATCAGTTTGAATGACAGTAATCGTCCATCGGGCCAATTCGAAAGCGCAATCCTGACCTAGAGCCATCACAAGACCACAACTTACGAATGGGAACGATAACCAAATTATGATGCTCTGTACGACTTGCGATGGATTTCAGCTTCATGAACGAGTGGGGCAAGTGAGGGGCAAACCATGTCACTCTGATTGGAGGGCAAAACTCACTAACCAATCGGGAATCTCGCTCCACGATAAACGCTCACTGAGCGCTTACAGAAGCAGCTAGTTACATATGGACTCCTTCAATCCTACGGCTGTTGGTTGTGTTACAACGCCCCCATGTATTGGTTGGTCCACGTAGGGAATGCCTGGGTCCTCAATTTCCGCCCGCAAAGATGATGTGAGGTCTTTAAAGCCCCCCTCTCCCTCGCAGCCCGCAGTCATCCCAACCTTCCACCTCCAGATTACTCTCTTTTGTTATCGTGAGACGGATTTTGTTTCTTACTGTCAATTATTAAGTCATTTAATTCTAGATATATCCTTCACCAACCATGGCGTCGCCCCCAAAAAGCCGCAACGAGTTTGAGGTTGCCATCGTGTGCGCCTTGCCGCTCGAATCAGACGCCGTAAAGCTGATCTTTGACGAGATATGGGATTCTGATCTTGGCCATGCAGCCGGCGATGTAAACCAATACAAGATAGGGCGTATTGGAAAGTTTAATGTTGTAAACATTACTCTCCCCAACATGGGCAAAGCCAGCGCTGCTAGCGCCGCGGCCTCTCTGCGATCCAGCTTCCCCAATGTTAAAATTGCTTTTGTCACTGGAATCTGCGGCGGAATACCGGGTTCAAGCGCACTGAAAGGCGATGACCTACTTCTGGGGGACGTCATCATCAGCTCAACCATTATCCAGTACGATTTAGGCCGGGAGGGTGTCAACGGTTTCGCCATGAAGGATGATATCGCGTCATCACTCGGGCGTGGATCAAAAATCATACGCAACCTGGTCCGGAAGATGGAGACTGACGACAAGTATGATGTCGCAGACGAGGCGGACCAACACCTGATTGAAATCCAACAAAAACAACGGAGCAAAGCGAGGAGACCGGCAAACAAAGTCTGGTATAACTATCCCGGCTTTGAGGACGACAAATTGTATCGAGATGACTATATCCACAAGCATCATAATGGAACTTGTGATGAATGCAATCAAGGACCCACGGCGGTTTGCCATGTTGCCTCGAGCAAGGGCTGCGATGAGCTGGGATGCGATGACAAGTTTCTCGTACCCCGAGATCGCCTCAAGTCAAAGAAGGACGAAGCACCAGAGGACCTACAGAAGCCTGAAATCTGGGTCGGTTCCATGGGTTCAGGCGACACGGTCATGAAATCCGGACTCCAGCGTGACAAATTGGCAAGCAAGCACGGCCTTTTGGCGTTGGAAATGGAAGGGGCCGGCGTATTCGACGAGATCCCTTGCGTTGTCGTCAAGGCAGTTTGCGATTACGCGGATAGCCACAAGCATAAGCGCTGGCAGCACTTTGCATCCGCCACGGCGGCTGCTGTGACCAAGGCGTTGATTGCCCACGTTCCCAAATCGGAACTGGCGCCTGTAGGCTCCGCTTCAGGTTCCGCTTCGGGCTCCCCTACACAGCAGTCTCCGCAACAATCGAAATTTGACAAACCGATGTCAAAGATCACGTTCAATGGCCCGATAAGCGGAAAGAATATGGTCTATGGAAATAATTACTCAGGGGGTCAGCATACCCTGAACTTCTCATGATGATAAATCTCGTCAAACCGCACAAAATTGGTCTCTAAAATGCATATTGTGCCGTTCAAGGGTGTTGGGGGGCGTTATGGAGAGCTGTTGTGGGTTCGTATCTGATTGGGATTATGCTTGATAGCTGTCAAAAGAAAGAAATTCTTCATTTTTCTTCCAAATGCCTTATGCATTACATGCTTGAGTATTCTGAAAAGAGAGTGCTTGTCGGGGAATGTTTGAGCCTAGTGATTGATAATGGCAATTATGAGAAATAGCCAGCATAATAGAGAATTAACATACTGATTTCACAAGGAAAGTCTAAAATCATGCAGTCCTGCATCTTCTAGTAAATGGAATTATAAACTTTTTTTCTATTTCAGTAAGAATAATTATGCATAGTAGCATTCTCAGCTTCGCTAAGAGTATGACTACATGTTCTAAGTATAATCCTGTCTATGGCTAGGCCTTCAACAACATGGTAGTGCTTTTTTGACTACATGGTTAAGAATTTATATGAATTTCCAAATGCATTCCTTCGTTTCGGGGCCCTTAGCTGCATTGACAACTTCCAGGGCTCAGGTCCAACCGAGAATGACGAAATCCTCTCTCACATTCGAAGATCGAAGTGGTAGCAATATAAAAACAATGGGCTTTTGCGAAAGCCCGCTTGTCCCAAGTTATAATTCAAAGACTTGCAATCCCCCAGGAAATATGCAGTCGATGGCATAATTGTTGATGTCCACCAAACCCAAAAGTTGAGGCGTCTTGCTCCTCTCCCCACGTCCACTTTCGATTGGTGGCAGGTTTTGATTGATGTAGCATCTCTTGTTGCATTTCTATATCACGCCTGGCTTTTGGTTTCGGCCTATCCAAGTTCTTGGGCTTGGCTGGCGGATAAGATATGAATCATATATGCGCGCCGAGTTGCCGGCTCAATACCCACCACAACAGTTCCTTCTGCCTATGAGTGGTGGAGGGGAATATTGACCAAGTACAATTCTCGAGTGCAAGCCGTAGCTTTTCGGTAATGTCGACATCCAGAGGAGAAAACCCTATCTCCCATCTGATCGAGTTCCGGTGGAGTCAACCTGGAACTGCAGATTTATCATAGATGTCGAAAAATTCGCATTCAAAATGTTGCGTCGGTGGTAGTTCTGAAGTGTCATGAAATGGAGTATGATCTCGGAGGCGGGCGATGTTTCGGAGGGCGGCCACATTCGAGAATGTTGGGCTGTGATGATCGAATGTCGATGCTGACAGGTTCTTCTAATACGTGAATACAAGTGCAGTCGCTATGTTGCACGAGGAGTAGGAGCTTGTTCAGCACCGCAAATTCCATCTTCAACTTGATGCTGTAAACGACCGGCTTGTAGGTTGTTTGAATCTGAAAATGGTTCGCAAACTGGGTGATAAGGAGGGTTACGTCGAGTAGAATGACCAAAATGTTGACAATGATGAGATGCCGGATCATTTTACGCTCTTTGGCTCTTTTGACCTCAAAAATCGGTGTGAGGCCGCGGACAGTTTCCCAAATGTAAAGACCGGAGATGATGCTTTCTTGCAAAAAGAACATAACAAGTTGGATTCGTTCGTAGATGTTGAAGGCGGTGAGGAAATGTTTCGACTCCCGCGTGTTGCTTCCCAGGAACAGGACCGTGACTGGAACGTGTAGAATGAAGAAATTTGTGATAATCATAATCAGGACCCAGCGTATCTTTGTCTTATCCGGGACAATCAGGTGCAGGCGAGAGTAGAGGACGACGGACTGGCCTGTCACCATTCCATACCATCCTATACATGTTAGAACGCATAGCGGAAAGTTTGGACCCAAGCTGTAGTAGCGCAGCAGGACGACGATTGAATGCAGCAGAATCCCCAAGGTGGAAATCAGCATGCTCCAGAAATAGAGGCCATCATAGCGCTTGAAGCGCCCCAAGAGCGAAACCAAGATCTCAGCGCAGTTGTAGACGGCGACGGCGAAGAATCCAGCAATGGCCATATCAATGGGCAGCGGGGCCGAGATGGGACCCGTTTCGCCAGCCATCTCGCGATGCGGCCGAACCGGGACATCTAGCCCGATTGCGTCGCGGAGGGAAAATGGGAAAGAAAATGGGCCATCAATAAAAGCAAGAGGATGATGGTGGAGACGAGATGCAACACAGATGCGCAGCGCTGCAGCAGGGTTGGTATTAAAGTCGGCCAACTGCCGCCGATGCCTTGGGGCTGGTGGCGTTATAGTGTCGAGCCACCTAAGCTCGTTCAAGACATGATTGCTTTGCATTGGGCCTAGCGACTGTTAGCAGCGACCGCACGTTTGAGGCGTCGGAAATTCCATGGCGCGGCTCATTGGACACTGGCATCGGCCCCCTGCAGACGTAACTTCGTCTAAACGACGCGGGAGGGGGGGGGTCGGGAGCTGGGCAGCACCGACTTGGCCGAGGATCAGCATGACTCGAGGCTGGGATACGGCGGTCAAAGAAAGAAATGTCTGCGAGAGAGCCGCTTTACTTGCTTTGACGGTTTTGCGTTGTCTGTGGGCTGTTTGTGGGTGCAAGACAAGGTTGGGGCGGCAGCATGGAGCGGAGAGCGTCGAGGGCACGGAGCAGCCGGGGAGCAAAACACGAGCCGCCTGGTCCTGATCGAGCGGTGGACTAAAGTGAATCAACACGATGCCTCTCTGCAAAACCACGTGAGCAGCCCAGTATTTGTGTCAGCCACTTCCTTGGCTCGTGTCTCCCATCCCCGCAGCCACGGGTAGATGGGCCCAAGGACGGGGCACCGGAAGCTAGTCCCGCGTCGTCCTTGGACTAACTTTCAGCTGCTCCTCGCCCAGGGCCAATGAGGCGCCCTACGCACCTCGCCAGTGTTGAAGAGATGCCGCCACTGTGGCGGCACTTGATGGGTTCGCCGCACCTCTAGGTCTGGCATGGCCGGAGAGTGTGGCGCCTCTAGGCCGAGTCACATCTGACAGATGCGTAAACCACCAGGAGCTAGACGCCTCTGGAGGCTTGCCCGTGTCCTATCAGACCGCCAGAGTGTGCACTTAGCCCTGCTTTAACTTGCGGGCTTGCATTAGGCCTCCAGCGTCGGCCGCCAAACCGCGTGCACAACGTTGTCCGATGGGAATTGCCCTCCAAACGCGAAGGTAATTAGCGCATGGCCACACTCTCTCCAGTTTCACGTGCTTTTTGTCACGGCATTTCCATTTCATGCGAGTCATCAGTTATATTGGCCTTCAATGTTTCTACCAGTAACCACACAGCGGAATGACACAAGCCCATCATCAATGCCCCCTTCTCGTAAAGCAGAAATTGTCGCCACCTATCGGGAGCAATGCGCATTTTGCCCACATTCCAATCACCATGCGCGATGTGGATAGCATTCCCACCCGAAACAACATCGAGAAAAAAAAAAAAAAGGAGAATCGATCCGATCGGATAACACTATTCCCATCCCGCCAAGCAAAGTGGGCTTGCTTGAGATTTGACAGTCCACCTAAAAGGCATCACGAAAAGGCACTAAGCTAATTTTGACAGCAAGAAAGCGGAGCACTTGCGTGTCAGCATCCCAAAAATGAACTCTTGGAAATAATGGCAAAAAGCCAGACAAACTGGGTAGGACCTCGTATCCGACCGAGGCCCCGATTGCTCCCCACATTCCGCGGCCTAGCCTCATCTAGAATTAAGAAAAAGAAACAAGGCCAAGAATATTTGTCTCGCAACGCCACCACCGCGCCAAACAAAAAAAAGATGTTTGTCTCAAAACGCCAACATCAGGCGAGTACGATATTCTGGGGTAATGCGCCGACGGGTCTGATCGCCAGCCTGCTTGAGTCGCGGCATTTGCCGAATCTGAGAACTGATAGAGCAAAGCAATTTCCTGAAAGGCGTGATTTTCTCATGGACTACTCATGGTCTGGATGGAGGTGAGACTCCTTGGAGATTAGACTGCAGAAAGTAATCACACTACGAAAACAAGCCGGCTAGGCATCTCGGAACGCTTGTTCTGGTTCCGAACGGGCAAAGCTGACATCACGGTGGAAAGAGACAAAGAAACAAATGAAGGTGTTGGTGAAATTGGTAGATTTACACGTTAGGGGTATCTTGACTATCGTCCGACTACTCTTATAACTTGTAGGCACTCTTGTGGTGGTGAATTGACTGCACGTTGCAGTAAGCCTTGAGGCCGCTGATTCCCAGCTCGGAGCCAACTCCGCTGAACTTGTGGCCACCAAAGGCGGCGTCGGGTCGCAGGTCCAAGTGCGTGTTGATCCAGACGTTTCCGGCCTGGAGCTGCTTGGAAATGCGGTCTGCCTGCTCCTCGTTTCGCGTCCAAACCGACGCGCCGAGTCCAACCTCGCTGTCGTTGGCGCGCTGGATGACGTCCTCCTCGTCAGACCACTGCATAATGGGGAAGATGGGACCTGGAATGCGGTTAGATCGGATCCACCAGTGAGTGCATCGTGGGGTTACATACCGAACTGCTCCTCCTTGACAATCCTTGAGCTGTCAGAGGGGTTGGCAATGACGACGGGGTTGATGTGGTATCCCTTGTCGCGGGGTGTCTGCTCGATGCTGCCGCTGGCGACCTTGATGTCACCCTCCTGCTTCAGGGTAGCCAGGATGCTCTGGATGCGGTCGAACTGCATGGCGTTCTGGACGGGGCCCAATGCGACGCCATCCTCCAGGCCGTTGCCCACCTTGAGCGAGTTGACGACGTTGACGACGGCGGCGAGGAACTCGTCGTAAATATCCTTGTGCACGTAGACACGCTTGATAGCGATACAGACCTGGCCAGAGTTGTACAGAGCCATGCCAGCAACCTGTAATTTTGTTAGTCATGTAATCCTCTATGCAGCCTTATCGCTGTGCAACTGTCTTACCTGTGCCGCTGTTGAAGGAATGTCGACATCCTTGCAGACGATAGCGGGATCGTTACCACCCCTGTCCACCTGTCAGCACTATATTCGACCTATAAGGATTTTCTTGACTTACAACTCCAGAGTGACTCTCTTCAATGTCTTGGCACAGCTCTGCATGACCTTCATACCGGTAGCGACAGAGCCAGTAAAGCTGACCTTGTCGATGCCAGGGTGAAGTGTCAGGCTGGGGCCAAGAGAATCATCGCCGCTCAAGGCCTGGACGATTCCAGGAGGGAAGAACCCGCTGGCAAGCTCTGCAAGCTTGAGGCCACAGTAAGGAGTAAATGGTCTACTTTTGTATAAGAAAATGGTCTCAACAGAGTTTCTTTCCTTGATACTTACGAAGGCTTGAGGATGATGGGACTGGCAGCAATGAGAGCTGGTGCAAGCTTAAAGCATGCTAGTAGAATGGGGACTGTCAAATGTTAGCAAATGTGCTTTTTCTATGTGTAAGTGTTTCTTACAGTTCCATGGCACGATACCGACGGAAATACCAACAGGCACATATCGAGTGACGACCTTGCAGTCTGGGGTATCTTGCACAATATCCTCGGGGAAAGGAAGGCCTGCCATTCCTTTTAGTGTGCCCACGGACTGCTCAAGCTCCTTCTGAGCACCGGCGACCTGTATCGTTTCACGGTTATTAATCATTCCTCAAGACTTCCAGCTGCACACCATACCGTCTTGCCCTGTTCTAGAGTAAGCATCTTGGCGAATGCATCTGCATTTGCGGCCAGAGCGTCGGCAAAAGCAATGACTGCCTCCTGTCGCTTCTGTAGTGGTGTATCGGCCCATCCCCGGAAAGCCTTCTTTGCGGCGGCTACAGCTTTGTCGATGTCTTCATCTGTGCTGACGGGAACTGGAGGGAGCTCCTCGAGTGTTGCTGGGTTGATGCCATGTCGTGTCTTCTCAGTGGGGACAAGCTTGCCACCAATCACGTTTCTGAAAACATCAAAGTCGACGGTCGCCATTGTGTCTTGATTTTTTCTTGTCCTTCTCGGGTGTTTGGTTGAATGAATAAATGGCCAAGAGAGAAAATATGTATGTCGACTCTCGAAAAGCTACGTTTTCCCTTCAACCTTTTATACAAGACGTGGCAGAGTATTAAGGGCGGGGGGTTAAAGTAGTGAAACGGTTATTGATCTTGACTAATCGAGGCCCGTTGCCATTTCAGGATCGTCGACCGGCGGGTTTTAATTCTTTGTGGAGAAGGATAGAGGCAGGCGATGAATAGGGACTCAAATTGGCCGCGGCTTAGTTGGTCGCTAAGGTGGTCTTGGCTTCAAAGCGGAGTTGAGCTAGGCCACCCTGCCTTTCAGCTCAATGGAGTCATGACGAAACGTTGGAGATGTAATGCGGAGATGGCATGGGTTGTTGGTAATCATTATGCGAGGCACAGGCATATCCCGACAGCCACCAACAACATGAGGGGTAAAGGGCCAAAAAAGATCATCGGGGAAATCGCTACGGCCGCGGAGAAGCTGGCTCTTGGTTGGACGGCTAGTAAATAAGTTTTTTTCCCACCGAGGGAGCGGCAGAGGGGAACTCGCACCTGATCAAAAAAGTGCGAAAAATCAGCAGGTCACCAGACTCGGGCTTGGGGCACAGCCGGCAAAGACGATGTGAAGCTCCATTGCATAGCTCGAGGACTTCACAGATGACGAACGCAACTGAGTTTCAGGGCTGGCGTTGCAGCCCAAGGGTCCTGGGGGAGCCTCCAGAGACACCACACTCGCAGTATCCACAATTGGCCCGTTTGCGGAGCTGTCTCTCCATCGCAAGCGCTGTTAGCATAGGCGCCACTGTTTTGAATCCGCGACTATTACCCAGTCTGATCCGCTGGCCGCTCCTCACCCCAATCACCGCGCCTGGTTGCCCGGCACCGCGGGCCGCTAGAAGGTCCGTCCCTTGGACTGCGGAGACCTTCATCTTCGATCGAGCCACAGTTGAACAGAAAATAGCACTCGCCTAGCCACCACCTTCGGGCCTAATCATGCGGCTCTTGGCTGTGGATTTCATTTCCAACGTCCAGGCAGAGACTCAAACAGCAGCTAGGCTGAGGGCTAAGCTGGTCGTCCCTCTTTTTTCTCAATCGCACCCGAACTCCCCGTGGTGGTAGTTTAATGATACGGACTAGAACGATGGCTAGGTTCGATAACCAGCCTTCCCACGTGGGCAAGGTGACCTGATTCATGACTCGGTTCGAGGGCGCTATCACATCTAGATTAAGAATATGTGGCCGCTTATCACTTATCAGGGCGCATCCCCTTTTTCTCATCCCAATATTATCTCTTTTGCGGAACCTGTCCCTATTGGTTAATCATTAAGATCTGGCCAATACTGTTGCTCAGTCCATGTTAGCCAGCTTTATCAAAAGCACGATGATTTTAAGCTGCAGCATGGCCGGCCTACTATAGAAAATGAGATGTGATATCAGACTGCCAGTGAGTTGCTCTAGCTAGAACCTAAGCAAAACCTAATTGGATGAACTCTCGACGATCACAAAGTGGCGTTGCAACCGCTTCCTTCCGTCTTGTTACATATGACCGATCACACATCTCAAGATTGAACTCTAAACTTCAAAGTATCGCATTTTGTTTCAATTTGTAATTTCCTCTTGAGTCATAACAATCATAACCACCAAGAAACATAGAAAACTTTTTGTCGAAATTTACATCAAACTTGCCATTGGCATACACATAAATCGTAGAACTTGCATTCCAAATCAATAGGTGCATAAAAAG
Organism: Calonectria hongkongensis; assembly: GCA_017140755.1. NCBI lineage: Eukaryota > Fungi > Ascomycota > Sordariomycetes > Hypocreales > Nectriaceae > Calonectria > Calonectria hongkongensis. Next base: position 843,415 of record JAACJA010000001.1, read on the forward strand.
CCGACGCCAACGCCGATCATCCTGGTCCCACAGTCAATCATGTTCATTAACTAGTCGATTCATTTCCTTCCAGCCATGATGTCGGCGCATAGCATCCAACTTGCAAAAGCATTTTCGGTCGAACCACCCAGTGCTCATCTAACTCCACAAAGTGTGCCAGAATTTCTATTACACGGTGGTTATAATCCCGCATGAATTCGTCTGCGGCTTCGTATAAGCGCTGAGAGGCCCGGTTAGTGGAACTCAGATCCTCGGCGTCGTTAATCTTGATTGGATTCTCTCGCAATTCTGGGTAGTAGTCTGGGTCAGGCCACAGATAGAGATTTCCCAGGGACTTGAACAAAGTCAGCAGCGCCAACGAATCAGCACTGTTGAGTAGATCCTTGGCTTTTGCCGTGATGTTGGGCAGAGGCCATTCGGAATCGTCACCGCTATCAGAATCGGGCGCGCCGTCTCCGGTGTAGTAGAACGCGACCTGCTGGAAAGAGGATACGATATCTCGGAATCCAGCAAAGGAGGCCGCATCGCGCGGGAATACATGCCCCCGATTCGCTATGGCAGATTCATAATTCACATCGCGGGCTCCTTTGACCATTTCGTCAAGGTTTAGGTTTGGCACAGCAGTAACCAGAAGGACATCTCTGACCGGGCAACAGCGTACGAGGCGACTCTCGACACGAGGATGCCACTGGTTGCGATAGACTTTGAGGGTTTTTGGGTATTGCGAGATGAAGAGGTGGCGAGATTCACTGCAAGCCGTGCCAATACTATTCAATGCGTCCGATGACTCTGGGATTGGAAACTTGTCCGTTACTGTAAAGTAGCCATCGATTATGAACTCGGAGATGAACGTTGGCTCTAGCGTCACTCCAAATCTGTACCTCGCGCAGGAATCATGACGGCCGCAGAAACTGTCCCCCATGAAGTAGCAGCTATGGTGTGTCACGCCCAGCAAATTATAGACGGCAACGCGAATGATGCGGTCAATCGAAGCCTCGTCGATTGCGTATTCCCATATTTGCTGCCGAAGTTCCAGTGGCAGGTTACCAAACAGCGGAAAGGCCGGAGAAGTTGACTTTGGTGTTGACTGCATCGTTACGAGAAAAGCCGGCGATTGTTGAAGAGTTTGCGGGCCTTCTCAAGATAAAAGGATGCGACAAGCGAAATGGAAGGTCGACCGAGGCTGGCACACCGTTTCCTTGCCCAACAATCTCGCCTCAACTGCTTCAATCATGTGACTTGTGTCTTAGCGCCACCGCATGAAACAATTGGTTGTCCAGCATTTTACCCGTGGCCGGACAAGCCGCTGATAGGGAATAAAAAATTGGCCAGGTAATTGCTTTTTTGAAGATAATTGAAGCTTGAGATAACGCACCGAGGCCAACCATGTGGCGAAGATGTCTTACGAGACCCCTGGCCCTCCAATTGCTCACCACCTTATTCTGGATGACAGGGCACTAATGGCAGACAGTGGGCCCGACAGCACATGGTCCATTTTGGGCACGCACCTAGACCATTTCACTAGCGTATCATTCAGTAGCAACTGTGATATTCCAGAGTATTCTGAGTGCAATAACTTCCACAATTGGTTAGATCTGTGATATAAATTAAGGTGATCGCGGCTGTACGGGTGTGTTTGCTTTTTACATCTACCAACATCACCCCTCCATTTTTCCGAGCGACAATCTCTAAAAGTCGCCCCTACACTTCTTGGCTCAATCTCGCCATGGCTGCCACAACTGCTTCAAGTTTTTTCTTAACAGGTGCCCGAGTAGCCCCGGAAGTATTTCAGCTACGCCCAGATTACCGCGCCCTCTTGATGGTGGTGGATGGTATCGTGCCGGGCCAGAGCGATAGCACAAGCGAAAATCTCCTCAAGGAAGCCGAGGCAACGATCCGGGATCAGCTAACAAAACATGCAATCGCGGACATGCCGCACATCTCTGCTTGGAGAGAAGCCTACAAGGCTTTTGGAGCAAAGCCGGCAAAATATCGAAACAGCCTGGAAGCGCTGACACGCCGCGTTGAGGGCGGCCTGCCTCGCGTGAACCGCCTAACGGACATTTACAATGGCATCTCGGTGAAGCACCAGATCCCGCTGGGCGGAGAAGACTTGGACAAGTACGAGGGCGCACCATTCTTGATTCGTGCGACTGGGGAGGAGAAATTTGAGGTCGTCGCAAGCGGAGAGACGGTCCTGGAGCATCCAAGCTCTGGGGAGGTTGTGTGGTGCGATGATGTTGGTGTTACCTGTCGACGATGGAACTGGCGTCAGGGCCCACGCACTGCGCTGACAGATTCTACCACAAGAGCTCTGTTCATCCTTGATGCTCTTGATCCAGTTACTGACGAAAGTCTGGTGGCTGCAGCCGATGAACTCGCCGCCGCACTGAAGCAATTGGGTCCAGAAATTCGCATTGAGCGCAGAATCATCAGTAGTTCAGAGAAGGAATAGCGTTATTTAGTAACGATGGAAAGTTTAAAGCCATATTTCATGTTTCTCGATATCTCTAAAATTTGGTCAATTATATATATGATGATCTTGAAAAATCATACAAGCTGGTTCAATTGGTGGTTTTTTGACTAGTGAATGTCCATTCCACAGAATTTCTGCTACACAACTTAGGATAGTTGAGACGGAATGATTGTCTTGGCTTGGTCATCAAACCATCACTCACATTAGTCGAAATATCGCGGGACGAAAAGTTAATGAGTCACAATCAGGCCCCCAGCTTCCAAGGCATAAAAAATCATCACCATCGCTATCGTTGCTGGAATGTTGATAGACAACCAAAAAGACGGTGGCGTAGGGTAGGTAGGTTAATCCGAGGCTCGGACTTGGTTTCCTTCCCCACGAAGGCGCTAATCTCAGTGGGTCGGCTATGGCGCTATTTTTTAGGCCCTAAGGCAAGGGAAACCCGATCTTGTCCAGCAATTGTAGAAGCACATGGAAATGGTAAAAAAAAATTAGATGCGTTTGGCTTTCCCCGTCTAATGCGCGCCCTTCGTTGGACTATCAGCTTGCACAGACCCTTGTTGCAGCATGAGTTAGTGTATCTCGCCCGTCTGGCCCATCGGCGAGGCCGCCATTGGAGTTTGCTGCAGGGCCTAGAAACAAGGAGAATTTTCCTGCAAGGCTTTTTATAACGGATCATGAGCCGCATTGCCAATTCCGGCCACATCAATCTACATTCGTTCTTCTTACACGTGCCTACTCTCTCAAATCAAGTCGTCATTTTTCGCTAAACGCGCCATTACATTACCACCACAAAATCATGACAGCGGCAGCTCGCACAATGACTTCCACAAAGTCGGCTGCACCAGTCATCCGCGACGCTTGCGCCGCTGATGTCAGCGCAATTGCAGAGCTTGGCGCACACGTCTTCTCTGCCACTTTCGCCCACTCTGTCCAGGAACACGAGCTACAGCAGTTTCTTGACGAATCATACACAACCACTGCTGTCGCCAAGGACATGGACGACTCTTCCAAAGATATCATCGTCGCAGCAAATGCCAATGATGAGATTGTGGGCTTTGCCTACCTCACCAGAGATAGCAGCGAGCCGTGCATAGAAAATGTCGAAAGCACCGTGGAGCTGCAAAGAATCTACGTCCACCCATCAGCCCATGGCCAAGGAATCGGCCGTCTACTATGCGAGAGAATAGAGGCCATGGCACGTGAGCAGGCCTTCAAAAACATTTGGCTAGGTGTGTGGGAGGAAAACCTCAAGGCGCTCAAGGCGTACGAAAAATGGGGGTACAAGCAAGTTGGGGATCATGACTTTGTGATTGGACCAGTTGTGCAGACGGATTACATCATGTTGAAAAAGCTATAGATTTTACAGGGGATTGTTTGCAGCGAATAATATTAAATTTGCATTTTTTTGGTTATTAATAAAGTGCTTTTGATCTGATATTACCCTCGTCGCAGTGCTGTAAATTGCCCATTGGCCCCCGCACAGCGCTGGCGGGGGTCCAGAGTGACTAAGCTTAGAAGAGGCAGGTGGATTGAGAAAAGAGCTGTCACTAAATAGCATGCGGGACCGGCTTTGCTTGCCCTGGTTGAGCAGGTGTAAATAGTGCATGATATGTTGTCCGGTCCTAGTTTGATCTGACCGGCCCGGTTTTGCGCCATGAACACTCTGCTAAGAGGCTACATTACCGGAACTGTCACCGGGAAATTGATAAGATGCCATGCCAAGGACGAATGAAATAACTCGCAATTGATCACTTGTAACGGCGTAAGCGAACGCTTTGTCAAACTTAATCAAGACTGAAGTTCGCTATTTACAGTGGAATCCACACTGTCCGTATCTTTGAGTCACCCCAAATGACTTTAAAAACACAACTAATCCCCCGCATCGAATCTGGGATATTTCATACACCCTTGTTAGATTTACCCATCACACGCATCAACCATGTACATCCGGGCAGTTCATGCGGAGGCCGATCTCCGAATTCTTCGCAAGATTGTTCGCGAAAACCCCCTTGGGCTTTTTACAACGGCAATTTCTGCTCCTTCGTTCCCATTTTTACAATCCAGCCATATCCCATTCATTCTCGATGTGAATGATGAGCAGAGCGAGACAGAGCTCGGGCGCTTGCGAGGCCACCTGGCTCGGGCAAACCCCCAAAGCAAGGCAATCATTGAGGAAATCAACGCCCAGAAAACGCCCAGTTCTGCCACAAACGTTTTAGAACATGACGTGTTGGTCATATTCACTTCGGCTGCGCACCACTATCTTACACCAAAGTTTTACACCGAGACAAAGCCGGCAACCGGAAAAGTAGTGCCGACTTGGAATTACGCCGCTGTTCAGGTGTACGGACGTGCAAAAGTCTACATTGACAGCAAATCGACCGAAACTGCCGAGTTTTTGAGACAGCAAATCCACGACCTCTCGGAGCACAATGAGACGAACATCATGGGATTCAACGGCCAGGGCGATAAGCCTAGGCCCTGGAAGGTGTCTGATGCACCCGCGAATTTTATCGACTTGTTAAAGAAGGCAATTATTGGAGTTGAGATAGATATCCAGAAGATGGAGGGCAAGTTCAAGATGAGTCAGGAAATGGGACATGGCGACTCTGAGGGCGTCATTAAAGGGTTTGAGGGGCTACAGAGCGAAACAGGGAAGAAGATTGCCGAGTTGGTTCAGGAGCGTAGAGACATTAAGAATCGTGGCAAATAAGAGAAGAAAAATAGACAATAATTTTGGAAATGACAACTTTTGGTTAGTGAGCCCTGGATTGGATGGCAGAAAACGATATTATGAATAAATTAATAGATTGAATAAAGCATCATTACTGATTTTGTGAATTCAATTTTATTCTAGTTTCATTCTAATTTTTGACATTACTTTCCTGAGCAAGAAATGCTTGTGTTGAGATATGCGTCTCCTTCAACGGCATGTCTGTCCATCTAAGAGCCTCCAGAGGAAGTTTGCGGCCTGAAGGATGGTTGTGTGTGGCCAAATTGCACTAGCCCTTTTGGGATTCCAGGGAAACCAAGTCCGAGACCCACATAACACTCTGATCGCGGAAATATGGTCGCCTTTGATTGGCGGGACTGGCCGCCTGACCCACAGTCTTTGGCCGTGTCGTGCTAAAATTGCAGTGAAGGTGCCTCCCTGCCGGTGAACACACACTTGTCTGTACATATATACGTTGACGAGTAAGGCGGTCCATTCCGGGGGTGCGTTCATCGCTGCCTAATTTAGCTAATAATTAAAATCACCTTGGTATTTACAGCGATATTCTATCTATCAATCTAGCTGTTGTATTTACTCATGTCCCTGCTATTGCATCGAGTCTATTGGGAGATTGGAGCACTTGTCTGTCTAGGTTTGTGCTTCTAGATAATGTGGAGCAAGGTGCAAATTGAACCCCCATCACAGCAGAGGAGATGCTCTTTTGTAGCGAGTTTGCCCTTCGGCGAGCTTTTGATTCATCAAGTTTATGATGCCCAATATTTTGTCGCTGCAGTAAAGGTCGGAAGTTCTCCACCTTCATTTTCCTGCACATCTGGCGGCTCCACAGCGACCTGCAAAGGCACAACGAGGCTCATGGTAATATTTTCAACCGACAGCTTCACATTCACAGTGTATGTTCTGGATACAAGACATGAGTAAAACGTCGGCAGAAAAGTTTTGTCCGCGGTGGGTAGAGAAAAGGGGAGGTTAATGGCTGTGGTGTAGAACACGGGGCAGGTGCTTGTTTTCCCTGAAGCTAGCTGCAGATTTAAGTCAACGTGTTGATCCCAGCACAAGTTGTAACTATTGGTGCTACCGAGCGGGACTGCTGTTGGATAGTGCATCGCTGTGGGGCCTAAATTAGGTAGGTCTTTCTCTGGGCTTTTATTGAACCAAGTTTGTGACTCTACTGTCATGTGGCTCGATATTATACTTGGTGGCATGGCCTCCACGCATGAGGGTGCAAATGTGAGGCCAACCATGACCGATGACTTGTCTATTCCCCGCCCGACAGCATCCAGCTGGATCATGCTAGCCTGAATTGCCGTTGCCTTGACTCGCCCTTTCATCTGCCCTAGAGAAGCAGAAAAAAGTGAGTAGCGAAGCATCTTGCTTGTCTTCAAATTATACAATTTGTCGACATCACCGAGGTTCAATGGTGGATGCTCAGGACTTGATGGTAGAAACCTCACGGTCTTGGTCGCCATCATAGGATTAGATTCCAGATGCAATGGAATGCCCCATTGGAAAATGAATGTCTTGATTTTGTAATCGACGCGTGCCATAATAGGCGACAAGTCGTCCTTTTCCCAGTCTCCCATCGTTGGTGGCAAGCATCGATGATATTCCCGTATCATGTCAGAGTTTACATCATGGTGGCAAGCCTCCAAAGTGAGTTGCTTCGCAATGATGAACTTGAATGGTATAGAAAATGGTTCCCCAGCCGTGAAAACTCGAGGCGAAGGGTAACTGGATGCTGAGATGGGCATTTCGACGCTTAATGGGCGATGTGTTGTTCGAGACGTTACGGCTATCTCTTGAATACGGACGAGTACCTCGCACGTGAGTATTATTTTGACGGATTCAAAAGCAACGTCTTGTTGCACGGAAATCACTACATTTCCAGAAATCTCAGAGCCCGTGCCGTACACCTTGGACGCGTAGTGGTTGTCGAGAACGATGCTTACAGCCTCATTTCCCTTGGAGCTGGTGAGGTTGAACAACGAGTCCATTCCCATCTGAGCTGAGTGTTGAATCATGGAGAATGGAAATGATGTGAATAAAAGAATATCTATGAACTGCCCAATTTGATCGGGGAGAATATTGGCTTCACTATGAATTTATACGAATTTTCCACGAGCATAAACGAAGCTGCATGAACCCATCCTAAGTGCACCGACCTGGATGGCGGATCAAGGAGTTCGTTTGAAGTTTGAAAGTGATTAATTTTAGGTAATTAGTTTGCCAGTTTATGAGTCGAGAGAGGCCCAAACACACCACGCCGCTTGTCGTCAGTGGTTAGAATGTGGAGAGCTTGCCGCGGTGGAGCAGCCATCGCAAAGTCCTTCCTCGAGCCGAAATTACGAAGATTGTGTGGATTGCAGGCACTTCCGAGCACTTTTAAGCTTAAATTAATTTGGAAAAATACCGGCTAGTTCAACACAGCCAATCCACAGGCCAACACGACTGATATAGTATAGCCACGCCTTTGGCTCAGAGCTAGACACGTGTTGTCATTTGTGGATGGCGGTCTTCATTCAAGTTCTGTTTTGGTGTTACATTCAAGTGTGAAATATACTATTTTCCCATTGTCAATATATGCTACACCTAATCTAGTGTTTTGGCTAGGCAGATTGTTTGCATAGATATTCAATCAGCTGTTTTGCCACGGCCAATCATCCTTTTTGCCCTGAGTCTCCAGCTTCTGTACTTGTTTGCATCAACCCCTTTTAGGTTTGGCCACGTCGGAGGCCCATTTTCGAAAAGGCCCTTCGCAAACGAAACCGAAGAAGAATCGGATGCTCCAAATTTTAGTATGTCTCTGGCCAACATTGTAGAAGTCTGAAGCTCCTCCAGATCGATATTTTGGCTTCTGTCAGAGTTGTGTTCAGAGCTATGATGATCATGTTGCTCATTTCCATTCATATCCACAGACCAGGATAGAGGCACTTCCAGGATTGAGATGCCAACGTGTTTGTCACCGTCTGTTCCGGAGTACAAGCCAAATTGATATACTCGATCAGCGAGCACAACTTGAGACTTCAAATGATCTTCCGTATCCGAAGCATCTTGGGCCCAGAATTCAGGACATTTGAGGATGTAACTTTTGTGGACAAGCATGGCTAAGTCCATGAGTGTATAGGCACGCCTGCAAGTCCGAGTTGACCCACAGGGTCGAAGGATCCATAGACTGGCGCAATAAAGTATGATGACGAAAAATATGATGTAAAAGTTATGCTTTACGATCTTGATAGAAAGCTTCCCAGTCTCTCCTTCGACGTAGACAAATATGCGACCGGCAATGATCTGGACACTGTTACTCAGCGTTGCTAAAATGACACCAAGGGCAATTTTATAATGGCCTGCCATGAAAGCGGAAAGGGTACAAGTGAAAGCATCTGGAGAAATATAATCCATCAACACACTGTCTTGTGCTTTTGCGCCTTGAATGTTTTCCTCTCCTAGCTCCAGGCGGTTCCGGTCAGTTTCGGGAAGAGGATTAACCATATGCTGGATTGGCTTCATATGACGTTGGTACCAATCAGCTCCCATGAGGCTGATGTTGAAAAGGCCGACCCATAAGTTGGGTAAAAATGAAAATATAATTGAGGCTAAGAACATGTGGCGTGAAAAAATGGCTGGGAGCTCGAAAGGGCGATCAATGCCTTCGGTGGCCCAAGCAAAAGTAGCGGCACTCAATGCTGCGACCCCTGTCAGCGTCATGATGATGAGGTAAGAATCGTAAAGCGTGAAATTCCAAATGCGATCAATATCGGCCCTTGGAATTGTCTGAAGGGAGGAGAGCGAGTTTCGGCCATAGGCATTTTGGCTTGCGAATCTCCTTTGTTGTATCTGGCGGCGCTGAGGACTAGGAAGAAACCGAACGCCGTGGATTATGAGATCCGTGCCTTGTTTTCTCCAATATCCCAGTCGCAAAGTCGAACCTTCATTATACCAACTTATCAACGTATCGTGGAGGTGTTTCCACTCTCCTGTATCAATGTCTCCGATGTCATCAAGAATATCAGAGCCCTGTAAGAGAGCCATTTGGGCAGCAAGAGTGGAGGGATTCCATCTCAGGCCTGTCTTATTTTTATGAAGGTGGACAGCAATGGCGATGCAAGTTACAACCCACCAGAAGTACACAGCCATAGCTACCACACAGAACGGCGCCGACACTTGAATCCGCCAACCGGATTTGTCCTTGACGAGTTGGAAGATCTCGGACTTGATTGGGGTTAGAAGGGCCAGAAAAACAGTAGCCACAATTACGTTGACGCTGATGTAATCGCGGGATGAGTATAGTGGGAAGATAACACCAGGGTGTACCTCGGCGCCAGGAATGCCAGATTTCCTCTTATAAGAGACATTCGCCATGCGGACATAGGGAATAATGTGTTGATAGGCGCGATTTATGCCTCTCAAAAGGATAGTAGACAATGTGCCGATTATACTTGGGGAGTAAGTCCAGATGTTATAGCTATACTGTGACTCCAGATGAAACCATGAAGGTTGCATTCTATCAAAAACAATCAAGGAAGTGGCGCCCAAGAAGCAGAGGATGCACCATATTGTAAGGAATACCAAATATTTGGGCTTGAGTGCAAGCGGACGAAAGTTTAGTTCTTGGAGCTCTGGATGACGGGCCACATCCTCGTCACTGAGGGGAACAAAATTATTGGATTCATCTCCTGTTTGCTATTCGTTAATTTTGTCTCGGGGTATTTCAGTGTTGGCATGTTTACCTGTTTCAGTTGGGATCGAGTCAAGGCTGGGCTGCGAAGCATGGGGGGGGTAGTGAGGCTCCTCAGCCTCAGCAACCCTTGCGTAGGAATGGAACGATGGACCGTATAAAGCAGCGGAAACTAGGCCGCTGCGGTTTCTTTGAAGGTTTTGCATAGGCAAGCTATCCATACTGGGATCTCCACACGGCAACTGCAAGTTGAAGGCTGGTAGAAATGGGAAATTGAAAAATCGCTCATTTCTGGGCCTGGATGTACTATTTGACATCTTATTTATGTTGAGTCACACCAGAGACGTGCCTAATTGAAGCTGAAAGTTTTTGCATAATGGTCGTGGATGCTGATTGGTTGCCTGGTGCAACATTGTCGCCGTGGCTGAGATGGCTACGAAACTGCCCAATCTTCGCCTCGAGGGGCTTATGGCGAGCATCTTAGCTCATTCAGCTCCTCTGTATTTCTTTTTATCATTAAACGGAGTGCGTAATGCTGTCAGAGGGAAAGGGTTGGGAATGGACATGTCCGTCCTATGAAGCTTCACTCGCAGAGATGAGCATGCGGCTTCTACTAGACAGCTTGCAGATCCATATATTGAATAAGCCGAATTATTAGAAGATGCTATGATGTAAAACAATAATTGAAGATATATTTTATGTGTACAACTGAGGCATATTTGAATGGGCAGCCTGTTGCAAACGAGGCTGAATTGGGGTGTCACAACCTCAAGTCATTATTTTGGCAAACGATTTTTAATCAGATGGCTGAGCCACGGTCTTCAAATCTTCTAGAGCTACAAGGAAACTTGATAATGCACAAATTATTGTCAAGGATATAAATGCTTCAATTTCCTCCAAGTCCCTGATGTCGGTGATGGATTATTAATAACCTTCGTGCACAGAGCCGAGTTTGATGCCTAAGAAACCAGGGTTCAATCCAGCCCCCTCCACGCCATCCTGCATTAGGCATTGTTTTCACAGTCATGTGGTCATACTGGTCGTATGGGCGATGGCGGGGAATACAAAGCAGGAAAGAAATACGCAGCATCTCGTACAGAGCCGATCGCAATCAGGAGGGCTTAGATAGCCATGTCTCATGCGGCGACGTCAAGGTCTAATTCGTTCAAAGGGTATGCTTGAGCTTTTCCCCTCGATCTTCCGTTATTGGCTAATGCAAGTAGTTGCTGGACATGTAAGGCGCGCAAGATAAGGTGTGACGAGAGGCCAATAGCCTGTAAAAACTGCGAAAAGAAAGGAGTTACCTGCGGAGGCTACGATGTCCGCCTGCAATGGATGTCAGACCCACTTGCCACGCCAGCTCCCTCCAGCAAAGGGCGGAGGGCTCTTGAGCTGGGTAAGATCCAGCACAGTCCTGTTGTCATTCTGGTGCCGATAATCTAACAATGTGTAAGACCAAGATGGTGGAAATAGGTACCGCATAGAAGATATCGATGGCTTTCTGGCAAACATCGACAATGATACCGAGTCTGGAACCGTGTCCACTAGGGGCCCATTCACGGCTTTTCCGGTTATTATTGACGGGCAGCGGCCGCATGCTGATATCTCCACCTCAAAATCCACATGTTTCTCAGTGTCGGATTCTTTTATTGGAAGCGAGAGCAAAAACAGCAAGGAGATACCCACCACTAACAATCATGACCAATTTGCCTTCCGACCATCTGGTTCCGAAGACCATAACACACTTCTGGATTTTGGTCAAGTCGAAGGTGAGCAAAAGCTTTTTGCCACTACTGATACAACGAATAGCTGACAGCTGGTTGTAGAAATCGACCAAACTCTTCCAACAGAACAACCCTTACCACAGGACGACGCATCCCTAGGAATTTTATCGGAACTTCCCGAACAACATCTATGTTACGACGCCGGTTCGCCGACATCCTCATCTTCGTCATCAACTTCATCACCAGGCTCTCCCACATCAACCTTTTCTATACAACACATTTCAACCAGTCTCTTCGGGGATAGCCAGGCTGACCTACTCATTAACCATTACAATACCCACATCGCCGACCTTATGCAGCCAATAAGTCATGCCCAAAACGTGTTTCGCGGAATTTACCTTTCTACTGCTCTGGAAGGATCAGTAGTCTGTCGATCAGATCCCAGAACCTCCAAGGCACTGGTTTATTCGGCCATCTATCACGCATTACTTGCCTCCTCGGCGTTTCATCTTTGGAATTGCAGCAACGGACAAACCAAATATCAAAGGCTTGGCGCAAATCACAGATATCAAGCCATTCACTTTTTACAGGCCGCTGTTGAAGCCACCACACTGGGTGGAGATTACCAAATTTTTATGACAGCTATGCTTTCCTTGCTCAGCATTGGAGTAAGTCATTGAGTCCATGTGCTTATCGCATATATATGCTCACATGTCCTCAGACTATGTCCGGAGATGGTAGTGATTTTATCATGCATATCAATGCGGCAACACAATTGCGCAATATGAGGAGCCGATGGAGAATGGTCAGCCGTGCTACCCAGAAGCTCAACGCGATCAGCGCCTTCTTGACTATGCTTTCTCGCACTACTTGTTTCCAACCCGCCGGCTCTATAGGCTACATTGAGCCATCTCTAGATGACTTTATAGTCCGGTCTAGTGATTGTTATGAATACATATACGGCATCACACCATCTACCGCTGCAGCAATTCAGGAAACGTGCGACCTTGCGGAACAGCTTATGCCGTATAGGGGCCAGACTGAGCAATCCATACCAGATTCACTTCTACAGGCTTGTGAAGTTCTTGGGGACAAATTATTGTCCTGGAAGCTCGAATCCGAGAGCGTAACGTCGATCCCACAAAACGACGACATAATGCTTACCATTTTCACGGAACAAGCAACTGCATGGCACCGTGCCGCTCTCATTTACTATTACAGACGGATTCAGAACTTCAGTTACGAAGAGCTCGCGGATGATGTTCGGCAGGTCACTGAAAAGTTGCACGCCACCGAAGATGCAAAAGCAAGACTGTCTCAAGATCGTGTAATGGCACCCATCACTTGGCCAGGGTTCATTGCCTCATGTGAAGCTACTGGAGAGGAAAGGGAATCATTGAAGAAGTGGTGGGAGAGGATACTACCGTATAATATTGGGAATATAACAAAACAGTGGGATATTGTGCAGGAAATATGGAAAAAGTATGATCAGATGCATGAGCATGGGCTGGATCCCCCTAATTGGATAGACTCGTTTAGAAACTTAGGCTTTCACGTATTGGCAGTTTAGATACGGTTGAATCTCACGACTCGATAAGAGAGCCAAGATAGTGTCATCTATTGTGATAAAGCTGCGCATATCCATGTTACAATACAAGACTCAGCATTCTGAATTGGTTGCTGTAAGAAGACCAAGCTTCCATGGTAGGCCGTTGTAACTCCCTGTTGCGCCTGGGTCTAAACCTTGATACATGTAGCGAAGATTACAGGGGCTGATGGTCAAAGTCTGGTCGACTTTATCGCGTACAATCTCCCCATGGCTGATACTATTGGTCCACGCAGACCCAGTGAACTGAACATTATTTGAGCGCGCAAATGGGTTAGATTCAGTATTTGCAAGCGCTTCCCAGGTACCAGTAATGCTTGTTGATGTCCACGAGCGAAAGTATCGATTGCCAGTGGAATCAAAAGCCTCAATCAATAGGAGATAGCCGCCTCCTTCAACAGCATATACGCACGAAGCCTCGAACAGGGCATATCTGTTTGAATCAGACATCGCAATGACGGTGTTGCCCATGCCATTGGGAAAAGAACTGAGGGAAGTCTGAGAGCGATACAGGTGGCCATTGTCGTCGGACGAGAAGAGGTAGCAATTTTCAGAATCGCAAATCACCCACATGTCTACCCAATAGCCATCCCCGATGTTTTCGTTTACAATGTCGGGAACGCCGCTATAAAAGTTCGTCGGCGCGGTCCAGCCGGATGGGTTGCTTATGTTGGCATTTGTCGAGTAGGCTGCGTTGCCGTTTTGATAAATCAGGTACCATAGATTCTGCGGCTCGAAGAAAAATACTTGTGGTGCTGCTCTGTAGCCGTAACCAATCGGGGTCTGGTCCAAGTAATGGAATTCTGCCGACGCAGCATCGCTAAAGTCATTGAAGCTGAAGTAGACCATATTGTAACCTTCATCCTTTGCAGTGCTGGCAAAGACGTGATAGGTGCCGTCAACCTTGACGACGGATGGGTCCTTGATTCCTGCGATATTGCGACCATCGTTTTTAGCTTGAACTAAGATGTCGCTAGAGCTCCACTGAAAGCTGCTGGGCAGATTTGGAGCTCTTTTGGCCGCTGGGGATCGTTCATGGTGCTGACCAATACTGAGACCAGTGGCGGCGCTCGCCAAGACGACAAACTTGACAATGAACGAAAACATGTTAACAAGATGAAATCTGGACTGGTTGTGTCAATGAGCCCATCTTGTTTAGTTGGGAAGGGTGCAACTGTTTCACTAATTATGCTCGATTTTCCCAAGCCAAGCCTTTTGAGATCTGCATTTATTCGTGGGAATTTTGAATTGTTACTTCAGGGATTATTGAAATAAATTCAAGTTTTAATGCATTCCTATTTCAGAAAAGGGAATACCGGAGCTAGGTTAAATGCAAAGAAAAGCATGATTTGACCCCGCACCGCGCCACTTTTGATAGCCAGCACTTTGGCCTGTCTAGCACGACAGCCGTCAATACTGATTTGGGTCACAACACCATAGCTTAATGAAGTAGGGGAATTACTGTAGAGAGCAAGAGGTTTGATTTGAAACCGACGTATCGCAAGCTTCTTGAAATGCAGCATATGTGACAGTGCTCAACAGCTGGGGCAAATTCTCAGAAATCATGTACATATTTATCCAAAGCTTAAATTTGGCCGGGTATCGAAAGGAGATCGGATGTAAACGATCCGTTTTTATCCCGAAGGATCGATAACCACTGGGCACCCTTGTGGATTCAGCAAATGTCGGTGTGAGAGCCGGGATCCGGCCCGGTGTTCCTTCTAAGGCAGGATATCTGCTTGGGATTCCAATAATCCTTGATAGTAATACATTCTTCTGTACTATATCCTGGATAATAGGTATGGTGGATCCATGGGTAACCCCGATGCTACTGGCGGATTACAAAATGTGAATTTTGAGGAGCAGCCAATTGAGTAGACCTGTTTGAATTGGTTTTTACTTTAATTTAGAAATAAAAATACCAAACTAGCTCGAGTCGTATCGTGTATTACGGCAATTCAACGAATGACGCATGGAACGCTACAGAGAAAATAGGTACAATCTTAGCCGCTCAATAAAAAGAAGAGAATCCCAAGTTAGAGAAAAATATTGACCAGACCCTTTTGCTCAAGTTGAAGTTCCGCATCCACCTTATTCCACAAGGCCAGCCTTGCCGCCTCATCCTGGCATATCGGCAATCGCATCCCTTCCCAGACGCGGTTAATATACTTGCCACCTCGGTCATCGGGTCTGTCAAGGCCCTGCTCTTCAGGACCGAGACCAAGTTTGGGGTTGGTAACGGCGTTCACAATGGCTAGGGCGCCTTGCTGGCAGTCAATGGCCAAGTTCCTCGCCAAGAAACCCAGGAATGAGAATGTCCAAGGGTGCTTGGCGCCGGGGGAACCAGCCCAAATACCAGAATAAACAAAGCCGGGGTGCACTCCATTTACTGTGATGTGCTTGTATTTCTCTTTCTCTAGGAGTCTCGACTGAAGCTCAACTAGCCACATCTGAAGGTAGAGTTTGCTGTTCGAGTACTTACTATCCCTAGGCCTCGGCAGGGTGTTAATTCTCTCGAGGTCAAACTCGCCCAGGAAATGCATATTGGATGTTGTGAACACAATGCGCGGCTGGCTAGATCGGGCAATGGAGGGCAGAAGAGTCAGTGTCAAAAGAACATGAGATAGAAAGTTCACCTAAATGCAATTAGTTGGGAAAATTCTTTCGCTGCGCAAGCAGACTCACCTGGTGAGTCAACTCAAAACCGTCCTTTGTGAACACTGCATCCTTAGGGTCCAAGTCAACTGTCCCCGCATTATTGCATAAAAAGTCCAGATTGCGGCCTGTATCTAGCCATCGCCTCGCGAAAGATTCAATGCTACTGATGCTCGTCATTTCAATTTCCCACCATTCAATCGTGGACGAGTGTCCGGTCGCGGTAGCTAAGGATCGGCATTCTTCAACAGCAGCAAGGGGGTGAAGCTCCCCAGAGGGGGGATCACGACAGGCAAGAATGAGGTTAGCACCGAGCTTGGAGAAGTGCTTTGCCGCTTCAAGCCCGATGCCGTTATTGGCGCCCGATATAATGATCCATTTACCGGCAAGATCGGCGTCTGGAACATCATGGCTGCTCAACCGTCGAACGTCTAGACCTTTGAAGGCTTGCAGCCACCGCCAAAAGAAAAAATAAAGTGAATGAATAAGCGCAAGCATGGCTGTGGGGTGACTGAAGCGAGGCCTGTGTGCAGGATATAGGAACAGGCGCTATATTGGGACCGCGGAGCGCAAGGCTTTGCCACGCGTGATGAGCAAAGGAAGGCCGTGGATATTGTCTGTCACCACCCGTCTATTATCTCGCATGTGATTGACAAGTGGCGTGATCTTACGTAGGTCAAAGTGAGGCCCCCTCGGTCGGCGGAATATTAAAACCGTATCAACACGTGACATAAGAGGCAGAGGTCACATTGATCAAGCTGGTTTGCACCATTTGGAAAAGTGCCTTTTGATTCGTCGCATCCGGCAGTGGGTAAGACGCAGTCTGACAGTACATGATTGAGGGGTGAGCCATAATTGGGTACCATTGTTGCATTTCACTGGAAATAATTTAGCGTTAAATGTTCACTTTCTCCACATTGACTATTAGGACTGCACTGGAAATTATCGAAACTGATGTTGACGGGCGGTTTGGGGTCGAGAAATCCTCTTGTTGCTTCCTATTGTCTTTTTTTCATGGAGTAATATCGTTTTAAAGACACCAGGGGTTTGTAATATTACTGTGTAGAAATAGATAGATAGAACGGAAATACTACTAGGTCCTTCAAACTTCCGGCTTCCGCTAAGAAGTTTACTCGGAACGAACTGAATAGATAGCCGATTTTCAAGGTAATCCTGCTAATCCTTCCGCTCGTTGAATGGCTCGTCTAATCATGGTTACGGTGCCAGTCAAAGCTTCTTTTGATTGGAAGCCGGGAACTTCGTGACCCCCATTATGAATCAAGACAGACCTAAGATCAGACTTGCAGATGGTGACGACGTGTTCGGCTCCATCCCAATGGTCCGCCGTCCCCCACACATGTGCCGTTGGAATTTGAATAAGCTCCCCGATTTCCCCGGGAGAAATAGGTTCAATCTGATCACCTTCAATCGAATGTGGTAAGCTTGATGCGGAAAGGAAGACGGCGCATTTGAAATGAACCGAGTGCCCTTTTTTGATTCTGTCGAGCATCCAAGTGGCGACAAGCGTACCAGCTGCGCTGAATGTCATAACTCCATCGTAAGGGCCATCCAACTCCACCAAGGTATTGAAATCATCTACGGCTTTGAGTTGGGACTCTATAGAGCTTGAGTCAAAGTATGCGTATGTCTCGCTTTCACCCGGAAGTACGGCTTTTAGCTCTGACTTTTGTTAACTCCAGGTCTTCTACATAAGTTTTTGGCCGACAGATTAAGTAACACTTCACCTACCAGGATCCATTTCCTTGGGGAAGGCGCCTTCAACAAAATCATATTCATGTTCATCACCTAATTCGTATCTAATGGCAGCTGTTCCAATTAGCGAAGATTAGCCAACCGAACCACTATTGCTTACCTGTTTGCATCTCAAAGATCTATAGAATAATTAGTTAGCAGATTAAACATGTGTAGGGGTCTGGATCGTTTAGAATTATACTTTCCTTGGAGTTGGTGCCTGTTCCATGAAGACTTGAGAATAGTTAATAGAAAGGATTGCCGTTGAATGGGTGAATGCACCTTGACATACCAAAGAAAACGCATTTTATAAATCTGCCGTCGAGTAATTTTGGGTGATTGAAACGGCCGTTGAAGGTTGTAATGAGAAGAGAAGTGAGATGAAAGTCACAAATATCTGGCCACTGATTAGAGGACAAACTTTTGGACAATTTTAGTTACGGCTTCTTAACCCTCGCTTAAACTAATACATTGTCAATACTCTCACGCGTGAATTTTCCTTTGGTAATTGCATGACTCGACCTCTAGACTGAAGAAGTAGCGTTAGTTATCAAGCACTACCCGATAGGTTTGTGACACATCCCCTGCAGAATTGGGGGCGCTAAGATGAGCCGTGCCGTGCCGTGCTGTGCCGTCCCAAATTGTGGATATGCTGCGAAGGATGTCAAAATCTAGATGCGCGATCGCCTCTTAGTTTGCAGTAGTCTCTTCAATCTAGGTCGAGCCGCGTGTACTAATCACCTATCTGCGGCGATTTCTGGTCACTTGATGCGTTCTTTGTTTACACCTGGCTTAGTTACTGCGTGTCTTACTTGCTGGCTGCTATTAGCTCTCCTGTATGTTCCACTTCATTGGTCGGTACAAGTTTCGCTTTGGCCTAGTATTCTTCACCTTTTAGACGG
The DNA here is from genome assembly GCA_017140755.1 of Calonectria hongkongensis. Lineage (NCBI taxonomy): Eukaryota > Fungi > Ascomycota > Sordariomycetes > Hypocreales > Nectriaceae > Calonectria > Calonectria hongkongensis. Next base: position 861,939 of record JAACJA010000001.1, read on the forward strand.
CGATTTAGATTGGGGGCCTGGACTCTTGCAGCGGGCGAGTGTGCATGCAAGAATCTAGACTATATCGCTTTACAGACGCGTTTGTGCACAGCTTAGACCTATTTTATCTTAGATTGTCGCAAAATTCTGCAAGAACCGAAGGCCAGTTTCTCGGATTCACCGAAGCAGCCTAAGGTTGAGAATGTGGGTATGTCTTGATTCATCTAGGAGGACTTTTCAAACATAAGTACCTGTAGTATTGTCTAGGATTTTCCGGCTTGGAATTAACATCAAGTAATTGTCTCTTTCAATTGTTGAGATGGTTTTAAAGCAGCCAAGTCCCGAACTTCCGCCTCTGGCCGTTGTCGGCATGTCCATGCGACTTCCCGACGATGCAACCACAGCGGAAGCATTCTGGGACATGCTAATGTCTAAAAGATGTGCTGCAAAAGAGTTTCCAGATGATAGACTCAATATATCTGCCTGGCATCATCCAGATGTCGACAGGTTAGATGCAATGCCAGTTCGTGGGGGGCACTTCATCAAAGGCGACTTGGGTGTATTTGATGCTCCATTCTTTTCTATCAACAGTAACGAAGCCAAGGGCATGGACCCAATGCAGCGAATCCTTCTGGAAACAGTCTATCACGCCATTGAGAACTCAGGAATGCCGGTAGAACAAGTCGCAGGTACCAAGACTTGTGTTTTCACAGGATGTTGCAACTCTGATTATGGTAATTTGATGGATATTGATCCCGCGATGCCTTCTCAATATCACATGCTTGGAACAGCAATGAACTTTTGCGCAAATCGCATTAGCTGGTTCTTTAATCTAGTTGGTCCAAGTGCCAATATTGACACAGCCTGCTCAAGCAGTCTATTAGCCGTGGATTTAGCCTGCCAGTCGATTTGGAATGGCGACTCTACCATGGTGCGTCGATTGTTCACTGTCTTTGGTATTTCATGTTGATAAAAGTGCAGGGAATTGCCTGCGGAGGCTGCTTACTGTTGTCAATCGGGCCCACCCAACATATGAGCAACATTGGTTCTCTTTCCAAGGATAGTCGATGTTTTAGTTTTGACCATGGTGCCAATGGTTATTCCAGAGGAGAGGGGTTTGGCGTTTTGATCATCAAGCCCCTTGAGCAGGCTATACGTGACAATGACACGATTCGAGCTGTCATCCGTTCTTCAGCTTCCAATCAGGATGGAAAGACTACTACCATTACTCAGCCAAGAAAAAGCTCTCAGGAAGCATTGATTCGTCACACGTACTCAAAGGCAAACCTAGATATGGGAATCACAAGATATTTTGAGGCTCACGGTACTGGTAAGTCTGAAGATATATGGATGCACAATGATATGACATTAAGAACTTTGTAGGAACTCCGATTGGAGATCCCATCGAAGCAGCTGCCATTGGGGCAGCGTTTCGTCACTTTAGGTCTCCCGAGGAACCTCTTTATTTGTAAGTTTCGGACGAAATGAGGATAGCGTGGAAACTTGTGGAAGCTGACATCCTCTATAGCGGATCAGTCAAGTCCAACATTGGTCATCTTGAAGGAGCCAGTGGAATCGCTGGTGCGATAAAAGTGGTCCTGTGTCTTGAAAAAGGCATCATTCCTCCAATTAGTAGCAACTTTGAAAAGCTTAACCCAAAGATTGATGCAGAGTTCCTCAATTTGATGGTAGTCTACTTTGTTTATTTGTGCTATGGATAGAGCATATGACTAACTATTGCTAGGTTCCTACTAGAGCTATCCCATGGCCTTCGACAGGCTTGCGTCGAGCATCTGTATCATCTTTTGGTTTCGGCGGCTCAAACACACATGTCATTTTCGATGACGCTTATAACAGCTTATTGAACTTTGGATTAGATGGTATTCACAACACGGCAACTCGATTTGCTCTAGAAAGCAACTTAACTCAGCCGCACGAATCAGCGGACGGCAACCGCCAAAGTAATGCTTGCATGAATGCCAACTCTGGATCAAATTCAAAGGTACTTGTATGGTCAGCAGCTGATGAGGACGGAATTGAGCGTATCAAGAGTATATGGGCAGAGTACTTTGCCCAGAATACAGAGATACAAAAGACACAAGGGTCATACCTTTCCAATTTGGCTCATACTCTATCCAATCGGCGATCCCATTTATCGTGGCGGAGTTTTGCCGTTGTCGTCGACGGAAAATTGGAGGACATTTCAAGTCGGATTTCAGCACCAAAAAAGGGGATCAAGTCGCCGAACTTGGCGTTTGTTTTCACTGGGGTATGTTATCTGTTTGCATGATGAGGCACCCAAGCTGACGCATTGTTCACCTGAAGCAAGGCGCTCAGTGGTACGCAATGGGAAGAGAACTACTGCAGCAATACCCTGTATTCAAGAAATCAATCATCGACGCTAGTTCATTTTTTGAAAGTCTTGGATGCACTTGGAATGCTTTGGGTAAGGATCCTTTACTACGATAACTACTAAATGGTTGTATCGGATTATGACACTAAGCTCGTTTATAGAGGAGCTTCTGAAAGATGAAGATGACAGCTTGATAAACAACCCAGAGTACTCCCAGTCATTGTGCACTGCGCTGCAGGTAGCACTGGTCGAGATGTTAGAACATTTTGGTGTTCGGCCCTGTGCTGTTGTCGGTCATTCCTCCGGTGAAATCGCTGCAGCGTAAGTGCTATACTTGCAGTCGGTGCTCAATAGTAACTTAATACATTAACAAAACCTATTAGGTATGCCTGCAAAGCTTTGAGTAGAGAGTCCGCTTGGAGACTGGCCTACTATCGGGGACGCTTAAGCGCTCAGGTTGCCCAAGACATCACCATGAAAGGCGGCATGCTTGCCGTTGGCTTATCAAAGCAAGATGCTGAGCAATACCTGGCCAAGGTCTGTGCAGAGCTAAGCAGGTCGAGGCTCGTTATTGCATGCGAGAATAGCCCAACGAGTTTGACTATATCCGGAGAAGCATCGCACCTTGATCGCCTGCAAGCGCTTTTAGAAAACGATAAAGTCTTTTGTCGCAGGCTTAAGGTCGACGTAGCATACCACAGCTTTCAGATGCAGCAGATTGCCGATGAATATCTGTCTTGCATCGATCAAATCACGTCTGATAGTGTATCCGCAAAACCCTCAGTTATGATGGTCTCCTCGGTAACGGGAACATGGGCAACTGATCAGGAGATTTCGCAGCCTGAGTACTGGGTCAGGAATTTGTTGCAGCCAGTAAAGTTCTCTACCGCCATTAGCACACTTTCCTCTAGCTCTTCGAAAGGTACGAAAAAAAGGTTGGACGGCAGCCATCGTCACTTCAGGAGTATCCATGAATATGTTGAAATCGGCCCCCACGGTGCACTCCAAGGGCCAATACAAGACACACTTCGCTCACTGAACCCCCACTCACATAGTGGTTATACAAGCCTGCTGAAACGTAAAGTTTCTGCGATTAAAGGCATCCTCGAGTCGGCTGGGCGGCTACATTGCTTAGGCTATCCTGTCGACTTAACTCGGGTCAACACTGACCACAATAACGAACCTCCAGCCTTTGTATTCAAGAGCTTGGTTGATTTACCTCAATACCCATTCAATAAAGATCACAAATATTGGTTTGAGAGCAGATTAAGCAGGGATAATCGCTTTCGACGATTCCCCAAATTGGATCTGCTTGGCACCCCAAGCCACGACTGGAACCCACTTGAACCCAAGTGGAGACACATTATCCGTCCATCGGATATGCCATGGGTTCGCGACCACAAGGTAATATATTCACAGACCATTCGTGTGAAGTAATCTGACCGTGTTAGATCAATGGAACTATTCTGTATCCTGGAGTCGGGATGCTCATCATGGCCCTCGAAGCAGTCAAGCAACTCGCAGATCCAACCCGTGAATTGATTGGATTTGATTTCAAGGACGTTACTTTACACACTGCTTTGAGCATACCCCATGACTCGCAAGGTGTCGAAGTTGACACCCATCTTCGGCTAAAGAGAGACGTTGATGATGAAATTTTAGAGTGGTTCGATTTCCGACTTTTGAGATACGATGATGATAAGTGGTACGAAAACTGCACTGGGTCAGTCAAATTGCGTTATGCCACCGAATACTCGGAAATAGACCAAGGAAATGAGTATCGCCTCTGGAAGGAGAGACATCTCCTCCGCTATCAAGATGTACTGGCAAAGTGCAAGACCCAGGTGGACCCTGAAGCTTTCTACAATCATATTGCTACTCACGGATATGAATACGGTCCAACCTTTAGACCAATAACATCTTTGGGGTATGATGGGTCTACCAATGTGATCGCTGATTTACACACCTTCCCTTGGGCACTATACCATAACAAAGACGCCTTTCAACCATACACTATTCATCCCACAGTATTGGATGGTGTCATGCAACTTGTCGCTTGTATGCGAACCAACGGGGCTATTACGGCCATGGCTACAGAAATCCCCGTATCTATCAACAAAGCTTGGATCTCGAACAAAGGCTTGAGTCATCTAGATGGAGAGACCCTTAAGGGATACATGATTCATGAAACTGACGGCCCTCAAGGCTCGGTATACGGAGCTACTGTTTTAAACTCTGCAGGACAAGAAGTACTTATCGATATGGAAGGCGTCACGACTAGTAAGGTCTCTAGCGTAACTAATGGCGAGACTGAGCAGGCCTTCGATGGCAGGTGCCACAGTATTAAATGGAAACCTGACATCGATCTTTTATCTACTGACGACCTTCTTGGGTTACCCGTATCAAATTACTTCAAGGATACTCCATCGTCGAACTTTGATCTCGACCTTGAGATTCTTGAGATTGCATTCATTATGCGGGCGATAACGCAGCTTGAAGGGAACCAGGCATTACAACTGAAGCCGGATCACATCACCAAGATGTATTACGGTTGGATGATGCGAAGAATTGGATTGCTTGAGAATAAAGAGTCGCAATTTAATTCTCAAGAGTTGAAATCCCGTCTTTTGGACGAAGATTATATCAACGAGTTGGCAGAAAGGATTTCAAGCACTAACCAGCGAGCATGGATACTCGCAAAGATTGGCCTGAATCTCGTGGAAATCCTAACTGGCGAAATAAGAGTCCAGTCTCTTCTACCCGGCGGCTTCGACGATGTTGCTCGTAGCTTGTCCGCAGACGTTGTAAGTGAGTGGCTTCTATTGACCTGAAAACTAAACTGATGGGAATTCCAGTTCAAAAACCTGTCGGGTTTAAATAAACTTGCCGATTATCTCGATCTCTACGTCCACAAGTACCCCGGAGCTAAAGTTCTTGAGGTTGGAGCGGGAATGGGATTCTTCACTGACTACATTATGAAACCTCTCACAGTATTGGGCCAGGGCAAGCAAGTAAAACCAAAATATGGTTCTTTTGACTTTACAGATACATCCTCTGAAGCCGTAGAGTCGGCTAAGGAGAAGTACCGTGCTCATGGCAAACGAATGAGATTCCAAACACTCGACATAGAACTTGATCCCGACGCCCAGAAATTTGAGTGTGGGACATATAACATCATTGTAGCTTCTCAGGTATGTATTCCCGAGAGAAGTCCTGGTATTCAAAACTAATTCTGGAAAGCTTTTGTTAGCTACAGATGAGCTGAAAGCAGCGTTGGGCAATTGCAGGAAGTTACTCAAGCCGTAAGAATGTCACACGCCATTTAACACAACGTTTACTAAAGCAAACAAGGGGCGGCAAGCTTATTCTCTTCGAGCGTACTGAATCAGACAAATTCCCAATGCCCTTTGTTTTGGGACTTTATGAAAGCTGGTGGTCGAGTAAGCGATATAGTGTGCCTGAAAAGAATGCCAAACTGAAAAAGGTAGACCCCACTGGACATCGAAAGCCTGACTCATCTATTTCTGTCATGCAATGGGACACACTTCTTCAGCAAACTGGATTCTCAGGGAGCGAGACCGTATTCGCAGCAAGTATGGAATCTGATGACCATGAACAAAGTGTCATTATTTCGACCGCTCTTTCAGAAGACGAAAAGAAAAGCACGAGTGGGAACGTGGTGGTGGTTCACGGTCTGGAGCAAACAAAACTCGCAGAGGGGATCCAGGATACTCTTAGATCATCCAACAACCTGGATGTTCAGATTATGTCTCTCAATATGGCTGCCGAATCAACTCATCCCCAGGCCTTGGTCATTTTCATTTTAGAATTGGATCAGCCAGTCTGGAGAAGCCCATCTCAGAGGGTATTTGAAAGCATCCAGAAGATATTTATCAAGGCACCAAAAGTTCTGTGGATTGGCCGTGGAGGGGGACTTGAGTCACCAAAGCCATCATTCCGCCTAGTTGATGGTATGTTCCGGGTTATTAACAACGAGCTTGTTGACTCTGTCTATGCTTCGCTTTCATTAGAGTCTGAAGGCGCCCTCAACAGAAAACAGTTGCAACATATATCCAAGGTTTGCTACTCTTTACTTCTCACTGAGAATCCCGAAACAGAGCATATTGAGCACCATGGCATATTGAGCATCAACCGCGTCGTGGAATCAAGTTCCCTGAGCCAAATCATTCATGAGCGCCAGCTGCCGCAGAAAAGAAAACGAGCCAAGCTGGGTCGTGAGAAAGCTTTAAAGCTAGCCCTTGGAACGCCAGGCCTTCTGAATACTTTCTACTTTACCGAAGATAAGAGCCGAGATTTGGAGCTTCAATCGGATGAAGTTGAAGTTCAAGTCCGTTGCATTGGCCTCAACTTCCGGGATGTACTGGTTGCGCTGGGCCGCACCAACATGACTGGCATCGGCATCTTCTGCACGGGCATCATCACAAGAGTGGGTTCGAAGTGCACTGATTTCAAAGCGGGTATGCGCGTGGCCGTAGCTAAGATGGAGACATTTCACACCTTCATCCGTGCCAATTCCGAGCTCGTTTGCGAACTGCCTGACGATTTAAGCTTTGAAGTTGGAGCTGCTCTTGACGTCACGCACATCACAGCTTGGCATTCCTTGGTTGGCATTGCCAGGCTTCAACCAGGCGAAAGCGTACTAATTCACTCTGGTGCTGGAGGCACTGGCCAAGCTGCCATCCAAGTCGCTCAACATCTCGGCGCAAAGGTTTTTGCCACAGTCGGCACGGCTAAAAAGAAAGAGCTCCTCATGAGCAGGTACAATATTCCCGAAGAGAACATATTTTCCAGTCGTGATACGGTTTTTGCTGAAAGTATCAAGCGACTGACTAACGGCCGTGGTGTCGATGTCTTGCTCAACTCGCTATCTGGAGACAAATTGGCAAAATCATGGGAATGCGTTGCCGCGTATGGCCGATTTATTGAAATTGGCAAAAGAGACATTTTTGCTCAGAGCAAGCTTAATATGCTTCACTTTGCGCGCAATGTAACATTCAGCTGTGTCGATATGAGCGCAATTGTGGTTGATCGCCCTCAAATTTGTTTAAAGGCCTTGAGGGACATTTATCCTCTAGTCATCAATGGATCACTAGAACCCTCTAATCCTTTGCAAGTATATGGTATAGGCGAACTTGAAAAGGCATTCAGAGTTATGCAGAGTGGGCAAAGTTCTGGAAAGATTGTAGTTGACTTCCGGCCAGATGATGAAGTCGAGGTATGTCATTTGCGAGAGATATTTGAGGTATTTATGATGCTAATGATGTTTGCAGATGGTGTTGGACAAAAGGCCAAGTTTTTACTTTGACTCGTCAGCGACTTACGTCATTGCAGGAGGCCTTGGAGGGCTGGGCCGAAGTGTTACGAGGTGGTTTGTTGACCGAGGCGCCAAGAATCTCATTCTCTTGTCTCGATCCGGCGACCAAAGCAATGATGCCAAGGAATTTATTGCCGAGCTTACAGCTCTAGGTGTCTGCGTGAAAGCACCTGCTTGTGACATTTCAGACCAAATTGCGCTTGGAGCCGCTCTTTCCGGCTGCCTTTCGAATATGCCTCCCATCAAGGGTTGCATTCAGGCAACTATGGTGTTGAAGGACTCTACATTTGAAGGTTTGTCATGGGCGTCATGGAATGCCGCCGTGAGGCCCAAGGTCCAAGGCTCATGGAACCTACATAACCTTTTGCCCAAGGGCTTGGACTTTTTTATCATGTTCTCGTCTGTATCTGGCATCGTTGGACTTCGAGGTCAGAGTAATTATGCAGCAGCCAATACTTTCCAGGACTCATTCGCCAAATACCGAATCAGCATTGGCGAAAAAGCTACATCACTGGACCTAGGCGTTTTCCGTGCACTTGGAATTATGCAGAAGGAAAAGGATCTTGCTAACAAAGTGGACCCAAGATCCGAATGGGATCCAGTAACTGAGTCGGAGCTTTTGGCTCTTCTGGACTACTGCTGCAATGCCCCAGATGAAGGTTGGACACTGATGCAGAGCCAAGCTCTAATTGGAGCGAATATAACGCCCACCATGCGTGAACTGGACACAGCATACTGGCTCGAAAAGCCTGCTTTCAGTCATATAGCCACCGACGATTCCATTGATACCTCCACGGAAACACGGTCGGGACGAGTCAACTTCCGAAACTATTTTGCCTCTGCTTCAACACTTGAAGAAGCAGTCATGGTAGTGACTGAAACCTTTGTCTTAAGAATTGCAGCGGTCTTATCTTTGGCCGCAAAGGACATTGACAGATCCAGGCCCCTCAATAGCTATGGAGTCGATTCACTGGTGGCTGTGGAGATACGGAGCTGGTTTTCAAAGGAGATTCGTGCCGATATTGCCATTTTCGACATTTTAGGAAGCGGCACCATTGCTGATGTGGCGAAGATGGCTACGATAAAGAGCGAATACCGAAAAGGGAAATGGGCGGATGAGTGATTCATTGAGGGAATGGTGAAATTTAGAATCAAGGTTCTGGGACAATATTGGGACACGGTTGAGAATATCGTAAAAGAACACCTGAATTCAATCACCCCATACCCAAATGAAAATATTGAATGATTTCAAACAGTCGTACAGTGTTGCTTGTGGCTCTTCCAGTCAGCCCTTTGATGATCCCTCCCACAGTAGCTCACTGCCTTGCATCTCGCACACTGTTTAAGCTCGTCTATTTTCCCACACACGTTGCAAGCTGCAATTCCCATGCCGCCGGAAGAAACAGAGCCGCCGGTCAGCTCAGCCATTGATTCACGAATTTGCTGGCGAACTCCCTCTTCGCAAACAGGGTTGCCGCAGTAAGGGTTGACCCATACGCCAACAAACGGCGACTGCTTGTTGTGCAGCCAAGACATGGGCGTCTGCAAAACGTTGGTTGCCTCTTTTTCGCAGATTTCGCAAGCCGATGGTGCCGCGGCTCGACAATCAGCCTCGTGCTCCTTCACCAGCGGCATAACTGCAGCGGCGAATTGAGCATTGTAATCAGCATCCCGTCCCATGGAGTGGGCATTGTCGACAAGGTAGCGCGGGAGCTCGTGCGTATACTTGAGCTCCTTGTCATCATCGCAGTAAAATTCGAACCGAACCGAACAGGTAGTCATCGTGTAATTGATTGTCAGCAGTATTTAGATAATGTGCTTTGGTCTTGATTCAAGCGTTGAAAACACGATGCCCCTCTTTTTCACAGATTTTATTTCCCCGCATTTTAATGCCATGCAGGCCATGCATCATTGCTTTTTTTTTTTTTTACGATAATGGACCGGCGCTATTCGTGCAGCTGAAAACGTTACAAACTGAGACAATCTCACCGCTCGTCCAGTTTAAAGTCTCACATTCGCTATCGCGCGCCGATAAGGATTATGCTGTTCTCCTGCTCGTTTTTGGTGGTAAAATGTATTTCTTTGGCTCTTTTGTGCACTGGGATATGGTGGGTACCCGCAACCTGGAGATTTTTAGCTTTTGAATGGTAAAGCGCAGCCATTTCAACTCAAGCAAACGCCAAGTGTACGAGGAGCACTAATCGGCCCATCCTAAATCCCGTGATGCACATGGGCGGGAGCATTTGATCATTCTTCAACCTACGCACAATCCTCGGTGTCCATGTTTGGATGGAAGGTTTGGCAAACCTTGGTTACCCCACAGTCTGCCTCACTTTATATCTGATTTTAGCGACCACGCGAAACCTCCTAGTTTTCATTCATACCTTTTTTCCCCAGGGTTTTCTATCTATTTGTAGACGATGTGAGCCTTGCCGCGGCTGATGCGGCATAAGCTCGGTACTCCCAGACTACCCTCGTAGCCAATCATTTCGGGCGCTGAAAGTCGTAGCAGGGTTTTTGTCAAGCCAAAAACGCCGCCGTGATGAAATGTTTGTGTTAACAGTGCCACATCATTTGGCTTTGTCCAAATCGGGTTGGGCGGTGTTGTCAGCCAAGGCACCCTGCAACGCCTTGTGGCCAGCGCTAAAGCTAGAGCCTCTCGGTGGTGATTCACCCTGCAGGGCACTGCCTACGCCCAGCGAACACGGGAACAGGGAACGCTAAGATGACAAACGCTTCTGCCTGGGCCATGGGTTGAGATAAAAACACTCTATCAATGCCAATCCACCCCCGCGAATCAAAGTGCGTCTCTCTCTGCTTTGAATACACAGATTGATGACTGGCATGGCGGACGACCAATTCCCAGCGTCGGTCGCGGAGGCCCAAGAGCATATTCGCAAAATCCGAAGCGATAAAGGGCTCGGAGATGGTCCCGATCAGGTTGGAAACAATGCCTCCGATCTCGAGTCTGCACTCAGAATGTCCGTAAAAGAAGCCGAGCATTGCAAGTCATTGGGTAGTCCCCCGCTCTAACACTACGACAGCTTATCCGACGATCTGTACCGAACCGCGACCCATTTCCTTCTGGAGCTAATCCAGAATGCTGACGACAACGCTTACTCTGCACACGAACCAACCATATCCATCACATATTCGCCAAATCAGGTCAGAATCGACTGCAACGAGGATGGATTCACTTTTAGAAACGTCGAAGCAATCTGCCGCATTTGCAATAGCACAAAGAGCGGCAGAAGCAAGTCGTCAGGGTTTGTGGGCGAAAAGGGCATCGGATTCAAGGCTGTTTTCAAGGCAGCCCACACAGTATGGATCAAATCTGGTCACTACTCATTCAAGTTTGATCGCGACGCTCATCTTGGCATGATTGCGCCCGTCTGGCATCAGTTTCCTGGCCAAACCAAAAAAGGATGGACCAGCATTCTTCTCGACTTAACCGACGACTGTGACCAAACAGCAATCGTCAACGAGCTCAGGTCATACGACTCCAGGTTGTTGCTATTCCTCAGGAGGCTTCGTAAACTTGTGGTAAAGGTGGATTTCGGCAGGTTCAAGCCGGGTGGATTTACAAAATCTCTTGGTCGCGGAGATTGGCCAGCCACGAACCCAGCCATGATGACGCTGCGGACCGATAGAAAAAAGAATGATTATTTTGTTTGGAAACAGAGAGTGAATAATCTGCCGAATGAAGGGCGACGGCAAGGCATCTCAAGGTCTGAGGTCATTTTAGCTTTTCCCCTCCAGAACGACATGACCGAGCCACTCCTGGAGTCTCAGAACGTATATGCATTTCTGCCAATCCGCGATTGTGGTTTCAAGGTGAGTTTCAAATTCCAATCATATAATTTATATGCTAACAAGCCTGTAGTTTCTGCTTCAAGGGGACTTTCTTCTTCCGGCCAATCGAGAGGACGTCACTGCTGATTCTGCCTGGAACAAGGCGTTGATATCAGCTGCGGCAAATGCATTTGTGGATGCGATGGTGCACATGGCACACCTCAAAACCAAGCTACGGTATACATTGGTTCGCTTCGTTCCGAATCAGATGTCGCAGTCTCCAATTTTCGAAGATTTCCGGGACATGGTTATGGAAAAGCTCCAAAAAGCAGCAATAATAGAAACACAAGATGGGACCTTGCAGCCACCAAACTCAGTCACTTTCATCCCAAAAGAGTTTTGTGATGAAACTGGACGCCCTTTTGTGCTAACCCCCGAAAACAGCACGAAGTTTCTGTCAGGTAACTACCAGACATCTGACCAAACATACATGATAGATCTAGACTTGCAGATCATGAACCAGGAGACCTTTGTGGACCAAACCAAGTTGTTGCTCAACAAGAGCCCTGCGAACTTTTTCAATGGCAGGGATAAAGCTTGGTACGCCAGCTTTTGTCAGTCTCTTACATCTCTCAGTTCTCAAACCCGTTTCAGTATGGCAATCATCCCAGTTCGTTCTGGGGGCTGGGTGACGGCAGCTAATGGGCCCATATTCTTCCCCAAGGACGACAAGGCCGACTCAATCATTCCAGAGGGCATCAACGTTAAAGTCGTTGATCGAGAGGCTGCCAATGATCCTAACCGCCGCAATCTTTTCACTTTGATGGGCGTAAAAGACTATCATAACACAGATATCTCGAATATCATCGTCAAAACACACGAAAGCGCTCATTTTAAGCCCGAGACGCTCTCCTCGGACGTTTTAGTCTCCCACGCTGTATTTCTTTTCAAAGCTGGATGGGAAAATAAGACCAATGACGACCTCTGGTTGGCTTCCGAGGATGGCCGTCCTGTCCGAGCCTTCTCCATGTACATGCCTTCCGATAAGCCGTCGTCGGCTCACAAAGTTCTGCCCAAAGGAGGAAGTTATGGCATCTTGAATCAAAGCTACTCTCGACAAAACAACCAAAAGTATGATGATTGGCTCAAGTTCATAGAGAAGGAGCTCAGGGTTGCAGTCTATCCACGAATAATGCAGTCTAGCCCTACCTTCAATCCTGCAAGCCCAAACTACATTCACAACGATTTCCAGAGCCTAATGAATGGCAAACTAACGGAAGAGTGTCTGGTTATTCTTAGAGACGGCTGGGAATATTATAAACCGTTTCTCGACCGCAACAGCGTCGAGGCAGCAAATTCGGGCTTCTATGGACACCAGCAAATTCTCATCGATTACTTAAGGACAGTTCCAGCTAAATGTATTGCATTACCAAACTCTATCCCAATCAAAAATACATTCATACCACTTCCAGATATGGTCAAAGCTGGCAAGGGCCTGGCCCCATTGCTCTCAATTCCAGAACCGGAGCATGCGGGCTGGATCAAACCTTTGGCATGCTTACAGGTCACTCTTGAGTCCGATGTCCGGTTCTATCTCGACTGTCTTCGGGGTGCATCAAAACGTACCGACGCTAACATGGATACCGTTTGCGAGTTCATGCTGGAGATTGAACTCAAGGGAGCCAACAAGTTGGTTTTACTGCGGGACGCTTTCAAAAACGAAAAGCTTATTTACGTACCTCCAAAAGCAAAAGGGTCGGCCCCAAGATGGGTAACCACAGAAGATTGCTTTTGGAGAGGCGAGTCGTGGCTCAAGTATTCTGTGGGTCTTCAGGCCCTCTACCCGGACAATGAGATTCTTTTTCGCAACACTCTACGGGTTTCAAACTCAAGAATAGAACACCTCGTGAAGGAGGCAGAAGGAATAAGGCCTGGCCAAAAAGCCTCACACATCGCCAGAATTCTTTTAGCTATTTCCAATCATCTAGTCAACGAGGAAATCACGGCGGACCAGAGGGAGAGGCTGAGAAGCCACCCAATGTTTCCAATCGTCACCAAGCCTGATAAGGAGCCATATGAGTATTTGGCTTCTGCAGGCGACGCAAGACCTTGGCTAATTGCCGATCGAGCCGTGTTCTGGACCAGCTTCCAGTACATTTTACCTGTACTTGCCATGTCTGTTGAAACAGTGTTGAAACTCAACAATTTGTTTGTCGTCCTAGGGCTTGGGGAGCGACTTTTGAGCAAGAAGGCAACGAGTGTAACAGAAGCCCATGGAGATGTTGAGCAGTCTGATGAATTGACTGAGCGTTACCGGGCCCGAACAGATTATCTCCTTCGGTATGTTGTGTCAAAAAATAATTCGCGAAATAGGAATTCATCTAACCTCTCTTAGACTCATCCCAAAAGCTCAGATAAGCAAAGAGCCTATCATACGAAATTTCCGTTACGTAGAAGTCCACATTGCTTCCAAGATTGTGCAATACTGGCGAGCCCCCGTCGGACTGAAACAGGTCCAAAGCACACTCAGCGATGGTGTAGCATTTATTGAATGCGATTACAGGGGACAGCTCCGCATTTATTTCCGCCAAGGTTATGAAACTGAGGCCAATGCCTGCGAATTGGCCGATCAGTTGAGGCAGTTTTTCAACATATCTGTCGAGAATCGCGATTTGTTGAACGTGATTCTAACAGATAGAATTGAACGGCTTGATGAGCTTTTTGAGATACGTGGAATCCCTCCACTTTTAGAAGAGGTTGTGAAAGAAGAAAAGGGCTACGATAGTGAGGGTGATGGTTTCGATCCAGTGGAGGACACCATGCCGCAACCAGAAGAGGACAGCGCCTCACGCTTTTCTCGCCTCCTTCGCCGTCTACGGTTCATTCCTGTCAGTCCTCCAGACAATGGAGACCATGTGACCCAAGATCAGAAGGATCCCATCCTTGAGCCAGGTATAAACCAGCCTCCTACGATCCAAGCACCCATTATACCTACGGTCCGGAGCACCATGATGCACCTGGAGCTTTCGCAAAATCAGGATTCTATAGTCGGAACGGCGCCAGAAATGTCGCTCCTTGAGAAGTTGAAGGGATTCGCAAAACTTGACAGCGACATTGGAGAAATGATTGTAGGTTCATGTTGATCTTCTGAGGGCGTCACGCTAACTTGTCCCAGGTCTCAGATATACTCGAGGAGGTCCTTGGTAACCAGTACGACCCACAAGGCATGTGGAAACGAGGCCGCTCCAAATCTACAGATACAGCGCCCTTTGTCTTCACCGATTACCAGGGGCGGTTCACTGCGTTACTCTCTCGGCTAGCAGGAGTTTCTGGTAGATCTCAAGGTTATGGAAATCTCATCTACCATATCGACATCAAGACCACACGTGGTTTGTCTCCAGGTAAACTGAAATTGAAAAAGGGCGAACTCGATCGCGTAAGTGGATGAAGAATCCCAATATTATTTATTCGCACAAGACTGACGATGATGGAATACAGGCAAGACAATACTCTACTCTCCAAACGCACGACACAGAGTTGTCACGCAGCGCTTTTCGGAACGTTTCTGTTGTGGCATATATTTCCAATGTCCGCAGCAATCCAAGCATCTTGTTCCTGACTGACACGTGGGACCTGATCAATCAAGGCCAACTCCAGATGAATCCAATGGCGGAATATAAGCTATTACTCAATCTAAAACCACGGTCAGAGGAGCAACCAAACCCGAAATCAGTGGAGCCAATTGGGCTCGACGTTGTTCAATTCAAGCCCATCGGAGGACCTCCCTTGGGAACATCATGAAATATAAGATTATGATTGACAATTTGGATGAATTACAGTATGGGATTATGATAGATTTGGGAATTTTCACAATGCATGCTGGGCTATTTCATTATGTTTAAGATACTCTATTCGTAGTAAAATGATACCTTATTAAGCATAACTTAAATATGAGTCTTAAAATGATGTGTAATATGTACGCTCTTTATTGTATTTCTGTAGTAACCAAGGTCTAGCAAACCGGTTTCAATTTTGCTTTCCATTGAATACCTATTTCCTCAAAAATGTCAAAGCTGCGAGGCAGAGCGCATCCACACCAGATCTCATTGTAGGTTGAATGACGGGCGCAAAAAGAGCGGAGTGGTTTCCGGGTATCTCCTCCGCCTGGCTGCCTTCTTTCTGAGCGTTATCCCATAGTTCGTGATCAATCCCGCCAATGAACCAAAAGCAACATGGAAGGTCCTTGCAAGTGCCCAGTGTAGAGAAATCTTCGGCAACATTGGTTCTTGGTGTATCTCCATCGAAGTCCTCAAAGTGCTGTTCAAAAGACGCGGCCAGCTGAGATGCCACATCCTTGTCATTGTCAGTGGGAGGAAACCTGCGTGTTGGAGTGAATATCGGTGGCTTGGGTGAACCACTCGCTACACATTCGGCCTCGACAATGCGTTTAATGGCAGATATAATTTTCTGTCGAGTTTCCAGCTTAACGGTTCTGAAGTCAAGTCCAATCTCGGCTCGGTCCGCAATGATGTTCTCTGTCTGCCCAGCTTGCAGACTTCCAACAGTCAACACGGCGAGATCGGTGGGGTCGATCTCTCTGCTCACAATACTCTGCAGGCGAACAACAATATGCGCAGCGAGGAGCGCAGGGTCCACTGTCTGGTGCGGCAGTGAGCCATGGCCACCGCGCCCAAAGACGGTGATTTTAAGACTGTCAGCGGCAGCCATAATGGTGCCAGGACGCGAGCCGACCTGTCCCGCACGTAATCTCATTACGTGCTGGCCAAAGACATAATCTGGAAGAGGGATCTTGGAATAGAGTCCATCATCGACCATTGCTTGTGCGCCTCCACCCCGTTCTTCGTCCGGCTGGAACAGGACAATCAGGGTTCCCTTCCATGTGTCTTGCATCTTTGCCAGAGTTTCAGCTGTCGCGAGCAGACAAGTTACGTGCATGTCATGTCCACAGGCATGCATGACAGGTTTTTCAATGCCGTCGGCATCACGCATGGTAATAGAGCTAGCATACGGAAGACCCGTGAGTTCCTTTACGGGGAGTGCGTCCATGTCCGCTCGGAGAAGAATCGTCTTTCCATCGCCATTTCTGAGTATTCCGACAAGCCCATAGCCACCAATATTTGTATGGATCTCATAGGCGTTTAACTGGGATAAATGCTCCGCAATTTTTAGAGATGTAGCTTTTTCTTGTCGAGAGAGTTCAGGATTAGCATGAAAGTGCTTGTAAAGAGCCTCGTATGGAGTTAAGTCAAGGGAAGCCCCTTTCAAAATTTCTGATAAATTTGCTTGCGCCATTTTGTTGAAACTGTCAAAGATACGCTTTACGGAGAAGAAAAAGAAGTCACATTTAAGAAAATGCCGAAGGATGTAGACGAAGGAATGGGAGTAACGTGACTCATGCACTGAGCTAGAATGCGCCGATCATCCTTTCCCCCGCTTGTAAAGTCCGCCAAATCGCGATGACTAAGCAATTCCGTTTTCAACTGCACTCAAAACAGGGTCCTACCAAAGGCTCTAGAACCATGCTCAAGATAGTATTACTAGATCGTCAAACTATTAGTCATTGAATAGGTAACATCATTTATTGCGGTTGAACCACGACAGCGCATTATCCTTGATCTATCAGGCTACGACATGACCTCTGTCTCCCGTGATAACTAGTGAGAACGAGTCTAATACGGCTAGCTCGACCAGATCACTATACTTTTATTTTCTGTCATATGGCTTCCATTCACTTTGCTGGTTGAGCGGTTTGTTTTCGTATCATTCCCTCTCTAGAGACACTTATTGGTCTCATGTGGCGCCTCTCCACCACTCACGCAGTCTAGCTTACAATTCATATTACACATCGTTTGGGCCCGGAGTCCTGAGGGGCTACTACCACCATAGCTGTGGAGCACTAACGTATTAACGACCAATAGTTTCTTTAGTCTTACCCACGGCCGTTCCAGCCTAAGATTCCTTTTCGGCTCGATTCTCCGAATCTCTGACCAAAATTCGGCCCAAACTTCCGACACCACGATCTTGTGGTGGTTGCAATGGAGCAAATTGTGAACAATATTCTATTCTCGTACTGTGTTTCAGCAAATTTCATTTTGATGCCCCCCTACTAAATAGCTTATCAAGTCCAGATGATTATACCTATTGGTCAGAGATCGTGCGAGGCATTGCCCTGGGGTTTTCCAGTATGCGTAACATCCAACATTCCTTCATCATTATTCCCTTTGACCCCTTCCTTATCCCCTCCCTCGAAGCCAAACTTGGTCTCCAGTGTATTGCGAAGCGAAATTTCCTTTTCTACAAAGCATAGCAACAGTCCGAGCAAAGCAAATCCAATCGAGGCATACCACGTCACTTTAAGACTCCGAGTGTACACATCTATAACCTGATCACGCACGCCTTTATCGTTGAAACTCCGAATAAGTTCAGCATTAGCAAAGGAATAGGCATTCCCATCAGAGAGTCGTTCACGGGCGCCACTGTCAGTAATGCGCCATATCTGAGAATCAAATTGAGCATTAAAGATGGCAGCCGGGATCGAAATTCCCCAAACAGACCCATACGCACGCATGAATGCAAAAGCTCCTGTAGCAACAGCGGTGTCAGACTCGGGCAGATCTGCCTGAACCGCTAGCAAATTGGCCGTCATCATGAATCCCAGTCCAACGGCAGGAATACATTGCACGATGACCCACTCCGCAGTGGACGTATGTTTGTCAAAGCGTGAGAAAAGCCCAAAACCAAGTGTTATGAGAGCAAACGACGCAATATGTAGCGGGCGGTAGCGACCGGTCTTGGTGATGATAATGCCCGCAACAATTCCAGAGACGACGGAGAGCAGCACAATTGGAAGTAGCGATACCCCCGAAATTATTGGTGACTGAAGCAATACAGCCTGAAAGTATATCGGCAGAAAGTATATCGCCCAAAAGAGGAGCATAAAATTGATGAACGCGATAGCGAGGGCCGCAGCAGGCGTTCGGCGTGTGAAGATGCGCGACGGCAAGGTAGGAGTATGGACCCAGGGCAAAGTCTCATACCAGTGAAACAATATCAGGCCAAAAATGCCGAAGAATAGTGGCAGGAGGATCTGATACGAAGACCAGGGGTATTTTGTACCTCCCCATGACAAAGCGATTAACACAGCGACTACACTGCCAACTAGAATGGCATTGCCAACGTAATCGATCCTTTTAAGCTTTGTCAATACTGACGTGTCACGATCGTAGTTGACGCGTAAAAACAGGACATGCAAGACGATTGCAGTTCCTGCAATAGGCAGATTGATGTAAAACACCCACCGCCAAGTCGTGTGTTCCACAATGGCGCCTCCAACAAAAGGGCCAAGTGCGGTTCCAAGGGAAAAGACGGCAAATACAATACCCATAAAAGCACCTCTCTCACGTAGAGGTACCAGGTCGCTCACAATAAGCTCGATCATCAAGTTAATTCCGCCACCTCCAATGCCTTGAATAGCGCGACCGGCAATCATCATGGTCGAATTGTTTGCGCCTCCACTGATGCCGCTTCCCAGGGCAAAAGTAGCGACAACCCCAATCATCATCCAACGACGGCCAAAAAGGTCACACATCTGGCCAAAAAGTGGCAGAAATGCGGTACTTGTGACAAATGTTAGTAGAAACGTCCCAGTCACTTCATTGAGTCGTTTAACATACCTGGTGAGGAAAAAGACGTTGACAAACCAAACGTACAGTTTCCCGACATCCAGCGAGTGGACGATAGAGGGCAGTGCAGTAGATGTCACTGTAGACTCAACAGCTGTTAACATTGTAGTGACACAAATAGCAGGGAAAACAGCCCAAAATCTCCAGTCTCGTTTAAAAGATGCTGGTGTTGCATTTGTATCAGCAAGTGTGGCTGGCTGCGTAGACGTGAGTTGCTGGTCTGCCATCTTGACATTCGCTGGAGAGATTCCTTCCATGTCCGACTTGTGATTCTTTTTTGTTCCATTGTATTGTATTCCTAACGGTATAAATATATATAAAATCTGTCCCAATCACCAAGCACAAGTCGGCGGTTCATTTTGGCCGTCGGAGAGGGCGTGGGCCAGCAGCGCCGATGGTGTGGTTCTAGTACACTAGGCCATGGAAGGTAAGCGCGCCGAACATTTGTGGAGCATCGGCCTTGGATTGAGCCGACTCTAGCCTCTACCAGTACTACCCTATACAACAGATAATATCTTGTTTACACCAAATCAGAATCAATTTCCTCAAAAGAGTATATCAAAATGCTATATTATATATTATATAATCTTGAATCCAACCGATCTCACCAATTCTATTATCAAAATCGCAAGTAGTGATGCAAAATAACTGCCATTCCGTCTTTGCCTGACTTACCATTCAGTCGCCATAAAACGACAGCCCTGATCATCTTCACTCATCGTTCGATATTGCCCTAGAACAATCATCTTTTACTGTTAAGTAGAGAATATCCCTCAGATGAAACCTTTTTTTATTTCAGAAAAAACTATTCAGTCATGTCCTTTTTTCGTTAAATACGTTGAGGCAGCACATCGCTCACTGAAAACAACCGTGCTCAAAGTAGCGGCGGGCCATGAACTCTGAACAAGGGATCGTCGCCTCGAAAAGAAAACCATCTTTTCTGACCATATCTGACTATTTAAGGCTTGTAAACTTCATTCCTTCGCAAAAAAATGGCTTTGTCAAGGTACTAGACAAGGCACTTTGGTCTGGATAAATAGATCGCGTCATCAGTCTGCGATCAGAGTTTTCGCACCACATCAATCATCAAGGCACTGAATAGGATTGAGAGCCTGATAAAAAAGAAAAAACTTCCTGGCGATTTCAAAGCTGTCCACGATATCCTCCGCCCGTGCATGTTTTCCGAGACTGAAGTCGAGATAGCCAATACTGCTGCTCAGACATCTCTGAATGGCATGATCGACAAATTTGTTACTTTACCTGCTGATAAATCTTCTACAAATTTTCTTAAAAACTTTAAAGAGGCTTGGCGGAAATACCCAAGATACGACCATCTGACAAGGGGACTGATTATCCCGTGGTACAAAGAATGCTGTTACTTGCTGGCCTGAATGGACTTCATCACATTAAAAATCTTTATACTATATATCGGCCTTTGCTTCTAGAATGTCATATGGAGGTTGTAAAAAACAACACGGGCCTTCTGTATCGCAACTGGCAAGCCTCCCTCTTTTTACAATTCTAATTGGTTCAGCCGTAAACAACTTTCATACCAAGCCCCATTATCCACTGTCAGAGGCAGAGGTTATGGATCGGCAATTGGTCCGAACCCCTGGTCGCAAGGCGACTGTAGCCTTGGCGCAATCAAAAACGATAGATGTACCAAAAGGAGAAGATGAATCATCTGCCAAATCCTATGCAACAAGATCACGGGTGTGGAACTAGAAAAGCTGAGTGTAGATTCATCATCATCTAAAATCGTATTGATAAATGATGTGACCGAATTACTTGATAGCATAGCCAAAATACGAAAAATATTGGACTAGGATTCTAACTTACAGGCACCACCGCACTTCCATCCGAGATCACATGGGCGCAATCTTGAGTTTTGGAAACCCTGGTGGTCGATATAGAGTCTGAGATCTACATTTCGATCTGCGCTGCGGCTGATGTCCTTGATCATTTGTGGTGTTATTGTCTCTTCGACCCACCGCGATGATTGCGGCATTTACATAGCTCTAACTCAAAAATACTTTAGTTTGACGGGTATATATAGTGGGGTGCAACATGGATCACTCTGCATGGGCGTTATTGTAGATCTCGATTTATAGACAACAGAGTTTGCGACACCGCTGCGCAGCAATTAAGACCAGGGCTGTGGCACCCAGCATCACGGGGTATCCCGCATTGGCGCCTCAAGACCTGACGTAATCGTCACAGCATCCCAGCCGCTATTCTACTTTCCAGGAAGAGATCTTCTGCACAGCCTTGTTGGCAGATTGATACGATTTGCGAATGGTAGACTATTCTCGCGCCCAGAAAGATCGAAAGACGCCTCGAACATGCGCCGCCGCAATGACGACCAAATGGATAATCTGACACATGGCCAAGAATTGCTCCTGCATTTGCACAATATTACGCGAGCCTAAATGTAGAAAAGAATGATGGTTTCAAATATATAAGGCGATAGTGGCGCTGCCAGATGCATTTCAGATTCACACCCATTTCTTCTTCAAAATCCCCTGTAAAGATAAAAGAAATGCGCTGCTTCACCACACGAACTGCGGCGGTGGCCGTGATGCTCGCTTCCACTGTTAGTGGAAGCGCGCAACAGGCAGACGTATCATACGACTATGTTGTTGTCGGTGGTGGCACAAGCGGTCTTGTTGTTGCGAACCGCCTGTCTGAGGATCCCAACGTCTCCGTTTTGATCATCGAGGCTGGCGATACGCAATTTGACAATCCCAACATTACTGATACAACCCGCATCGGTTCGATCTTCGACACCGAGCTAGACTGGCAGTTCAAGACTGTAGAGCAGAAATTCGGCGACGGCAGAGTCCAGACTATGCGAGCAGCAAAGGCTCTGGGTGGCACCAGCACAATGAACGGTATTCACCAACAGAAGTCGGCCAATTCCCGTCAATGGACTAACAGCAAACAGGCATGGCTTACACTCGCACCGAGTCGGCCGAGATTGATGCTTGGGAGAAGGTCGGTAATGTCGGGTGGAACTGGTCAACCTTGTTCCCGTACTACCGAAAGAGCGAGAGCTTCCAGACACCCAGCGAGGCTCGCCGGGTTGCGTCCAATCTGACCTACGACCCATCCCTCCACGGGTATGGGGGCCCGCTCAAGACCGGTTGGGTCTACGGACATTCCAACGATTCTGTCCATAGTATTCTGAACGACACCTACCAATCCCTGGGCGTGCCTTGGAACAAAGATATCAACGGTGGCAACCTCGTCGGATTTACCGTTATCCCCAGGACAGTTGACCAGGAGAAGAACATTCGCGGGGATGCCGCTCAAGCCTATTACTACCCGTACCAAGACCGAACCAACCTGAAGGTTCTGCTGAATGCCCAGGCTCAGAGACTCACGTGGAAATCCAACAGTGGTTCTGCTGCCATTGCCAATGGTGTTGAAGTTGAGATCGCCGGCAACGGGACCTACATTGTAGGAGTTAAGAAGGAAGTGATTCTCTCAGCAGGTGCCATGGTGTCTCCCCGACTCTTAGAGCTATCTGGAGTTGGAAATCCTGCCATTCTTAAGCAGCATGGTATCGAGACTGTTGTGGATCTGCCAACTGTTGGTGAGAACTTGCAGGATCAGATGCTTAACGAACTAGCATTCAACTCTACCAATATTTCTGTGGAGGGCCAGCTTGCCGGAGTCGCCTTTTTAGCTGCCTCGCACTTGTTCGGCGACCAGACGAACACCATTGGGTTGGCTCTAAAGGAAACCCTTCCTAGTTATGCTGAGCGAATTTCTGCTGCGAATGGAAATTTCACATCTGCATCTGATCTTCTGGAATTCTTCAACATACAATGGGAGCTCCTATTTGTATCAAAGGTTCCTGTAGCTGAGATTCTGTTATTCCCTGGAGAAGGAATCTGGAGCAGCAGCTTCTGGGGATCTCTACCATTTTCTCGCGGCAGTGTCCATATTGGTAACAACTCTATCGATAGTGCGGTTATTAACCCCAACTTCTATTTAGCAGAGTGGGATCTGATCAGCCAAGCTCAAGGCGCCCGCTTTGTTAGAAAGCTCTACCAAACCGCCCCTCTCTCCAATTATGTGTCTGGTGAGATTGCCCCTGGAGCCGCTGTCACTGCCGATGACTCTCTTGAGGAGTGGGGACGATTCCTTAAGGCTACTTACCGTACCAACTTCCACGGAGTTGGTACGGCGGCCATGATGCCACTTGAGAAGGGTGGTGTGGTAGATGTAAACCTGAAAGTGTATGGCACGTCCAATGTGCGAGTTGTGGATGCCTCAATTATTCCATTCCAGATCTGCGGTCATACAACCGGCACCCTTTATGCAGTATCTGAGCGGGCTGCAGATCTCATCAAGGCAGCTAACAAGGCCTATTAGTGGGTCGATATAGCAAACTCGCGAGATCTAGTTTGCACCTAATCATAATCTTTTTTTTTTTCGACAAGAGTGTAAATAGCATATATTCCTT
The DNA here is from genome assembly GCA_017140755.1 of Calonectria hongkongensis. NCBI lineage: Eukaryota > Fungi > Ascomycota > Sordariomycetes > Hypocreales > Nectriaceae > Calonectria > Calonectria hongkongensis. Next base: position 885,572 of record JAACJA010000001.1, read on the forward strand.
TTTTTATTAGAAAAAAAAAGGTCAATAGAAACTAATCCCTCATGTCAATCTTTTATTTCTAATAGCAATTACTTTTTTAGTCAAGCATCTTGGCAGAGCACACAACTCATAATGGACAGGTGGGGCAAAATGGTGAAGCGGGCTGTCCACTTTTGTTGCTTATTGAAAACAACAACCTTCCTCACATGATAGGTACATTAAATTTGATGTTCTATAACAAAATTTTAGAAGTTGAGTTGAATTGTTTGCCAAGAAACCGATGTCAGAATCAGGCCATGTACCGGTAAAACAACGGCGAATGTATAGGGAAGTTATGCAAGCGCTTCGAATCAGCTGCGAGCGTGTTGCATATTAGATGCAACATGATGTTCATACTTTCTTTTTCTGATCATACTGGGTTTCAAAAATGCACGTGATGGACCCCTCTTTATATCTTGATTTGCATGCGGGGAATTTGAATCAAGAACTTGATCATAGTTTCCCATATACAGATCATCCCTAGTCGATACAACGTCCCATTCACAATGCTTTCTCCTCAATTATTGGGAATATATCAACAATACAAGCAAGACACAGACTCAGTGGCCGCATGGCTGGCCTCTACTGTCAAGTTTTACGGGTGTCCTGCGGACTTGCTCACCCCAAGACGCGACAGGCCATGAGCTCTGCGCAGGCGAATCTGGCCTCGACAGAGACAACATCTCTTGTGGCTGTATCTGACTATTTAACGCTTGCAAAATTTATTTTCCAACACCGCAATGAGTCACTAAAGGTGCCTGAATCATTCTTCAGGACAATAAATCGGGTCATTAATCTGCGATCCGGGGTTTCCCGCAAATTGAAGCAACAAAGCGTTGCACAAGATCCAAAGTCGGATCAAAAGAATGACCACTTTGTTAATGTTCTTAAGGATGTCAGAGATGTCCTCCGACCGTGCATGCCTTCCGGGGCTGCAGCCGAGACGACTAAGGAAGCTGCCGCTCAACCGTCTCTCAATGGCCTCACCAACAAGTTTTCCACTTTGTCCGTCGATGAGCCCTCTGAAACGTTTCTTAAAGACTTCCAGGAAGGCATAGCGGAGCGTCCCAAGAAACAAGAACATGAAAATGTGACTTACAAAGCCGAACCGTCTTCCGCGCCCCAGGACCTTCTGTTCGCTCTTTCAATGCTGATGAAAGATCTGTACGCGCTGAGAAAGCGCATCAAGTCTATTTGGTTAGATTACCAAGCTGGCAAGGTTGATCTTACTACAGCTGCTATTTTATCAGACACAGCTGTTACTCTTGCTCGTGGCCTAATAGAGGACGCTTCTCTTCCCGTTGGTGATGGTTTAGAAGAAATCCTGAGATTATACTATTTGAATCAATGTATCTTGGCCGGATACAAACCATCAGAAATTAAACCTACAGGTTTTTATTACGAAGATGGCTTCTATAAGCTCGCTGACAACACGTGCTACTCAACCCTACTGTTCACAAGACTCTTCCTAAAGAACTATGAACCCAATGTTATTACTCTATACCAGCTTGCATTTCGTGGCCCATCCTACAGAAATGGTGATCAGAACTCTAAACCACTGATTAAAAGATTTCGACAAGATAGAGATTTGCTGTTGGAAATTTGGAACGAACTCGCGATGGTAATCTTGGCTGCACCTAACTTTCCGGTCCAGGACGAATTCCTTCGCGGCGTGAAAGAACTTGATAGAACACGCACAGTTTCACTTCCCATCGTTTTTGCTGCTCAAGTTTTCCTTGATATTCATCACACCCTGAAAGATTCTACTTCTAAATGTTTTAAGTCGGCAACGATGGAAATAGATGTTATGCGAACCCATCTACGACAGTGTATTGATTTTCACCAAAAGTTCAACATCAAAACCGATTCAGATGACAATGATCAGAGAATATTCCACAACGCGTCTATCATGGTCGATTAGATCAAAGAGGACATATTCTACCGCATCAAGGTCAATGGAGGGAAGAAGTATAACCAACCTCTTGATAAAAACATAGTGCCTCATCTACTATTCATCCGCTCCCCAACTCTATCTGGTCTCTACGTTTTCAGTCTCCGAAATGAGATGTACCGAATGGGAGTGACTCTCACAAGCGCTTGTGGCTCAATTATGAGCTGTGCACACTTGTACAACGGTTTGATTCAAGAAGGGTTATTGAAATGCCGATGGCAAGACATGGACATTGCGATTTCACTGCTTGGAGAGCGAAGGTTTTGGTGTGGGGGCGAAAGGCCACGCCATGTATGGAGCTGCTTCCATAAGGTCTGTATTTGCACCGGTATAACGGCTTCCGCCTTTGTCAGAAACGGCCGCCCGCTACAAGGAATGGCTCTTGCGCGTAATCGTAAATCTACTAAGATGGGCGCCCCTGTATCATCAATATTTCTAGATGTTGTGAGAGGGAAACAACCCGATGTTGCCCACTTGGTCGAACAGATTCATGACATCTTATCTCAGACCCAGCCCAAAGTTGAGTTCTCGCCCGAGGATGAGAGGTCAGCAGCACAGGGAACTGGGAATTCTGAAGACAAAGGCGCGCAGAGAGGCGAAGCAAAGAGAATATCCAAAGAGACGAAGACCAAGAAGAAAAATGATGCAATGACACCTGAAAGGCTCCTAGAGAGATTACTGGTCGCTTTAGAAGCCGAGATACCCGAACTGGCCTTTCCGTACACAACATTGCATCGAATGTGTTGGATAATTCTGGGAAATGTCCAGAAACAGTGCGTTGAATATTTTCAAGGTATATTAGAGGCAGACCAAATTATAAAAAAAACCACAACTTCCGTGCGTGGTTATGTTGATATTTGGGATAGCTTCCGCAGCTCTAGTCGTAAGACCTGATAAGAGTATCCTCAAAGCTGCCACATTGCCGATAAATCAAATGATTGACGCGGGGAGCGAGAGAGTTACCACTATGGCTATAGAGAAAATGGGCTTTCGGATAGAAGCTGGAGATGATGACCAGGACCAGGGTGAAGACGAGAGGAAGTTCAAGTTTACAAAAGCCCGAATCGACAAAAGACAAATATAGTCAACCCGGTTTCATGTCACATAGGAGACACAATATGACTATAGTCTATATTCATTCTTTTCTGTCTAAATATGGAGGAACGTATTAGAACACCCTAACTGCGATACTTATTCCTCTTCATATGCTGCTCGGTAACAGCCCCCTCGAGACTCTTGGTTGCGGACTAGAGACCCATTTGCCGCATTGACTTTTGCGAACCAGGCCTCCAGACGCGGTCGTCTCGATATTCAGCTTCTGCTGATTAGACACTACCTTATTGGGGTGCTTCTCTTGGCGAATTTGATCTACACCACTTTCATACCTTTCGACAAATTAAATAATCCGCCATATGCAAGATCATTATGCACGATATAGAGTTTTTGCCTCTAACTACTGATAGTTTATCACGTATGATCGTGCTCAGACGACGGAAAATGACAGAGCGGTGCGTCAGATGCTGAGCCATATTCGCCATGGCACAGCCTGCTAACTCAAGGATTCCGTAAGGCACAAGAAATTTCATAACGCTATGCTCAGGGCGACTGCCTTCTCGCCCGACGAACACTGGCTTGCAGTAGAATATGATGATGAGTACATCAAAATTTGGGATATAGAGATGGCTCCTTGGATACGCACGCTTGAGACCGGAAATGCACTTTGTTACCTCAATTTTGACTCTTTCTCCTACCCAGGGAACACGCAATAGATTACCTTCATGGATATAACGTGGAATATCTTTTGTATTGAGAGGGGTGGACATTTGTGAACCTCCGATCACACTTCTCGGATATCAGGTTACCATAAACTGAAGTGGGCCAAGAGAACAGACTTCTAGTTTAGCGTTTACAACCAATTATAGGACATAAGAAAAGAATCAAAGCATCCCTTTATTTAATTTCTAATTAATATGTATCTCTATTATAATATCCCAATCATGCTATTCCTTTAGGTGAGTCTATGTTCATAAAATGCAAATTTTCTAGAATTATGTGTCCGAGGAGTGCGTGGGTGTAATTTGCATCCAACCCCCGTCGCGTGCGCTCTCGCTTCGTCTGGGTCATCCCAATAATCCCTGTCAATACAATGTTCCAAGTTCAACCTTACTTCCTGATATTAATTGGCCCTACTAGCGATCCAGCGGAGCTAGAAAAGCTTGAAGCTACCGGAATCGGCCTTTCAATTGGTTACCCGTCGGACAGGTCCCATCCGCGGCTCTTACAGAAGCTCGCGGGCTGCTGTCATGGGCGGAAACCCAGCGGTGCGGCCCACCCATCTGGAACGGCGTTTCAGCTTCACTCCCCTGGGCGCATGGAACTGCGTTTCTCCGCCCACTCGAGAGCCGCCTAGCAAATTAAACGGGCCAGCTTCTAACCGCCTCGGGCCAATTTCGTCGTCCGCCCTTGTCCATCAAACCCGCCCACTCCCAGGCCTTGATACATGGCCGCACCGAATTATCCGGTCGACTCGACTCCGGTGAAGACGCGGAGGCCGGCTCTACGCGATGTTTCTGGCACGATGCAGCGTGGAGCTGCATGGGTGCAGCTCACATAAAGAGCCTCCATAACGCCATTCTGTTTTGTTGCCTTGATTCGTCCTATTCTCTTCACGTCCCATTGCAGCTGGTCTGTCTACGTAGTCGATCCTTTGAACCATTCGCTCTTTTTTCTTTTCTCAAAATGAAGACTTTCGCTGCTTTCGCTTCTCTCGTCGGCCTGGCTGCCGCTGATCTCCTTTGGGACGGCCGCTTCAATGATCTCACATCCGCCACGGATCTCGACAAATGGAGCTGGTCCAACCAAGTCGGCCCCTACCAGTACTACATCCACGGCACCGGAAATGTCACCGAGTATGTCAATCTTTCGGCCGACTACGGCAACCCTGCCGACACTGGTTCATCCAAGGGCGCCAAGATCTCCCTGACCGACACGGCCTACTGGAACGGCCAGACGATGCGCCGCACCGAGCTGATCCCCCAGACCACCGCCAAGATCGCTGCTGGCAAGGTTTACTATCACTTCAGCATCAAGCGAACCGATACAAACGCCCCCTCCCTGAAACGCGAGCACCAGATCGCCTTCTTCGAGTCCCATTTCACCGAGCTCAAGAGCGGTCTGCTCTCTGGCGCAAGCGGCACCGAAGACAACAACCTCCGCTGGATGGTTGGAGGCACCTCCAAATGGGACGTCCAGTGGGAGGCCGGTGTCTGGCACAACATGGCTTACGAGATTGACTTCGACGCCAAAACTGTTGGTCTTTGGCACTCGACTGATGCCGCCGATCTCAAGCAGGTCGTGGCCCCTGTCACTGCTAGCACAAGCAGCAACGGTGCTGATTGGCACGTCGGCGTTCTTGAGTTGGCCAACGGCGACGCTGACGCCGACGAGGACTTTTACTTCTCGGGCGTCTACATTGAGAATGGCGATCTCACCACCTCCGTCTCTGGCCCCGGTGGTAACTCAACCAGTAAGTAGTTAAATGTCCAGCGGTTCAGCAGAGTAGACAAACTAACAGACACCAAAGGCAGCACTGGTTCCTCGGGCTCTAGTGGTTCCGCCGATGCTAGCAGCGCAGCTGGAACCCCAGCCAGCACCACCCTGAAAGCTTCGACGACTCCCGTCGCGGCCGCTACATCAGCTGATCTCACTACTCTGATCTCTTCGACCATTCCTGCTGTGAAGACAACCCAGGCCGCTCAGACCAGCGCCGTTGCTGCTGTGGAAAGCTCCGCGGCTCCCATTGAGAGCTCCACTCCCGTTCAGAGCGCTGTTCCTGTCGAAAGCGCCGCCACTCCGTCTTCTACACAAGCTGCCGCAAGTCCCACAAAGACCTCGCGATGCAAGCTCTCTCGTCGCTCCCGCCAGCGCCGCTCCCTCTAAAGAGACAGCCAGTTTTGTCTCGTGAAGGCATGAGGATGGGGGACTCTGCTATTTCCCGTACATATTTTAAAATATATAGCACTGCTTCGGGACGCGATTGGAAATAGCGTTATTCATTCTAGAAAAGAAAATTGAAGGTTCTTGGACTCGATTTACATTTTGGGGTCCACTTTTGCATGTTCAACTTACCCGTGACGACTGATTGCTGCCAATGGGGGGGAGGTCTGCCCGCAGTGTTACAGTACCAAAAAACTTAGCATTCGAATCAATTGGATCATTACATGCTGCCAGCATCAATAATGATGATAATGACACCTCAGCATAGCATTACAGATTTGTCACAATGCCTGGAGTCGAGTTGAATCAAGTCCGATTCCGCGTCAACTTCTGAATTTGGCTTAGCTCTGCCCCCCACCATGTTCAACTCGCAAAGGGCTGAAGTCCAGTGGAAGCAGATGACAATGCAGTGGGGTCTTTCTAGATGAACAGACATTAAATAAATCACTTCATTGTTTGTGTTTGGCAGACATCAAAAATCTTCAGGTCTTCCAGTTATTTACATTGGTCAAAACTTGGGCGGGGTTAAACTCAGGCTTTCACCTTGTTTAACATGTCCTTCCAAAAGCCTCCCTTCCATCGTGCATCCTCGACGCTTTCCCTCTCCTCAAATTCTCTTCTTCCAGTTGTCAAGTCAACTTCATCTGGAGCCACTCGCTTCGTGCCCTTGTAAAACTTCCACCAGGTAACGTTTCCGACGAAAAGGACGGTTCCGAGGTACTTGAGAATAAAAGTGTCTACCTTGAAGGTGGGGATAAATGCATCGTATCCTATTATCAAAGCGGTTACTATGGATTTCCAGGCTTGTAAATGCGCAACACGTACCATTGAATAAAATGACCAGGATTGAAATAAACAAGGCGTAGTATGAGCCGTATGGCTGCAGTTTGTCCACGTAAGGGAGCTCATTGAGGCTAATATTTTGAGCTTTGAGGGCTCTCCTGAAGGAGATGTGAGAGATCAAAATCGCGACCCAGTTCAGCACTGCAAATACAGTGACCAGGCTCACGAAATATCCAAAGACCTTTGAAGAGGATTTAGATGCATTCAAATACCCAAGGCAAACAAAGATGGCCGCTGCGCCCACAGCATAAATGGGATTTCCGTTGCTCTGAGCCTTGGCAAAGATCTTTGGTGCCTGGCCATCCTTAGCGAGACCATAAATTGATCGAGAGGCACAGTAGATATCTTTTAACCATGGTTAGAATTGTTTTTGATATAGATTGGGGAATGGGTGCTACCTGAGCTTGCAGCGCTGAGAGTAAATACGAGAAGCGAAGCATTGATGACGTCGGGGAAGTACTTCACGCCCGTCAAGCTGACAGCAACCACAAAAGGAGAGGCAGCTGCATTTTTTAATAATTAGCCACATCGCCTGCAAATATTTCATTCTTCTTGTACTCACCTCCGCTAGTTGACTGTTTGGTAGCGCCTATCAACTTGTCGCTGTTATAGGGAACCGCCATGCCAAGCACCAGTACACCGACAATGTAAAAAACACCGATTCTCCAAAATGTCTGCTTGATGGCCCGTGGCACGTTTTTTCTAGGGTTGGGGGTCTCGCCAAAGGTCATTCCGACAACCTCTGTACCAGTAAATGCGAAGCAGGACTGGCAAATACAAGCCCAGACTCCAAGAAATCGACCCGTTGCGCCCTCGGCAAGATATTCAGCGAAAGCACCGGGCTCGGACCAGTAACGGAATCCGCTTCGATCGTGGTTTGGGCCACCACCCATGGCGCAAACAAACGTAGAGATGATTAGGGTCGTCATGATTAAAACCTTGGCCAAGCCAAGCCAGAACTCGGTTTCGCCGAAACTATTGACATGCAGAATCTGTTCTAATTGTTAAGAGACATTATAAGAATCAGTGGCTTTGGTAGTCACTTACGTTGATGGCAATGATAACCGCGCCAAAGATAGTGATCCAGATGGCAACGTTGAGGTCCGGTCTCCAATACTGAATAACAAGTCCGGCGGCCGTCAAGTTGGTTGGTGTGGCAATTACATATTTGAAGTAGTAATTCCAACCCGTCGCGAATCTATAATTGGTCAGCATAGTTCGTCGAAAGGACTTCGGGATTTCTTCCTTACCCAAATGCTGGGTCGACCATTCGAGTGGCGTACCCGCCAAATCCCTTATTCATGGGCAGGAAAGCAGCCATCTCTCCTAGGCCTGTCATGACGAAGAACACGGCGCTGCCGACCAACAGATATGCGATTAGGATGCCTCCAGGTCCACCCTTCGATAAGGCAGAACCGGAACCAATGACCAAGCCTGTTCCAATGGCGCAAGCAATCGAAAACATGAAGACTTGATGAGGCTTGAAATCACGACGCAACTCATTCTCTTGCGCCATCTCGCCTTCTCCGTTCGACTCAACCTTGGCCAAATCGTCGGCCATCATTTCTTTCTTTGCATCCATATCCGCCATTTTGATGGTGAATGGGCACGGTCGATGAAATTCTGCTCTTTGGAATTACAAACAAGAAGCTTGCAGCAATCCCTAGGAGTTATCTACAAAGCATCAAATAGGGACGGAACGATGGACAGATATTTCAATCCCTTTTGCCAAATGCAGACTATTCCTATAATGGAAATGTTGGTCTAGACCTACGCGCTATCTGACTCGGCAACCGTCACCGAGCCTAGGGTCCACGCGATAAGTTCATGGTGCCGTCATGAATCGCGGAGCCCCGCGTTTTGCTACCGCGACAAGACCAAAATCCCTGCTGATCACTGAGATATCTGTGGGGAGCCGCGCCATCCTAATCACTCGTTGGGCTCGGTTGCGAAGACCGAGGCCATGGATGACGATAGTCTTTTTTCCCCGGACACGCTCCTATCTGAGGCCTGATTAGCCCGAGGCAAAATAATCACTAGCCCCATGAAATAATTGCGCTTATCGTATTGGCTGACGTGTGAACGATTCAATTGCTTGGCATCATAACCTGTTACTATTCCCCATCTTCTTAGCTTATTCAATCACTTGCTCTACAAGAAACCCGGATGTCATCGCATAGAATTCTTCAAGTCATTTTTGACTTAAACGGGGTCCATGGTTTTGAATGATACAATTCACCTCCACGGAGGTATGGAAACTTAGTGAGGTGGGTGGGGTACTCGGGGACGACATCCGAGGTCACTATCAAGACCAATACGTCAGGGAAGCATAGGCCACAGTATCAGGTCTGTGCAATAATACGGGAAAGCGAATGAAACTAACAGATTTTATCACATGCTACTTTACGTTGAGATCTAAATGAGTCTAAGAGCATCATCAGAGCCGTACCTGGGGGACGGCTTGAGCGGCCTGGCGCCCTCCTCCAGCGATCAACGACAAGTCTTGCTGGACCAACAAAAATCTCGCCCCCAGAGTGTTAATGAACCAATCATGAATCTCAGCATCGTCATAAACACCTGCAATTCCGAACAACTTTTTGTGCTTTTGGCAAGCCTGACTAACTTGTTCCAAAGATGACCGGTATGCGTCGCTCTTGAAGTCACCACCAACGCCGAGGTCAATTGTCAGGTCATTGGATCCAACAAGAAGCACATCAACGCCCTCAACTTGAGCAATCTCTTCTGCGTTTTTAACCGCTTCCCCGCTTTCAATCATGGCGAAAACAGTGGAGCCTGATTCATTACCAAACTTGATGGCATCAGCGAGTGGCAGTGATCTCATGTTAAACAGTGGCATGGCTCCTGTCATGGATCGGCAGCCATGAGGTGGGTATTTGCAAATGCTAACTGCGGCTTTTGCCTCTTCTACGTGTTCGGAATGGTTGGTTAGCAAAAGTTGTCCTAATGCTCAATGGTAAGCTGCGTACCTGCGTTCTGGATGTGCGGAAACACCACGCCCATTGCGCCTCCGTCAAGCACCCGTTGGACAAATCCATTACCACATTGGTGGGGCACGCGTACGAAAGGAGTGATGCCAGCCAAATGCCCAACGTTGCAGAGGTTGCTTGCCTCGGCTAGTGTCAGCCACGCGTGCTCCAAGTCAATGAACAGGGAGTCATATCCGGCGTGCCGGGCAATCTGAACAATCTGTGCATTTGGAGAAACCTTGATGCCGAATGACTTGCAGACGGCGTTGGATGCAATGCATCCCATCAAGTTATTAACGTAATATTTGGAAGCCATTTTTGTACCTGAAAAAGGCGCGGAAAAAAACAAATTTAAATAAAATGACGAATTTTCATAGACCAGAGTTCTGTAATTTCCAGCGCCCGCCAAGGACGGTCAGTTTATATACGAGTCGACATTGAATCATCATTTTTGTGCTTTGTGGTGAGAAATCAACATCTCGGTCGCCGAGCCCGAGTAGTGCACCAAAGAATATCACAGTGAGCAAATGCACTAGCCCGAGAACCAGAGAGGCCAGTGGGGCAGCTCGGTGACGGCCCCCGAGCCCCTCAATTCAACAATTGAACTGGAGACCCAGATGGCCCACAAGTCAAAATGTTGTTCAAGACCATAAAATCTCCAGTGCACGTATAAATCAACGCAATCCCTCAGTTTCATCTTTTTCCTTCTTCCAGAAAACTTGAAGAAGATACAGACTCGCGACAAGCTAGGGTAGCATCCATCCTGAAGAGCTGTGCACAGACCTTCGGTAAAGCTTGCCTCATCAACCACAAACAATCCCCCAGCAGCGGCCGTTTAGATTGACGGCGGAAGTCAATGAAGTCATTTAGTAGACTAGGGTCCTCTAAAGTTCTAGTTTAATCTATTTTAATGTAATTTTCGGGCCAAGAATCTGTTTAACTTGAACAAGCATTCTCGAGCAGACTCGTCACAAATCCAGCTGTATGAAGTAGTGTGGGCAATGCCCGATCGAATGTCAATTATTGACGCGCTTGCCAAGTTATTTCCCAGAGAACCACAATCCATCTTCTCGATACTTGAAAAGTGCCCACTCTTCTCCGCCAGATTGGTCCTGCGGTCCACCAGCGCGTCCCCATGAGGAACGCAAAAGCCACATGGTGGCAGATAGATTGCTCGCCTCGCTCGGGTCGTCGGCACCATTTAATCTGGAGGAAACCCGGACATGGGGACGGAAATATGGTTAAAACAACCACTTTTCCCGATGTAGAAACTCCCCCCAAAGTTAAAAAGTTCTTCCGCCAAGCAAATAGACGTCAGCGATTCGCGATCCCAGGCAAACACGCTGATCGCGAATTACACGGACTAGCAGGTTTCTTTTTGCCTTCTAACGCCAATAAATCCCCTTCATCCCAATAAGGGGCCGCCCCTGTTTCGTGATGTTTGTGGGCTGATATTGCACGGTGAAACAATGGGCCATCGGTCAATCCAGCATGTCCGTCGAGTCAAATCCATGGGCGAGTCGTTAGTTGTGAGTTGTGATACCTGAACCTGAACTGTCAGCATGGGGTGGACGCGTCAACATTTCCTATAAAGACATGAAATGCATCTCTTTCCTGGCTCAGCATTCCTCAAACACATCTCCATTCATCCACACGCAAGAGTCGATTATTTGTCAGATCACTCCAGCCAACAAAATGTTCACCTTCAACAAACTCGTTTCTCTCCTGGCCATCGCCGCCTCCGTCAACGCTACCCTTGATCCAGCCCTCAGCAACACCAAGGGCGGCTACCCGCTAAACCCTGGTTGCAGTCGTAAGTTACAAGTTCCATCTTTTTGGTTGTTGCGACGCATCAACTAATGCCCGAAACAGCCGAGAAGACCTCTACCGATATCCAGGCTGCTGAATGCGCCCACAACACAAGAGTTCACGGCCAGCAGACCTTTGCTGTCTTCAAGGTCGATCACTCCAAGGACAAGAACCACGGTGCACCTTACGGCACCTGCGAGGCATACACATGCACTGCTCCTACGTCCCTTGCCAATAGCACCGACTACTGGACCTTCTTCTGGAAGTAAGTGGCAGCCAAGATAAATCCTTTACTCGAATTATTTGAACCTGTCTAACCTGTCGTAGTGACAATGGCCAGTCAAGCGGTGTCGGCACCGGCTGCATCCGGGATCCCAACGATGGTACCTGCGGTTGCGAGAACTCTGATGGCACATGGGTTAAGGGCGGCACCAGCTGTAAAAGGTCGCTGCCTGCTGCAGCTGATGGATTCCGTCGAGTTGTGAGGAACTTGGAATGAGGATTATATTCTCTCATGTAATGATGTATGGGACTTTGAGTCGTGATAGATACCTAGTGCCAAAGATTGGCCCGGAACAAATGAAATGAATTTGCTGTTTGATTGCGTCAAGTCTGTGCCCAGTTTCTTGGCAGTCGACTTCTGGCTTCGTATTCGTGCATCCAATTCTGATTGCTGACTCTTTTTCCTGATTTGGACCACTAACAGCGGCTCAGCTGCGCAAATATGCATGCACTCGGCCTTGCTGATGTGCAATCTCAGCCGCAGACCCATAGATCAGCAGTTTAAGTGACAGCCCTACGTGATCAATAAAAAGCTGCCACCGTCCTATTTGCATTTGCCTCGCCAGGATTTCTGGCCGGCATTCTTTTTGAGATGGCGGAAAACACGACAGGGTCCTGGCCCTCTGCTCAAAGTCATCCGGCCGCCAATTACGCTGCATCCGTCTCAGATACCCTAAGCAGTGCCCCATCAACACAACCCGTTTCAGATGACGAAGATCCCTATATCCCCCAGCCTCTAGGCGGTGATGAACAGCCACATGTCACGAATATTCCCGCCCAACAAGAACCCAAACCTACGGAATGGCGTCAAAATATCTCTCCTGCAATAGGAGCCGCCACTGACTCTTCTCATGCTCGACCCGCAGCCTCGCGTGCCCGGTCTTTCTGGATGTGGGAAATCGCTGCATGTGTTCTGAGTTTTGCTTGTTTGTCTTCAATCATCGGTGTGCTCATCTATGAACAAGGAAAGCCGTTAGACCAGTGGGGGTTGAGCCACGGCATGTCACCTACAGCCGTCATAGCATTTATTGGAACAATCGGCAAATCCGCCTGTCTTTTGGTCATCACGGAGATCATATCGCAGCTGAAATGGATTTACTTTGACCGAAGACCTCACAATCTCATCGACCTGGAAACATTCGACGCTGCAAGTCGAGGTCCCTGGGGCGCTGTCAGATTGGTCTTTTTTAAGCATAAAACAACCTTATTGGCCACAAGCGCTTCTTTCATTATGCTACTCTCGCTACTAATAGATCCTTTCCTACAACTTGTGTTTCAATTCCCCATAAAATTGACTGCAGTTGATGGGACACCCTCGAAACTCCTCGCGAGTCAAGTATATGATCCAACAGGACTGGGTGCGAAAATCAACACTTGGGGCTATGGTGCTTCGCAGGTGGATTCGGCTATGCAGGCTGCGATTCTATCGCCGATTTGGAAAACCAAGACTCAGCATTCTATCCCTTGTTTTTTCGAACGTTGCGAATGGCCAACAATCACGACATTAGGAGTTTGCGGAAGCTGTACAAACCTTACCAGCACCGTCAAGTCATCATGCCGTCTTGGCGAAGCCGCCGACCAGCAAATCGAATGCAATTATACTTTGCCTTCTGTTAATGTCACTCTGAGCGCGCAATTCGGCGATGTTGGAGGCGCTTCCGACATGAGCCCTTTCCACACACTATGGAATTCTACCGCTACATTAAAGGCCCCGGCCCAAGTCGGAACTGCGCATATTGCGGGGTTTGCCTACATCAAGCTTGATCCCAATTTAGATTGGAAGAGCTACGTCAGCGACAATACGGACCCCAAAAAATACGCCCTCCGGTCAAATGTCCCAATCGCGGAGGCCATGAACTGCACTCTAGACCTATGCGCCCGGACTTTCACAAACCCCTACTACGCCAATTTCACCGCAGGGCCGCTTTCAGGACCCAAGACTTTATTAAAAATGCCAAACGATACGTATTTAGACTGGAAGCTAAGGCTTGAGGACCTTCCGGCAGGGGAATACGAGAGCAAGCTCTTTGCTGAATTGACACCAGTTACCTCGGACCATCCATCGATGAATACAACATTCAAAATCAACTACTACGATTTCAATGATATTATAGCTTACATGAGCGATTTATTCTCAGTGACTTACGAAAATTCAGGTCACGTCAGTGAGACCACTGCCAGCAACAAGATTACCCCCAATCTTGGATTATTTCTCAACCAAAACAATAACATTCCTGGTCTTATGGACAATATCGCAAACAGTATGACCGAGGTGATTCGGACTTCCCCGAATAGCACCACTATTTATGGCAACGGCATGAAATCACGAACATTCATATCCGTTCGGTGGGCATGGCTTATACTACCAATTGCATGGGTGGTATTGACGTTGGTTTTACTTCTCATCATGATTATTCAAGGCCGGGTCAATACTGTACCTACGTGGAAAATTTCTAGCCTTCCACTGCTGTTTTATGAGTTGAGTGGTTGGAGCCGGCAAGAAAGGGAATTGTTGAACCCAGAAGGTCTGAGAGAAATGGCAAATAACATGAGCGCACAGACAATGAATGATAAAGGCATGCTGCTCTTTCAGAAGGCGTAGCATTTTCTGTGAGAGTTTTAGTTAGCCAATAATTAGTGGTATACAAGGGGTGCCTTTCCTTGTCAATCATCAAAGAGTGCCTTCGTTTCAAGACTAGTTCGCGGGGTCGTGTGAGACGGGACAGGCAGAAGCAAGCTGACTGGTTAATCATAATCGCAACCAGTCACATCCCAATCACGTGCCAGAACAAACGTGGTGATGACGTCTCAGGGGTGTTTTGGAACAAGACCCGAAGTCTTCTTCTCGAATGTGCTTTCCCCGAGATCGCATCATAAGTAGGTCGAAATCTTGCACACCGTCATGTTCTGTCCAAAAATTGATACATAGCAAACCGACTAACGCAAACTATCTTAGAATTCCAATCCCGATCATTCCAATCCATTCGCTTCGACTCTAACCACGCCTACACGACCCCGCGAAAACCGTGCCTAAAAGTCTTCCAATCCCATACCAATATAGGCAGCAATAATTTCTGATGGACATTTTTACAATGTTCTCTCTCAGATCCCGAGCCCCAAACTTTTGTGGGCAAGAGCGTCTACAAACAGTCAGTCCGCTCGGAGAGTTCGATGCTAGCCAGCAAAGCTTCCCTGAGTTAGGCTCGAACGGCCCATCATATATTCCTCCGAGTCCAGCACTGTCTAGAGCATCCTCATTTAGCAGCACGGCTTCTTTTGGTAGCATGGACAGTGGTGTATCGCACCCGCCACGAGCGAGAAAAATGAAAAAGGTGGTCCAGATGAAATATAGTGATTTCGCCAATGCATCAACTGAAAATGGATTTGAAATCGATTTTGATGTCGCCTCCCTCGCTGACTCAAGAGCAAAAAGTTCTAACACTGATACGACTGCTGTCCCAGGGTTAGCTCCTCAGACGCAACTAGATCCATGGCTTAGTTCGGTGGGGTCAGATACGAAGCTCCAAGGGGAGCCAGCGGCCCCAAAATACAAACCTGAGAAGAAGCACAAGTGCAAAGTCTGTGACAAGCGTTTCACCCGACCTAGCTCTCTGCAGACTCACATGTACAGCCACACTGGCGAGAAGCGTACGAGACCAACCCAGAATACTTGACAACAGTATCGCTAACTTTGTTCTTTAGCCTTCGCATGCGAGTTTGAGGGTTGTGGCCGGCGTTTCGCAATCGTATCAAACCTTCGACGGCACAGAAAAGTCCACCAAGGAGATCCCCGTTCCGAGGCTCAGTCTGAAAAACGCTATTCAGACGAAGCACCTAATGAAAGCCTAGCAAACATGCCCGGCCATACTTTATCTAGAGACAATTCTTCTTAATTTCGTTCCCCATTATACCAACATAGCAACAATCATGCGAAACTCAGGTCAGGAGTCTACGTTCATCCCTTCTACGAAATCCTATATCATCGATCTTCTAGACCCTAAATCGGTTGATTAATGATGTACAAGCTCACTATGTTTAATATATCCGCTTCTTAAATGACAAGATGTTGCCATGAATGCTAGTAGCTATAAGATACCGCATCGTATCGCCAAACCTCTTACAATGCCTATCAGTTGCACGGTAGCCTCTTCTTTGTCCCTTATTATTTGCAATAAACTTTTAATTACGGCAGAAACATCGCGAACATTTCCTGTGTTGTCTTTGTCGTTTTGCGACGTTGGTCTCGCCATTTGGCCAACCAAATCACTAACGCGTGCCATCATGGTTTCCATGAGGTGCATTAAAATGACCACTTGCGTGGAAGAAGATGATGTAAGTTCAAAAGAGCCAATCGTCAATGTTGGTAGCTTAATTGGAGTTCTTTCCTCCGCTGTCTTTACGTCCAAATTCAACCTCGTTTCTGCGCATGTCTTAATATGCAGGAGAATTTTATTGTATGATTCGACAAGTGACAAATAGCTGGACAAAATAAGCAGCTGAGAAGGCTCATCTAGCTGAAACCGGCATGTTGTGTCATCGACATTCGACTTTTTGGTTCTAAATCGTGGAAACACATGGTTCAGAATTTCTGTATACTGTTGCGATAGCTGAAAGGTTCGATCAATGGCAACGTCCTTGTCATGATTAGCCTGGTCGGAATTGGTGTTTTTTTCCATATCGGTTGTCCATATCTGTTGCCATACGCCTATTGGGGGGATAGAATGCATGTGTTGGTGGAGCTCAAGATTTAACTGAGAAAGCTTGGCAACCCAACCCGTGATGTCCTCGTCGGATGGATGTAATTCGGACCATGATTGGGCCACATTTGGCACTAGAATATCTGAGGACAAGAGAGAGGTATTTTCCTCGATGCCTACAGTGGTGGTTTCGAGAGTGGACAGAGATGTTTCTGTCAGCCGGCTCGGATCAATTGCCAAAATGTCACCATCAGCATTGTGCAAATAATTTTGATCTGAGCTGTCCATCAAAGGCACTTGCATTCGTTCCAATGCAGTTTGAGAGTTCGACGGATGTGATGACGAAGGAAGCATTATAGATGTAGAGGAAAAGGACATCTGAACAGTGACTTCGCCACTCTGGGATCGGGATGTCTCATCATTGTGAACTGGTTCCTGGGAAGAAGAAAGGGCAGCAGCAGACAAGCCTGTATGAGGCTCAATCAAGGCTCTTGTGGGGTCAATTTGGTTATAATTTCCCGGAGAAAGGTCAACGTTCAAATCCAATTCCGGTGAAATATGCAACAGGCTTGAAGGCCACTGGCTAAAATGGTCAACGTTGCGGTGATTTTCATCATGCCGTATGGCTATCAATTTTTTCACATTAGCATATCAAGGCTTCAACTGTTTTTTATTCTTTTTAATGGGGGACATACTTGTTGGCAATGGTGCAGGGTCTGCACTATCGGTGGACGACTGCTGCGTTGTGAACGATGCAGCCACACGCTGCCGAGATTTCGGTGGACTCGAGACGCATTGCACTTTGGCTCTTTGGCAACGCAAACAGTCCTCATTATCTGCATCTCTCCTGCAGCGGAGTTTCTGTTTGTGGCAACGATCGCAAGCCCGACGATGCAGGCCAAGATCATGTACAAGCATCATGGTATCGATTGACTATGAACGCAGACAAGATGAATAATCCAAGTAACTGATTGCTTACTGGATGAATGCCTCAGGCAGCAGGACCGTTGAGCCAACGCCAAAAAGCCGCCTGTACAAGAGGAGCAACGAAGATAGCCACGCAGGCAGTCATCCAATACAACTACTTACGCGCGGAAATTATCTTTCATATTGGAAGACCTATCTCCATTTCTATCAAGGAGCGACCAGCCAAGATAAACTTCAATTTTGAGACAAAATGGTTGCGGTCAGCAAGTGGAACAGCCCAGCCAATCAACCCCACACCCCGACTAAGCGAGATATGCTGTATTTAAGACTGGCCCTTTTATCCAACAGACACTTTGGCCGAGTGGTTAAGGCGATGCCCTGCTATTACGCATATCAAGGCATTGTGTTCGCACGCGCAGGTTCGAATCCTGCAGGTGTCGTTCTTTTTGCCTTTTGCTGCGTATCGCCCTTGATTTGATGGTTCAGTGTCATGAGCAATGTAACACGTGTCCAATGAAAGCATTGCTCGCTCCTAATACCGACATTTACACAACAGATGTATTTTTTTTTTCTTCTTTTTTTTCCAGTTTTTTATTTTTTTTGCTTGTATATCTTATGTTGCTTTCATAGGTGTGTTCAAGTGAAGCATTTGGTTTGAATTCGAAAAGCTAGCCATGCTCAAGGGTAGGTCAGTCACAATATGTTCTGAGCCTCTTTCATGAAACTGTTGCACTCATTCCGTTGATAAAAAATACCTCAATTTGTATTTTCTCATAGAATAAGATCTGAAATTTGGATTGCATTCATGTGGTTATTGAGGATCAAGACGAACGTAAGCGACGTTAAAGAATATGATTTATCTCGGCATGAGTCAACCATCTGATCAATGTACCGACTCAAAGTGGGTCTACCAATCTCACACAAAATCCAGCATAATTACGAGGACTGCATAACATGTGACGATAGCATAAACATTGCATAACATATCTATATACTAGTATACATGTATGCAATGCAACACCGTGAGAAACGCCACCCTCGTGATCTGTCGCCTTAGACACTGTAGCCCCTCCCCACAACAACGCCAAGCCCTCTGGTTTCCAAAATCACTTCATTGGTATTACATTAGTGTGAAAGTTATTGGCCCTTCAAACTTGATACCCTGAATGAGTCTTGTAGGTGTGCTCAAGATTTGACCCCTGAGCAGTTTAACAAATAGCGCTTACGTAGGTAAAGGGCGCATTCATGCAACATCAACCATATTTTTATCAGGATTTTTGACCATGTTTGAATCACTTTTCGTCGTCCTTCTCCTCGTATCACCGTTGTTACTTGGCTTCGCGTTCCTCCAGTTAAGAGGGATTGGGAGAAGACTCACTGGCTTGCCACCTGGCCCGCCAACACTGCCATTAATAGGGAATTTGCATCTGGTTGGTGCCATGAACTCTATTTCCTAAGCCATGCTAAAATTAATTAGATGCCCACAACGAAACCACATCTTCAATTTGAAGCGTGGGCGAAAGAATACGGGTGAAAGAAACCCTGACTAGTCTACTAGCATTCCTAACCAATTAACAGTCCAATCTATTCTCTAATTCTGGGGACTAAAACGATGATCGTGCTGTCTTCAGATGAAGCCGTGAATGAACTTCTCGACAAGAGAGGTGGGATGTACTCCGACCGACCTGACATGTTCATTGGACAAAATGTTGCCAGTGGGGGCATGCGACTTGTACTCATGGTAAGGATTGCTGGTGCACCCTTGGAGCCAAACATTTAACCAGCAAACATGACGAACTGAACCTTGCATAGAGGTATGGGAATAATTGGCGCATGATACACCGGATGATTCACAATATTCTTAACATGAAAGCTGCCGCCACATATCTCCCGTACCAAGACCTCGAGAATAAATTCCTACTGGAATCCCTGCTAGATACTCCTGACGACTTCCTTTCTCACATAAGAAGGTTCACCTACTCGCTATCTACCCAGATGATCTTCGGTTATCGCTGTGTTGATAACAAAGACCCAAACCTTCAGCAGCTTTTCGCGGTGAGTTCGATACCGCCTCTTCCGGGTGAATATTCAATTTTGATTCGTTGAATTAGAGCTTTCGCAAATGGGGTAACTTAGCTACGAGCTCGAGCGCACAGCTCGTAGATTTGTTCCCAGTTTTACAGAAGCTGCCGGAAATTATTGCACCAAATGTTAGTTACGCGAGGAAACTTCATCAAGTGGAGAAGAAATTGTACGTGGGCCATTGGATGAAAGCCAAGAAAGCACTGGAAGACGGAACTGGATTGGTAAGTTGAGGTGAAGAGGTATTTCGGAAATACTTACCGTTCGACAGCCATGTTTTTGCAACGACATATATCGGGCCCAGGCAAAAGAAAAGTTTACCGATGATGCAGCGGGCTACATAAGTGGCTCCCTTCTTGAAGCTGGGTCCGATACAACAGCATCCACATTGTACGGCTTTGTTTTTGCCCTCCTAATTTGGCCAGAGGTTCAAGCAAAAGCCCAAGAAGAAATCGATCGGGTTGTCGGGCCCGACAGAATGCCGACTATGGACGATTATAATAACCTTCCGTATATCCGATGCTGTATCAAGGAAAGTTTAAGGTGGATGCCGACAGTAATTCAAGGTGGAGTGCCACATGCTGCCATGAAGGAAGATACCTACATGGGCTACACTATCCCTAAAGGCTCCATGTTGATGAATAATGTTTGGTCAGTGTTCATACCACCAATTTAAACTTCTAAAACTAATTAGGCTTTTTAAAAGGTCAATTCACATGAATCCTGAAAGATTTCCACAGCCTCGAGTGTTTAACCCAGATCGATTCAAAGATGATCACACGACTCTATATCAATCGGCTATCGGGGACGCAAAGAAACGCGATACTTTCGTTTTTGGAGCAGGGCGTCGCTTGTGTCAAGGTATTCACATTGCAGAGCGATCCCTATTTTTGGGTATTTCCCGCCTTGTCTGGGCGTATGAGTTTGCCCCGGCAATAGACGTCAATGGTAACCCATTTGTTTACGACGCTGAGAATCTGAATGACGGTATTACTGTCCAGCCTAACGATTATCCTTTATCAATCACGCCTCGAAGTCAAAGAAAAGCACAAATCATTCTGGAGGAAGCCCAAGCATGCAGAAGCCTCCTGGACCCAGCGACTGGACAGTGGAAGAAATTGCCAGAGGGTATGGCGTTCAGCACCTGGATGCCAGAAAATGCCGATGACTAGGTTGTATCAAATCCAGTAGCCTTAAATCTTACCATGAAGCTATTTCCTTTGGGTTTCTTGGATGAATTCTCAGGAACAAATTGACACCAACTGTGAGTTTTAAATATTATGCATGAGTGTAAATTAATTTTGGTTAAATTTCCAACATGCGCCATGCACTGAACAAAACGCCAAACATAACTCGCTTCCCTGCCAATAAAACACTTTTAGACCTCCTTGAGCTGCTCCAACATCGATTCAATGTACTCCTTTTGTTCCGCTAAAAAGCTTCGCATATCCTTAAGATCAAAGGACTTGACTGCAACCTGGCGGCGTCGCTCTTCCTTGAGTTTGGCGCGGAAGCGCTCCTCGAGAATTTCCAACCGGTATTCAGTGTACTGAGGGTAAGCTTCCGCCAAGTTGCTGACACCACGAACACCAGTCAAGATGGTCTCATCGCGGATAAAGGGTGACTTGGGTCGGAAGGAAGTAACCATGGCGATGCGTTCACGGCCACCAAAGGCTTTTAGGGCCTGGTGATAGATGTATCGTCCCTGCATAACAACAGCAGTGCCCTGAATGATGTTAGTACTATTTTGGATAAAGAGATGAAGCAGTCGTACCATGGCAGGACCTCGAATCTTTCGGACTTCTCCACTTGGGAGCTTGATGGCCGTTTCGCCGCCAACCATGCCAGTGCAGTCGGAGACCATGGTCACGCAAACGAAGGGGAAGCTGTCATAGTGCCAAGCGACGGCAGAAGTCTCGTCGCTTCCGGTCAAAACCTCGGCATTCTGGTCGTTGATCGAGATGTTGATGTTGGCCACCTCATAGTCATAGGCAGGGACTAGTTCAATGCCGGCGACTTCAGAGATCTTAGCAAGTACTTCGGGAGAGTACCAGGCGTCGTATGTGAATGGGGCTCGCCTTGATCAAGTTAGTTTATTATCGGCGTAAATCTCATTGGTGTGTGGCTTACTTAGGACCCATGCCTCGAACCATGTTGGCAATAAGATCAGAGGTATACCGGCAGTCTTCAAGTACTGGCTCGCTAAAGATTTCACGTCGCATCTGCATCATCGCATCCTGGCTGAACAAGGGAAAGGGGTCTGACACGGCATTGGGAGAAATGCCGTGGCCCTCCAGACCGATATCCTTCATGGTGTGGATGTTGGCTGGGGGCTGATACACAAAATGTTTCTCAACATCCCATGGCTCAGAAACAGTGGCTTGAGCTTCCTCGATCAGAAAATCCGGGATTTGTGTAGATGGCCGAGTAGCACTCTTGGTCTTGGGACCAACAACATGAGGGGCCTTGGGAGCGATAATAAGGGCAGGCATTTTAATGGCAGTGTGAGAACTGGTAACTAGATGATTGAACCTGTATTGAAGATGAGAACCGTATGATCTGACGGAGAGGAAGAAAGAATTTATATACACATCTCAGCGACATTCTAAGGCTTGAAGCCATAGACGGATCTAACACCTGAGAGCTGCGATGCTGCAGTGCAAAAGTTGTTGTCGTGCCTAGATTGATGCGCCACTTGCTTCTAGGTTTCCTGTTGCGGGATCGTTCCTGATACTCCCAACGCAACGGAAGGTAGATAGCCAATCCCCTCCAGCTTTCGCGCGGCTCGACAGATTCTCGGTGTGCCCGAACAATGCGCCGCCAGCACTTAGTGGCTTCTGAGGCCGCGAGCTATGGGCAATCGATGGTCCATGGTACGATGAACTGAGATGGCCAAAGCTGGGCGCTCCCCACGTCAACGGTGATCAGACGATACTTCAGAGATACGCATGTAGGACTTGTGACCGGTTTGTGGCGCGCCGGGTACTTCGGAAAGTGCGAACAGACCCTTTGAGCCAGTTTCTTCCTCGTCTAAAAAGTTCCTACGTTGCATAACTTTTGAGGTTTTCAATGAAGGTGGAAGGCTGGTTTGTTTCCTCCGTAATCTAGAAGATCTCCATAGACTTGTGCCTGGAGGTATCTGCACCTACAAAGTTTCCGATAATTGTTACACCATCCAAGGCGAGTTCTAAACAAGAGTTGGGGCGTGCATTAGTCGACCCCTTGATGATCGCCAAACCGCGTTAGCGCAAGGGCCGGCATAAGCATCCGAGTTTTGAGGAGAAATCTCGATTCATGACGCTAATAAGCGAATTCTCTCGAGCTAAATAAGATACATGTTTTCTCGCAATTAAGACCGGAGAACACTGAACTAAGGGGTAGACGTTATGGCCCAGCTAGCAGGACAGGATATCTAAGTTCTACCCTAGAAGCTTGGCAGTCTCGGTCTAGCGCCCAACTCCATAGATACAGCGGGTGGTGATAGCTAGAAGCCCCTGTTCGGCATCTGTCGCGCTTTTGCTGCGGCGCCTTAAGACAGCAGTCTTTGACACGGCACGACGTGGCATGGGTCGACGTGGCACGGGACGACGCGGCACGGCACGGGATGTTATTGCCCCAGAAGCGACAGATTTCTCGCTGTTGATTGGCCCTTTGACCACAAACACGGCACAGAAGGCCACTCGCTATCCCTTCATAGGAAACATGGCGTTGTGATCGCTCATATTTTTCAGCTGCAAGAAAGATGAGTTTTGTTCCCAGTGAGCAGAACATAGAATAAGGGTGGCGCACGAAGATATTGTAAAAAAGCCACTGAGTGATTAATGGATTGATCATAGTCAAGACTATGCGTAATACATCACAGATAGATTCGAGGGCGCGAGAATATTTTTTAAGTAAAACCATCAAGATATCCAATTTGTGTTGTGCCTGTCGCTGCCCTCTCCATTTAGAATTCCTAACATTTGGCGCATGAAGGCAGCAGCAGAGGATTGAACCAAGATCCCGCTCAACCAATGCAATTATGTGTAGGAGTACTTTGCCGCCCTGTGAGCGCCCTCTGAGAGCAAATTACTTCGGTACATCAGTTTCTTGGACTTTGCAATCGGAGAGCCTATCTTCTGATATATGAGCAGAAGCATACCAGTCTGCTGCCTCCGCACATCGGGAGTGACAAGTTCATCCCGCAAAATGGCTAGTAGAGTCTGTGCGCGCTAATTGATGGGCGGTAACGGGATATGCACGAAAGTACGCCAATGTAGACAAGATCAGGCGAGTGGCGAGGACGGGAAGGCAAGCCAACAGCATCCCCACCAAATTCTTGCAGGGGATTGAGGAAGGAAGGCGATCGCGAGGTTACTGCAAGAAGACCCATTTCTTTTAGTGAGAAGGGCTTCTTACGAACCCTGCTTGGGGAGAGATGTGGGCGCCTAACCGGCAGTTATGTGATGGGTTTGGCTGGAGATACAAGCAAAAGTCCCACCCCCGCAGTTTATCCCCACGGCCTGTACATGTATTTGTTTGAACAGGAGCCTTCAGTGTGTTTCGCTAATCTCATGACCGCCACAGGTGATGGAATGTCTCACTATTTGGATTGTTGTACTAATTATGACGTTATGCGGATCATCACTTTCGGCCTGAGCATATTTATATCCATCCCCTAGTACAAAACAGCTCGCGCCTCACACTATTCAAGAATACTTGAGTCTAATCGCCACAACACACAATTCAAAATGTCAGCCCCTCAGCTTATTACCGTTTTCGGCGCAACTGGTGCTCAGGGTGGGAGTGTCATTGCCTCTCTGTTGCAAAACAATTCTGGCCAATTTGCCATTCGCGCCATCACACGAAATCCTGGATCTGATAATGCAAAGGCCCTCAGCGCAAAAGGTGTTGAGGTTGTCAAAGCCGATGGGTTGATTAAGTCTGAGATGGTCCAAGCATTCAGCGGCAGCTGGGGAGTATTTGTCAACACCAACTCGGATGATTCGGTAAGTGGTTAAGTACGCTACGCATCCAATCTAACCAATTTACTACAGGCCAATGGGCCATCTAGTGGCACGACCGAGTTCAATCTAGGCAAGATAATCGTCGATGCAGCTATTGAGGCCGGAGTTACGCACTTCGTTTACAGCGGTCTTGCTTCCGCGACAGAGGTCACTAATGGCCAAGTTCCCAGCCTGTGCTTTGATCGTACAATTCCCCTGGAGTCGTCTTCTTTCACACAACTAATAATATTCAGACAAGCATGCTATTTCGGAATATGCTAAGTGCAAGTCTGAGTTCGAAACGGTCACAATTGTCAGCCCTGGATGGTACACGGACAATCATCTCTCCAAGGAAATGGCTCCTTTTATGGGAGGATTTCCGTTCATTACCGACGATGAGGGCTACTTGACGTTACGGTTCCCTCGGTTTGGTGGCAATGACGAGCTCCCTTTTATCGGTATTGAGAGTGACTTTGGTGACATTGTCCATGGTATTTTCTTGGAGCCACAGATGTCTGACAGACAGCTGGTCCAAGCGCTCAGCCAAAGTGCGACACCTGAAGAATTTGTAGCCACATTTGAACAAGGTAACGTCAATTATTGCCCATTTCTTTACATGTGCTAATAGGACTCGAAGTAACTGGGAAGAAATCCCGATTTGTGGCTATTGAGGATTGGAAAACAATGGAAACTTACGGCGACTCGTTGTACAACGCCATCAAGGAGATGTTTGGTTTCTGCCAAGTGTCTGGAGGTCTCTACTATGGAGTGCCAAATGACACCATACCTGCAGAGCACCTGAAGGCCGCGGCAGCTTTAGCAAAGGGCACCCCCCAGGATAAGCACTTGGAGACTCTTCATGACTTTGTGTCCCACCATTTCAAGGCATAAACATGTCAATCTGGGTTTACTTTCTTTGCGATAAGTAGCCTACGAATGGGACAATTAGAGGATAAATATAAGATTAATAGAACAAAGGGATGTAGACAGATTAAAAAATTGAATTTGTTTGACTAACTCTCGTAATCTAAAAACACTATTCTTGGTCGATTTTATTGCCAGCTTTTCCCTAGTAAGCTTTCGTTTTCGTGTCGCCTTTCATATAACCACATCTTGATGATCAGTTCTCCAAAAAGTCCATTTGCCCATCCGAACCAATGGCGCGTAAAATCAGCAGGGTTCCAGCTATTCACGCTCTCGTGGAGGACGCCAAAACCGCTAGTTGAATCCAGCAACATTCCAAGTTGCTTTTCTGCTTCCTTTCGGATATCCTCTAGGCCAGAAATAGGCTCATAGGCAGTCATGCCGGCCATGACAGCAGCCATGGGCCATGCCTTTCCAGGTCCAACATGAGGCCCGCCCACCGCTGACAACACGGGTCCTCTCATAAAGTAAGGATTCTCCTCGCTAAGAACAAAGCGTCGAGTATTTTTATAAATTTCTGCGTAGTTCCTTTGTGAACCCTGGCCAGTCTGCCCATCTTTGATAAAGTTCCACATCGGAATAGCGAGCAATGATGGAACATTGGAGTCATCCATCATATTGACTCCACCGAACCCGTCAACTTCATAAGCGAATATATCACCAAACGGAGGGCGGTTCACAACAGCATATTTGTCAATGCCCTGGCGGATTCCTGTTGCGAATTGACGCATCTCTGACGCAAGCTTGGCAGCGCGTTCACCTTCTAACTTTGCCATTATTTCAGAAGACGATTCAAGATACGCTGCGAACATCATATTGGAAGGGACAAGGAATTGATAAATGGTGGCATCGTCGGAGGGGCGGAAAGCTGAGCGGACCATTCCATTTTCCCTGGTAGGGTTACCAAGGCCATTATTCGTGAGAGTCTCGCTTCCTCGGTCTGTCCATCCTGTGAAAGTCCATGCTGACTTCTGGACTTTACCATCTTTATCATATGTACCACGTCTCATGGCACCAGCAGCGTTAATCAAGGCCTCGACTGCATCAACCCAGTCGTACTTTTGGAAGAATTGGTAGTCTCCTGTTTTCTGAAAGTAGGCGGCGGAGATTTGGAGGAATGACGCTAGAGAGTCTAGCTCCCACTTGCAGTCAAACACTTTCGATTGGTCATAGCCCGGATTCGGATGGTTTCGGTAGTAAGCTCCATTCTGAGTCGGTGGGATTCCTGACTCAGGAGGGGGTTGAAAACTATGGCAGTAGGGGGATATCTTGATATATCGCGAGTGTGAATTGATGACGCCGCGCCATAAACTAGCCAAGGAGTTCGGGTCCGAGGAAGGTTTTAGTAGCGGAAGATAGGAATATATCTGGGAGCCAGAATCTCTCAACCACATGGCATCGATGTCGCCGGTAATAATATAGGTAAGTTCTTGTCCTGGATCTCCATTCTTGCCCGAATCTTTGGCATAGCCTCTCCACTTGATCATAGTATCAAGGGTCATAGGGTATGCATTCTCGAATAACCGGAACAGATCTGGATCTTTAATGTAGGGTCGCATGCCCTCTATAACGGCCTCTAGTTCTGGGAGCCTAAATGTGCGGCATTCTGGAGGCGGACGAGTGAGAGGAAATTTTCGTTTCCCTTCTGAAAATGGACCGGGACGGGACCTTATGCGCTGCTCATAGCCCCCGCAGCGATCTTCTGGCAGGGAATCTATTAGTGACATGTAGTAGCGAGGTGATGAACTCATGAATTAGACATACTGGCGACTGGGTTCGTGACATTAGTTTGCGCCTTCGGCTGTGTGAGCTGTAAGGCTATCAAATCCTCTAAATTTATCAGCTTATGGTGGCTACTCTCTTTACTAGAGGCGAGACCAGTCTCATTTTTTAAATGATGGTCCGCTTGAAGCACTTGAGGGTCCGGGTGATCAGCTTCGTGGTGTTGGCGAAATGCTTGCTCATGCACCAAGAGGATACAGAGAACCAATAACAGCGCAGTTGCGGCAAGAATGTGCGCCCATTTTGTTGACAACCTGCCTCCTTGGGATTCGGAAACAGACATCCCGCGGCTTAGCGACCTATTCTGCTTGATGTGTATCTGCGGCTAAACAGCGAGCCATGGAGGATGCAAGGTTCAAAAAAGATGCACATCTGGGTCATATCCTCCAAATAAAACATGTTTCCTGTGGATCGCCAAATTCTCGGCAGGGCAACGGTGAATCATGATGATTGGTAGGGTGCTGAATGGCTAAAACAAAGAAGCTTGGGATCGTCTAAGTCACGTCCTAGAAGGGGTTATTTTCCTTTTTGTGTTTAGCGCATTTCTTTTCTCCTTTTCTCTACCGTGCACCGTGCTTTCCGCGTACCCAACATGGTCGTTATTAGAATGGCCAGAAGTTAACATTGACCACATCGTAAACCACATTATATCGAAATGGGCTTGTCAGGTAGGTTTCTTCTACACATGCATGAGTCCAAAAGATCCCGTTTTGTGTCTAGGGGGGATGAATTTGTCTTACATTGACGAAGAATGCGTGTTGGCAGTCCGCCCTGCCAAATAGCACAGACGATGCCGATTTAGAAATCCATAGGGCTACTTCTGTTAGACCTTGCGAGTCTCTGCTTTAGTATGAAATATTCTGGTCACTGCGGAAGATTTTATTGGCCAATGTTGCATGTACCCTTAGCATGGCTAAAACATTACATTAGGGAGATCAAGTGGTAGGCATCATCCCATTCATAAAGCCCAGTCTTTTCTCTCGCAGTACGTCTTGGAACAATTCCCAATTACGACATAGTTGCGCATAAAATGGTTTTTTCCCCCTTGAATCTTGTCAATAGACTTGTGGTAAATTGTCCTGGTCGTGAAGCGGGAATGGGTAACCAGCTGCTTGGCCGCAACTGAGACAGCCCCTTTTTTGGGCATCACATCGCAATCTTATCTGAGTCACGTAACTGCACTAAATTCCAATCCCTGCCACTAAAGAGAGGACCAACTGATTTCGCTCGTGTGACATCTACTAAGGCCAAGTCGACGCCTTTGGATCGGTCTGTAAATTTGAACACTGAGCATGATACGATCCAGAGTATATCTCAATAATGAAAGAGTTCATCGCAACTCTTTCGCCGCTGATGTATTATCATAACGCCCGCACCTGTGAATGGCTTTGCACTAATATAGACCTAATTTGCGCTAAATTATGGTGCAAAAGTCATTCCAAGGCGCGCTATGATCTCTTCATCCTGACCGAGATACTACCGTAGGTCTAATACTAGTTATAGAAGTAGAAACAGCTATCAGGATAAATGAAAGGATGTTCATACATTATTTTAGATTTCAAGACGGTGTATTTATCAGGGATTAGTGAGATATTTTCTGCCCCGTCTAAGGATTTTTGTAAGAAGGTCAAATCCAGTGAGGCGACAAAGTGCTGGTTTGAACATACGTGATCACTGAAAACGGGAATTTATGGTACAAATCCAGCACCAGCGCTTCTATGATAGTACAAATTCCCGCGCGGGCTTATGTATCTCTGGATCAAAATGAGAAGCACATCTTTATGTATGTACAAATAATCCGGCTGTCCTCTATGAAAGACTAATATTCTACATCAACCCCATCACTTCATGCATTTTAATTGGATCTGATACGTCAAAGTACTATAGCTTCGACGTAGGCCCTTGGTGCTGCAGCGCCTCAATAACTTCCTTAGCACCCTTCTCTCCGGACCACAGTGCACCCTCCATGTATCCCTTCCAGTCCTGACCGTACTCGGTTCCCACAAAGTGCAGATTGCCAACGGGCTTTCCGTACACGTCAGAAAACTTTGTGAAGTGTCCAATAGCCGTGATTGGGGCCAAGGCTCCTCGGCTGTACTGTTCGTGCTTCCAAATTTGGTCGAAGAACTCGATGGGCTTGTACACCTCCGAGGCACGACCCTGGTTAAAGAGAAGAGCGAGTTGATCTAGGACAACCTTGCGGCGCTCATGGGGGCGCAGCTTTCCCCACTTCTCACCCTCGTGGCCGTTGACGAAGCAAGTCAAGGCGTAAAATCCCACCTCGTCCACGCTGGTGTCACGGAGCACACAGACGGGACCCTTGTAGCTCATACCGAAACCGTTGTAGCCTAGGTCTCTCCACCACGGCTTATCAAAGCATACAATTGCCTTGTTGTAGTGTCCAAGTCTGGTTGCGTTTGTGACTTCTTGGACACGCGCTGGGAGTGCAGGAGAGAAGTTGAGCTCCTGGTACATGGTGCTAGGAACGGAAATGACGCATTTCCTTCCGACAAACGCCTTTCCATCAGTTGTAGTAACAGTGACAGATGTCTTGTTATGTTCAATAGAAGCTACCGGAGAAGACAGGTTAATTCTGGCCTTTCCAATCAGATCAGCAATACCGTTGGCGATCGACTGGGTACCTATTCGACAGGTGGTTAGCGTGGTAATAAGAGTGACCTAACCAAGTTTCTCACCAGTGGTAATACGCATGTAGTTTCCGCCTGTATGGTCGTCGGCTCGGATCGCCAGGAGACCCCGGTTAGTTCGGCAGTACTCGATGAACCATGCTGCGGACTCTTCGGTGGACTCGAGACCATGCATCACGCGAACCCACAGGTTGACCATTTGCAAGGTCTTGGGGCCTGCGCCAAGATTGCGAATATACTGGTCTAAAGACACGTTGTCGTCCTCTTCGCGAAGACCGTTGGGCTTGAGAGACTCGGCCTGGATGTGATCTCGAATCATCTCTAAATTCTTCTTTTCCTCTAGAGTAAACTGCTGGGGTGTCAACAATCTACCTGGCATTTACACAATCACGCTGCAATGTATCATTGCTCACCTCGGGTGTGATTCCAAAGGGAAACTCAATTCTTTCGTCTTCAGACACCTGCATGACAGCAGTGCCGGTGAGTCTTTGCTTGACCACCTTTAGGCCGAACTGCTGGACATAGGACCAGATCTTTGGCTGCAAAGTATCGTTGACCCAGGCGGCGCCTAAATCGGCAACGCCCCGCCCAGACGCCAGGGGTACTGACCACACCTTGCCACCAACGCGATTTCTGGCCTCAACCACAACCACTGACAAGCCAGCCTGCTGTGCAGAGTAGGCAGCTTGGAGGCCACTGAGGCCGGCACCAATGACGACGACATCAAACATGTTGCAATAAAATATTGGATTTAATAGACCGGCTTGCTTTGCAAAGAAGAGAGCACTGGGGATTATGAGAAGCCATCATGGTCATCTTGGTACGTTTTTTAAAGGGTTGGAAGGTCCATGTTTCGCGAACTCTTACACGAAAGGCGCTATTCCGAATTCGAAGAAAATGATGAGAGCCACCTCACGTGGACTCCAATCCCACCAAATCGCGGGGTTGGTTGGATCTGGTGGAGATCAATCTGCGGCTCAAAACAGACCTTCGGGCGCAGAAGCCGAAGCTATCGGCGGCAGAATTAGCACTAGCTAGTTCTGTTTTGGCCTGAATCTTGCAAAGAGTATGACCTGAAATCGCTCGGGTTATCCGATCCCTACCGGCGCGAACCGAGTGTTCCATGAGCATGATGGGTATGAATAACAACCAAAATCGTTGTTTTCAAAGCATTCTTTGGATGCTAGCTGACGGTTTAGGTCGGAACCTTGGTCATGGGTCGCAATCAAGCCAACTGGGCCTGCATCTGAAAGCCTCTTCGCGGAAATATGGGCTATTCGCGTTAACATCGCAAGCGGTTAGAGGCCAGGTCCACCCATCCACTAGCTGCCTTCTTGCACCCTTGGGACTTGTCGCCAAGGTCAAGATTTTTCTCAAATGCAGGACTAAATAGTACAAAGATAGGGAAATCAGCCCACTTACACGTAGTGCAATGCTGGCCGATATCTTATTTGACCCTTTTTCTCCGACTTTCGGTGCGTATCCATACGCCCACTAAATAATTAGATCTACAGGAGGCTATCTACCGTGTGCTCCCGTGCCACGTCACCCTCGGCTGCCCCCGACGATTTATATGCAACTAACCCCATGCCAAGGACGGTAGATGCGTCTAACACCGCCAAACAGAGGGAATTTCGCCTATTCACCATTGTCGAGAATCGAAGCAAATTTCTTCCATTTTTATAAAAAAGAATTGTTGGATTGTTATCCATTATTATTCTCAAGCTAAGCGCAAATGCTGTAAAGGCAAGAGTTTGGTGTGAAACTGGTGGCACCAATGCTGGACGGTATCCGCTCCGCCTCTTTCCTTGCCGACTCCCTGGCCTTTGGTCCTAAATCTGTAGCCCAAACTTATCCCTTGTCTAAAACCCCATGAGAGCCATTTGTAGCACCCTCTTAGTCCTGTTTTAATCCCACCTTGCCAATCTTTCGCAGCCCCCATGCAATTACCACCAGGGCGGATGCGTTTGCCGCGAAACAATACCAGAACGCTGCACGATATCCTTCCAATAGTGCCTCTGGGTTCTTTTTTTCAGCAATATGCGATTTGGCTGTCACTGCGCTTGCGATAGCTGCAGCAGCCGTGATCCCAAAACTTCGTCCAATTTGCGCGATAGTATTGTAGACTCCACCTGCAATTCCTTGCGTGCGTGGTGGAAAGACAGACGTGACAACAAGATTTGAGATGGTGTACAGTGTATCGGCGCCAATTGCATTAGTAAACATGGCGGGAAATACACATGCCCAATATGTCCACTGAGGATCCGCAATTGCCATCAGTAATGGCGCGATGGAGGCGATTACAACGGCTACAAATGAAGTTGCATCCGCTCGGATTTTGTGAACAAACACAGCCATAAAAGCGCTAGCCAATGCACCTCCAATGGGAGCCGGCAATACCCTTACTATTCAACCTATCAGTATTGCTCACAACAATACCATAGCTTCATATGGAAATAATGATTGGGACTCACCTGAAGTATCCATAGAACTCAATTTTTGGACGTATTGGAAAAAGAACGACGCCAACGTTTCGGTAGCGTTGAACGCCCCCCAAACGAGAAACACATTGAGGCAGACGCTGGTGAAAACGCGATTCTTCCAGAGCGAGTTTGGGATAATGGCTGGTCGGCCTAGTCTTTCCTGCCGGCCAACCCAGACGATGAAAAGCACGATGGCGGCACCCGACAAGCAGAGCAGAGTAATGTTGATGGGGTGTGCAATTTTTTTACTATCGTCAGTAATAACCCTATATTTTGATCAGCTCTCACGCGTAACTTCAATGTATAGGATTATACATACGCAAAAACATATGAGATTATAGCCAAGGCACTGCTTGCCAGCATGGCTCCCATCCAATCAATCTCAGACACCAATCGTTGCCATGTAACGGGCTCAAGCTTGCCAACAGAGGGTAGAGTTCTGAAAGCCAATCCAAGAATCAATGTGTTCAAAATAGCTGCAAGATAAAATGCCCTGTCCGAGTCTTAGTCTTTCGTAATTGTTAATTTTTATACGGTACTCACCATTGCCAGCCGATGGTGTCTGCAAACACACCACCAAGTACCAGGCCAATTGAGAAGCCCACAGGTTGTCCGCCCCCCATGCATGCAAATGCCATGTTCCTGCGCTTTCCTGTGGGGAAGGAATTGGTAATGAGGCTGACCGCAGATGGAAGACACATTGAAGACGCAATACCTGCCAGAGCGCGGAACGCAATGAGCTGCATGCCACTCTTGGACAAGCCACAAGACATGGTAAAGATGGACTGCAGAAAGCATCCCAGCAGATAGAGCTTGCGAGCGCCAAAAAGATCAGCCAAGGCACCAAAGATGAGCAACGTACAACCGCATGTAAGAGCAAAGACAGAAGCAGGCCTTTTTTACGTTAGTTGAATATCATTTACTTAGTTGAATTTCAGCGAAGACATGCCATAGTATCAGATTTTCTTGGAGGCCAATATCCTCAGCAATCGCGGGCAAGCCAACAGTCACAGCGCCATTAAGCAAGGATCCGATAGCCGTGACGCAAGTAACTGAAATAATTATGGTGAATGTCTTGATTTTAGACAATTTTTCGTAGTGAACAATTTGGGAGACATCTCCGTCCGGTATCGGCGTCGCTAGGTTCTCCGGGGGCGCGGGCGTCGTGAGTGAAAAATGGCTAGGCGATATGACGCTGAGCTCAGTCAGGGTTGTAGACATGACTGCAACTGAAATGAAGGATTATGAGTTTATTGAGCTGTGAAGAATGTTTGGGGGAAGAAAGCCGTCTCTGACGTGTTATATAATTGCTTGGAGTGCTAGACACGAAATCGGGCCCAAGGGCGCTCTGTGACCGGAGAGAAAAATCGTGACTCCCAGCCAAGCTTGCACTCTGATAGCGTAATTAGAAGGCAAGCTCCATACCTAATCCAGCAAATTTCTGACAGGCACGGCAAGTAAGCATGCATCCCAAATTCGAATGGCTTCTCAGTTACATAAGTAGTCAATTAAGTAAGTTCAAAGCCTTTTTTACTTTGAGACTACGAAGCGCGCGCCCTTAGAGTGGGGAACTGCAGGGATACAAAGACAAGTGCCGATACAGGATCTTGCGATCCACCAAGTCATGTCGTCAAAACTTCAAGGCGTTTTTACGGCAAATACAAGAAGAAAATCAAAAGGAAAAGTTCTTCCTCAATATATAAAAGTGCAAATTTCTCTACAAATCGTATGGTTTGATGCATCTAACTTTTGTGGGATTCGTGGCGGATGTGATTTTGTACCTGGCTGCAGCTCTAATCCTCGTCTTCCTCCAACGTTACCTTGTCAAGTGCCAAAATTGCACAATTATTTACTTCTTCCCACAAATCCTTTGAGTATTCAAGTAAACAATCATAGCAATGGCCACAATACCCACACCCTTGGTCACCTTTTTGTCCAGTATGGGAATCCACTAGCCAATTCCTGTCAGGTACTCGAACTCCATCATGCAAACCGCTTGCCAAGTCGTATTCGTCCGGAGCAACTGGGAAGTCTATAGCATGCTTCATCTTGTTCCTATTTGTTATTGTATGAACATCTATCCCGGCCTCAATGCCGACAGAAATCGCTCTTTGAAAGCAAATTTTATCTGTCCTAGGGTTGGGAACCCAAGGGCCAATGAAAACGCTTGAATCGTCCGAATCGTCTGAGTCTGAGTCGTCTGAATGGTATTTGTGGTCCCTGATACTTCGTGAATGTGGAGCGCGACTCTCAACTCGGTCAACATAGATAGCCTTTAGATTTGGGTATTTTCCCGATCGAATGAGAGCAATAATAGCGTCTTCAAAACACTCGATATGGCGAGCATCAGGCCTCATGTACCCACTGCCAAATCCACCGAAAAACACCAACGTTTCCATACTTTTAGGGAAAGCGTCGACAAGATATCGGGAAAAAAGCTTTCCAGATATGGCGTCTCGATCATAATCCTCTTCGTCAAATTGTATTCCTCTAAAAACTTGTTAGAATAGGGTTAGGTTCCTCTAGCTGAGGCAACTATACCTGTCCTCTTCGCGGCTGTAGTGCCAAAATGCGTCTTCCTCGAGTTCATACAACTCCACAGAAATATGTCGCAGTTCATGAAACTTCTTAAGCCTGTCAGCGCCATATGTATAGGTGCGGTAGCCATTAATTTTATCAGGTTCATAAAACATCAGACTGCGCAGCGTGTTGGCGCTGTGGGAACTCAGTTTGTGAACAATGAGGTCGGCGTTCAAATCCCCAGCATCTCGGAATGCAATCGATTCTAAATTCTGGACCGCATTAAACAGCCCATTAAGAAATACCGGCATGAAGTTAGCAATGTCTTCCAAGAATATGTGCTTGACCACCGAACAGCGTCGTGGAAGATTGTAATCTCTTGCGCCAACTATTTCTTCATCTGTGGATGTGGGATCGGGAGCAAGGATAAAACGAGTGACATTAATTCTCGGATCAAACCATGCCTCTTCAGAATCAGTGTCAGGATAATTGACAACCCGGGAGGTAGATCTCGGGGGGTCATTATTCGGGGTTGTTCTTAACCCATTGAAATAGATGCGTTCAATTCTGGGAAGGCGAAGAATGTCGGCAAGTATGAACCTAGAATTCGAATCAGGAGGCGGATATCTCTCATCTTGATCCATCCATGTCCCTGATCGAACCCCAACAGCGACAGTACACAGGTTTTTCAGACCCTGCAACCATGTATCTTTGTTTATGCACGTTCGAATGATGAATGAAACCCAGCTCAAAGAAGTTAAATCTTTTTTGTCGCTCGCTCGTGTCACGAATTTTACGTCAAGGAGACGCGGACATGTTGCAATCAACAACATTTTCAAGAAGCCATCGTATCCGTCCATAAGCTGAGAGCGGGCCAGAGTTATCATGTCATCCGACAAGAGACCCTGGAGGGATTCGAAGTACCGGTCCATCTCACCAATTTCGTAGTACCATTTGAGAGCTTCATGGTCAGAATTCGGGCTGTTTAAGTCGAAAGGCTTCCATTCATCCCATTGAGTTCGATCTCTCCAAATCTCCAGGGATCTCACATGCCAGGCGAGCAAAGAATCTTCGAGTCCAAGCACACTGCGCACCAAAGTTGGGAATGTTGAAGGAGAAAGGTCAGAAGAAACTCGGTACTTCTTGTGCAAAAACCTATGTCGCTGCAAAATCGGTTCCAATGATTGAGCAATGTATTTGCAAGTCACGACGAAATCGATGTGTGAATTAAGAGGAACAAAGTCGGCAATGGAGCAAACAAGCTCTGGTAAAAGGCTAGTGAGTGGGCATGACTGTGTCATGGTTGTTGTGAGCAGAGAATTAGAGCCCGATGTCATCAATGGAGGCGATTTAAGTGATCTAGGGAGGATATGTAGCAGATGAATGAGTCACCTGGCTTTGAGTCATCTAGCTTTAAGCGTTTAGATGAAATGTTCGGTTTCAGCTAGGCAGGGGGAAATCCTTGGGTGACAACCAACACTCATTTGACAAAATGGTGCAGACCAACGAGATTGTTTACTTAGGTGTGTTTTTCTTTTCAACTGTCAAGAAACGAAGAGGAATAAATTTTCACAACCCCCAAGCATCCTCTAAATCTAGCAATCTGGATCCAGGGTTTGCGATACTCGAATTTACAACGCATTGAAATGCATGCCAAAATAAAAACTGTATGTAGGGTAGGATCCCATAACGACTACACTGGAGCTGTCAACGGCAGGGACCGCCGCTCCTGGTCGCTGATTGAAGGGAAGAACCCTTTAACTTGAAGAATTGAATATGAACGCCAACATAACTAAAATATAAAAAAGTTTAAAGGCAGTTTCCAGCCTCTCAAAGTATGAGCAGCTCTCTGCACTTCAAGTCCATTGCTGGCGTTGGTTCATTTTCGCTAGGACCGTTTTGGACGCTGGATGACACAGCCCACGTGATTGCGCTTTGACATGACTCTTCGCCACTCTGGTGGTGTCTGACTGAGCCCCACTAGGGCGTGAGATTGACAAGCTCAGGCTACCAAAAGTATAATGACGCTCGTGAGATCCATGTTGCGCTAACCAGATAATTCTGTGCAACTATTTCGAATTTTCTCCGGAAACACGACGTCAAGATTTTTATTCGTTGTGTCATTTCTTCGCTAGTCAGTGCCAACAACCCCCCAATCAACAAAGCCCAATGATGCGGGACCAGCACTTGGCTGAGGATGGTTTGCATGCGAACCAATCAGAATCAGCACCAATAGACGAGAATAACCTTGATCTACTCTTTGATAAATTCACTGATGAGGCTTGGTTCTCTCAGCCTGACGTGTGCACTGACAGCACTCTCTGGCTTGATCTAAACGCGGCTAATAACGGCCAACAAAGCAGCCTCACTGGACCTGAGCCCTCAGATGCCATAGGTACTGAGACACCTCTTGAGCACAGTGTATTCGTACAATCAAGCGCACGAAATGTAGTCAGTCCGCTATCACGCACAGAATCCCCGTGGTCAGGTCTCCAGAGCCCGGCTGGCTCATCGGATCAACCAGCCTCGCCTATCAAGACCGGTAATAGATTTTCCAAGGAGTCTATAAGAATACTCCGAAGATGGCTTTCTAACCATAAGGACTACCCATATCCCAATGAAAAAGAAAAGACACTACTGCAGCAGCAAACCGGCCTGACCAAGGTCCAGGTTGCTAATTGGTTAGCAAATGCGCGTCGCCGAAACAAAGCATTCCCTGTCTCCTCACAACCATCAGCGTCTCCAAGTAACGGATCAACGCCTATCGATATTCCAAGGCGACCTCCAACCCCTGCAATAGGAGATCGTAGCGAGCTCCTTAACCCCCTGCAGCGATGGGTTGATTCCCCACCAGAAAGCGAGCCTGCCTCAGCCTCAGCCATTGCTCTGGCCATTGCATCAAGCTCTGGCTGCATATCAGGTATGGTTATTTACTTTCATGATTAAATGTTGTTTCAAGACAAAATTACACCGGC
This sequence comes from Calonectria hongkongensis, assembly GCA_017140755.1. Taxonomy (NCBI): domain Eukaryota; kingdom Fungi; phylum Ascomycota; class Sordariomycetes; order Hypocreales; family Nectriaceae; genus Calonectria; species Calonectria hongkongensis. The sequence continues at coordinate 923,481 of JAACJA010000001.1, forward strand.
TCACTATTCCTTCCTGATTTGCTAACCCGCCCTATATATAGATGCCCTAGGTGACTTCGATGCGACAGGTCTGCTCCGGTATCAAACATCTTCAGCAGGTTCCATTAGCACGTCTCGATCAAGTGGCGGCTCATTGGCCTCCGCCCGTTCCTTTGACTCTCAAAAGTCACTTAACTCTGCACCGTTTAGCCGTGGCCATAGACTCCGAGGCAGGCGGGCCAGACTGGAGAGAAACAATCGAAAGACTACCCTTGATTCATTACCAAAGACTTTCCAATGCACTTTCTGCACCGAGACTTTCAGAACAAAATACGATTGGCAAAGACACGAAAAGGCCCTTCATATCACGCTCGAGAAGTGGGTTTGCTCGCCTGATGGACCAAGAGTGCTCGATCCCTCAACCAATGAGGCATCGTGCGTATTTTGCGGCACCCCAAATCCAGATCAGGACCACATTGAAAGTCACAACTTTAATTCATGTCGAGAGCGCACCGCTATGGAACGCACTTTTTACCGCAAGGACCATCTCAGCCAACACCTTCGACTTGTACACGGAACGAAATTCCTCGACCAGCCGATGAACAACTGGAGAGTTTCTATAAAGGAAATAAAATCTCGGTGTGGATTTTGCGATGCAACGATGGATACATGGGAGGATCGCATCGATCACCTTGCGCGACATTTTAAAAACGGAAGCGCCATGGTTGATTGGAAGGGTGATTGGGGCTTTGAGCCCCATGTGACTGAGAGAGTTGAAAATTACATACCACCATGTAAGCAACAAACGATCCAGAGAAATCCCCTATCGTCTACTAACACAGCAACAGATCTTATTGAACAGGAACGAAATACGCCATTTCCGTACGAGGCATCACGGCCTCCGCTAGAAGGCCCAAGGAGCGCGTACGAATTAATCAAGCTGGAGCTGCTATACTCGATACAAAACCATTTTGATGAGACTGGAGGAATCGCTGACAACCAAGAAATCCAGCTTGAAGCCTGCAGGATCATTTTTGCCGCTGAAACCATGTCGTATCCCCCATCTACAACTACATTCTCTTGGCTACGAGATTTGATCATGTCGGACGAACACGTATCAAGGCGGGCGCAGCTGGGCCCGGTCCGATCTCATCGAGAGAGCCGGCTCTCCTCGTTCAAGATTCACAGCAAGGAAAACTTCTTCTCGGACTGTCCACTAGAATTTCAGCTGCAAAGGTTCTTCCGCCAAAAGGAATCTCTTGGCGTAAACGTCAGCGATTTTGAACTACAAAAGGAGGCTTATGAAATCATCGGGCGCATGGAAGCAGCCTCCGTGATGCCGTGCGACTTGGTCGCTAACTGGCTTGTCAAATTGGTTGGGTCATCAACAAATTGGATAAACAACTTTCGACAGCGCATGCAGTCGGACTATTCTCAACATGGTATTCAGCCAGCTCTACCCGAACATAGTTCCGCTTTACGCCCCGAGGTGATCTCACCAGAGCCTGTCGGCGCTTCTCACTTTAGCTCCTCTAAAGTGTACAAAGTTGGGCTTAGGCTGAACGAGCCAGACAGCGGTAGAACCAACCACTCCGCATTGGTTCAGCCGGGGTTAATGTTGGGAAATGATGGAAACCTGCACAAGTGGTTCAAACGAGACCTTCGCCGGTGGGTTGCTTCGACAATGTCCCCCCACAATCCAAACTGCCACATTCCCTCGGACGAAGAAATCCAACACCAATCTCGATGGATTTTGTATGACGAGTGAGTGTTTTTTTTGTTATTCTTGTCAAGGAAGATTTATTAATTTCGCCGCAGCGACGACACCTGGAACTTTTCGCCCGCCGACAACCTAGAGTGGCTCAGACTGTTCAAGATCGAAGTCGGGATTCTGCTTGAAGATGACAACTCGAGCTAAAAGAAAATACATTTCGATATACCACTACGTAGAACAATCCCAATTCAGTTATAACCGAATTATTAATTATGCTCCCACGTCTCGCGTCAGTACGACCCACACTGACAAATCCTTCACGATGTCTTTGCGCCCTTTGACGTCCCTATATGGTAGGTCCATATTTATCCGAAAGGGGTGGTAAAAGAGGGGTCAAGGAGGCTCACGCTATTGGAGATGGGTATATAAAGATACGAAGTGGACGTTGGATTAGATTTAGATGCGTATCTCAATTAATTAACCAGCATCCAAAGTAAAAAAAAACCGCCAACAAAATGCCGTCTCCCATACTTCCCAAGGCGTTGAAGCCTGGCGACACAGTAGCTTACATCTCGCCCTCGGCGCGACTCAATGATACTTTCCCAGATGTCATGTCGCGCGCGTGCGCAGTGATTACAGATCGCGGCTACCAGGTGCGAACATTCTTCAACAAGGACGAAGGCATCCAGTCAAATATTAGCAACCGACTGTCGGAAATACGGGCTGCCTTTACTGATCCAACCATTTCCGCCATCATCTGCACCATCGGCGGCGCGACATTTACCGAGTTGCTGCCCGCCCTCATAGCGGACACAGAACTGCACGAGGCGATCAAAGCCAACCCCAAGATCGTGGTGGGGTATTCGGATATTACAGGCCTGCACTGGTTTTTGAACGCTTTTACCGGGCTGCGCACCTTCTATGGCCCCGGGGCAATCCCAGAGCTGGGCGAGCCGAGCCCAGCGAGTGGTGACGAGTCTGCGGTGGCTTTCTGCGCCCAGAATCTTTTCCGCCTCCTCGAGTCGACAGATCCGCTCGGCGATGTGCCCCGTGCCCTGACGTACGCACCAAAGGTAGCCGCGTTCTGGCGCAACCCGGGATCAACAGAGCCGATAGAGCTGGTCCCCAATCAGCCGTGGAAGTGGCTTCGGGGCGGGAAAGCAGAAGGCAGGCTGTTTGGCGGCTGCTTGACCGTCGTCGCTCGCCTAAATGCCGTCCGCCCCATTGTCCCCGACTGGCGGGGCCGGATCGTGTTTCTGGAAACGGCGATCGGCGATGACCTCATCTCGGGAAACCCAATCGGCCGTGTGCAAGCTGCGTTTGCGGATCTGATTGCGGCAGGCGTATTTGAGGAGGCTGCAGGCTTGGTGGTTGGTAGACCGTTTGGGTACAACACGGACGAAGAAAGGCAGCAGTATGCTTCAGTCATTACGGGGCTGTTATGTGAAGGACGGCTTGCTGAGAAGAAGTTCCCCATCCTGTTCAATGTGGACATTGGGCACACGACGCCAATGGTGACGCTTCCATACGATGCACTGGCTGTGCTGGATTCCGAGAAGGATCAATTTGCCGTGTTGGAGTCCACCACGGTTGCATAGGATATCGAAGAGATGGGGGCACTTAGGCCAAGAGAAAGCCAAGAAAGGCACGCGATCTACGTCCAATATACATACATTAGCAGATCCGCTACCCACTAATTAAAGGCCTTGCAAGCGGCTCTTCCACTATATACCGTGTACACTGTATATTCTGAACTCAGGAAATGGTTTCTCGCCCACTGTGCATGCCATGTACCGTCCATTACTTTGCTGCCCGATAATACTTTGCCGCAACTACAGCAGCTGCGACAACGGCGGGCCCAACACAGATTTTGCTCGCCATTTTCGCAAATGCCATCCACCACATCATGCCGTGCACAAACACAAACTGCTTGGCGTCGTTCAATCTTGGAAACTCAGAGTCTGGCACATCGTCGCCCAGAAATTCGCACAGCGGCTCCCATCCCTCTTGCACTCTGAATTTGAGCCTTCTATCCTCTGGCACCGTCCGCTCCACCAGCTCGTAATGCTCCATGAAGGCCTCGCGCGCCGGTGAGGTGGACGAGAAGTCGTACATGGTACGAAAGTTGGCTGGCATGACCACCTTGGCATGCTCCCAGAATGGCCCAGCCAGAGCTCCATCCCATTGAGCTAGAGTCTCCCAAAGTGGCCAGCGCAGAATACGACCGCCTGTCGAGTCCATGCTGCGGAGCCAGCTGTCTACGTCTCGCGTGGAGACTACCACTTTCGCCTCTGGATACGCGGCAACCAACTCCTCCACAAAGCAGATGGCGGGGACATCCGCGACGGCATCGTAGTCGCCGAGGATCTTGTCAAACTCTTCACGGCCCCACGGCTTGCCCTTCCCATGGAACTTGGCATTCAGGGCCTCACACCAGAGCGCGAGATTCGTTTTGGGGCTTCCCATTGCCACCGCCATGTGGTATGGCTTGTAACCCAGGCGCTGCAGGGCAGTGAATAACGCCATCGTGCCCGTCCGGGATTGGCCCAGGCAGAGCACCCGCATGGGTCTTGTTCGAGTGCATGGGTACGAATCGATGAGGCGTCCTGTTTCGGGATGTGGCTGCAGATTGTACAGCTCGCGGGATTTACGCGGATCAAACGTGTCGAGCAGCGTGGTTTGCCCCTTTTGGCTAGGCTTGGTCTCAGAGCTGCTCATGTTGGGTTGCCTAGTTGTTGTATGTCTCAGTTGATTTACAGATAATCACGTCAATTATTGAACGAAAAATCAGGTCACAAATTAAATGGGTACATCAAGGGTCGCACAAAGGGACGCAAGCGAGCGATCTTTAAATCCCACCGCGAATTGATCGCCTTGGATGACAACGAGCCGCTGGCTTAGTGCTTATCTCAGCACCAGAAGCAGAAATTATCCGGCCATGAGCCAGCTCAAGCTGGGAAACCAAGAGGCAGTTAGTGGAATGCAAAGATAAGCTGTTAGCGCTAGATGAGGTCTCGTCCATTTCCTACAATGGCATTCTACTCGAGATCTCCATGGTGTTGTGAATTAGACACTGTTGCGCACAGCCACCTTCACATGGGATTCTTGTTTTCAGCGGGAGTGGCGGGTTACTGGGGGCTTTGCTTGGGTGGCGTGTGGGACATGGCACCAGTTTAATAGTGTTAGTAGATACATGTGTTTCTATGTAATCCCTGTGGAGAATGATGTACTTGATAACGTACATTCCATTCTTGACCTGCTGTTTCAAGCTAGACACACAGACCACTTCGCACTTAAATAGGTGGCCCACTAACATGGTGCTGTTGGTTGTTGGAGTGATAAGGAGGAGTGATAAAGAGCAAGAGGTTGGTGTTGGCGTGACACAGACAATTGCCCGCAGATAGCGCAGAGGCTTGCATTGTTGGCTGCGATAATTCGCAAATAAAGACTATTTAGTAGCGATGCGTCGACATCCGAACAGGCCATGCACATGCATTCAATCGATGCCAGAGACACAATTGAGCGGTGAGGTTGTTGGTCCTCCAGGGTAAGACACGCTGCGGCGCAGGCAGGCGAGGCGTAAAAGTGGCGACGTCATGTTCTGCAGGTGATGAAATTAGGGGGGGCGAACCAAGTGGACGGGTTGCGCACATCACACTTTGGCGTGACAGTTGACAAGAACCACGTTGTGGAAATGGAAGTGGAAGCAGCTTCTTCGCTCCCGCCGCAACCCACCCACCGTGTGTCTCCTTTTCCACACACCCGGGCTTGGCGAACGCTTTAATTGACTCGGCAATTGAGGCGTGGGAGACGTGGGAGAGGGCTGGGGTGAAGCCGAGCGAGACAAGGGGAAGCCGAACGGGATCAAGCCGGTCAGAAGGCAAAAGCGGGCCTCGGCTTCCAAAGCCGATGCGCCTCGAGCGCTTGACGTCGACTTCAGATGCTCTGATTCGACGCCGTGGCCAGCCTGTGTGCCTATCTGCAACCTGGGAGGCGACCGGGCTCGGGCCCTATCAGCCGCAGGGGGCGCCATCTACCCGATCCTGGACAGCTGGCTCTCTTCCATATAACTCTTATAGGTAGGACGTTGGTCTGGCCTTTCGATTAGATAGGTACAAGATAGAAGCCCTGCTCCCTTCCCGACCCCCCTCTACGGACAGGCCGTCTGAGGTCAGTTGACGGACTATCGCCACCACGACTTGCTCTCCCCTCTCCCCTCCACCCTCGCACGACTCGAACGTGAAACCCAAATGCCCTAGTGCGCGGGCCTCTTCTGGTGGCTGGAAAGCCTGGGCCAGTCACGGTTTGGAATAAGGCATGTTGGATCCAGGACGCTGGCCCAGCCCAGCACGGTGGCCAGTGGGCTAGGCCGAATGGAGTCAGGGTATCCGGGGAACCTGGGGAAGCGGAGTCGACGGCGTGGACTGCCAATCCTTGGCGGCTGAAGCCTGCACACGCCCGGGAACCCTGCGTCCAAACCGTCCAACCGTTCCAGATGACGCACGAAGTCCTTTAGCCCTCATGCGGCTCGATAGCTGCCGCGACCTGACTGGCTGCGTCGCTGGGGCCAGTCCTTGAGGTCCTTGAGCGTTCTGGGCCTGGGCCCCTTGCAGCACCCGGGTGTCGTTTCTCCTTCCGTCCATGGGACGCGGAACGGGCTGGTTTGGGGAAATAAGCTATGGCAGCCGCGAGCGAGCGAGAGATGGTCTAGTCATGATTCGAGAGCTGGGCTGGGGATGTGCGCTGTGTCTCTTATCGATGCGTCGTCACTATAATACCCTTGCGTCGCCCGCCCACTTCTTGCCTTGCTTTTCCTAGACTAAACACCCAATCCAATTCGTTTCCCCAAGACCTGTCTCTTCATCCATTCACCGTTTTGTCGCCCCATCTCCCCTTTGCCGATTAAATCAATCGGCCTGATCAGAGTTTTCCTGATCTGGATCAACCTTCACTCTAGCTCATCTCCCCCGTGTGTGCTCCTTTCGCCATGGCGTCGGAAAAAAAGGACGACAACAAGCTCCAGCCCATCGGCTCCAACGATGTTGGCAGCATCCGCGATCTCAATGGCAATCAATTCGACCCTAATTCGGAAGCCGGTGGTCTCCACCGCCGCCTGGGCAATCGCCAGATCCAACTGATTGCGGCTGGTGGTTCCATTGGAACGGCCCTCTTCATCAGTATCGGTGGTGGTCTTGCCAAGGGTGGCCCTGGTAGCCTGTTCCTCGCCTACACATTCTATTCCATGATTCTTGGCTTGGTCAACAACAGCATTGCGGAGATGAATACCTACATGCCAATTGCGGGTGGCTTCGTTCGTCTTGCTGGCTACTGGGTCGACGATGCTCTGGGATTCCTTGCTGGCTGGAACTTCTTCCTTTACGAGTCCCTGATTATCCCCTTTGAGATTACCGCTCTGAGCTCTGTGATATCCTTTTGGAGTGAAAACGCCACGAACCCTGGTCCCACAGCCGGTATTTGCGCCGCCGTCATTGTTTGCTATGGGTAAGAAACGTCCTCTGTCCAAGTAGATTGCCATCCACTCGTCGCTCGCCTTCTACTTGACCCGCATGCACCTAATCTTGACATGTGCTTTGACTAACCTGAATTGCTACAGAGCTCTCAACATTGCCGCCGTGCGATTCTACGGAGAAGCTGAGTTTTGGCTTTCTGGTGGAAAGCTTGTCCTGATCTTCATCCTGTTCGCATTCACCTTTGTCACCATGGTCGGAGGTAACCCCATGCACGATGCCTATGGGTTCCGATATTGGTCGAGTCCTGGTGCCTTTGCGACGTACCTGACAAAGGGAGATCTCGGCCGATTCGAAGGTTTCCTTGCTGCTCTCTGGAGTGCCGCATTTACTGTCGTGGGCCCCGAGTACATCTCCATGGTTGCGGCCGAAGCGAAGCGCCCCAGCGTCTACATCAAGTCGGCTTTCCAGACCGTCTACTACCGTTTCTGCATCTTCTTCATAGTCGGTGCCTTGGCTGTCGGCATCGTCGTCCCCTACAACCACCCCACACTCGTCAACATCTACTTCAACGATGGTGCCAGTGGATCCGCTGCGGCTTCTCCCTACGTCATTGCTATGGAGTCGCTTGGAATTAGCGCCCTCCCCCACATCGTCAATTTCCTGATCCTCACATCTATCTTCTCTGCCGGAAACACATACACTTACTGTGCGACGCGAACACTGTACAGTTTGGCTTTGGAGGGACGAGCACCTCGATTCCTGCAGTACTGCAACCGCAGCGGTGTCCCTATTTACTGCTTCTGCGTCGTCATGTGCTTCCCCTTCCTCTCCTTCCTGCAGGTTGGTAACGGCTCCGCCAAGGTGTTGAACTGGCTTGTGAACATTGTGACTGGTGGTGGTATCATTAACTACCTCATCATGTCCATTACATTCATCAACTACCACAGGGCGTGTGAGGCCCAGGGCGTTGACCGCAAGTCGCGACCGTACTACGGATATTTCCAGCCCTACGGTGCCTACATTGCTTTGACCTTCCAGACCGTTGTTGTGCTCTGCTATGGATACTCTTCCTTCAAGCCCTGGAGCGTTGAGAACTTCTTTACCAACTACAGCATGCAAATTCTGGCCCCTATCTTGTTCTTTGGATGGAAGATTGTCAAGAAGACGCGCTACATTAAGCCTACGGAAGTTGATCTTGTTTGGGAGCGACCTAGCATTGATGCTTACGAGAACAGTATTACAGAGCCAGTAGTGGGATTCTGGACAGAGATGGGTCAGCTCGTGGGCTTACGAGGAAAGACCAAGGTGGATGGCGTAGCCTAGACTTGCAATCTAGAAAGCAAGCTTTTAATGATTCTAAATTTAAATGTTCAAGTGCTGAACTTTACAACCATCAGACCAAATTCCATTATTGAAAGTGATTTGAAAGAGTATAAGAATTGTTGCTACAAGACGTAGAAAATTATGATAAGCTACAGACTATGTGGCGATAGTCTTACGATTGAGGTGCGTGGGTGGTTGAATCTTGCATGTTAAGACAGGAACTGCTTTCAATTAAGTGCAAGGATTCTAACGACACTGGAAACGTCTGTCATGAGGCAGGCTGGCTATAAGCAGGTTGATCGACTCTGTCTTGCACATACGACCAATTATAGCTCTTAGAAAATATGGGATCCCGTCAATAACCCGTCTAATTAAACATAGCTTCCGTTTTGATATTCTATACATTCGTACAATATTACGGAACTAAGAAAGGAAGGTGGAGAAAACACCGTTACGAAATACATCTGAACCAGCTCACTAAACCTACCCCCACCACCATCTGATAGCCACTTACAGGGGTGTAGATGATTGTACTACTTAATTTTTAAATTCATGAAATCATGATCGAAGTTGACAAATTTTGGAGCAACACTCATGGCGTGGGAGAATATCACGGTGCAATATAGTCAGCCTGGTCGATAGACTTCATTGCGTTACAAAGGGAGTGAATCACCAGGATGATATAAAGGGAAAGATTATGCCTTTGAGTATTCTATGAAAACAAAAGTTCTTTTGCCATGCTTCATAGGGCGTGGCGCAGGACTGAGTTGGCTAAACCATGGAAGGTGCCCAGTGAGGTACCGAATTTTGTCTAATGCATAAATGACATTAACTTAAGTTCTAAGAGCTGTGAGAATAATGGTATTCTTCATGAACTTTTCGTTATTACTATTTTTACTATTGCTGGGGTTTAGGATATCTATCTTCCGTTGCATTTTGGTAATTGTTCGTATCGATGCTGTTTTTGTCAAGGCTTGACCGCCCGCTTTTACAATAGGTATTGATCAATGATTTGACTTAGTCACGACGTATCGACCTGCATAAGCCCAGAAATTCCATACAGCTCATTTAAAAGATTTCTACAAGACTGTTAGGTAATTCCATATATCGGACATCCCTTTGGGGAATGCGGGACCCGCGCGGCCCGCGCGCTCCGGGAACAGTTTCATCGACGATGAAAAGGATTTCGGGCTCCATTCTAGAACAATGGACTTCGGGCTCCATTCTGTAAAGCTTATTTTTGAAAGATTTCGTAAAATGACTTAATCACAGTGTGTTCAAACAAATTATATAGTTGGACATCAAGCCAGAATTGAATCAGTTCTGAACACCATCAAGAAGTAAGGAAAATTTCCCATTTTTACGACAAATATTTTCAACTCAATTCTTTGATCTAAAAAAACACCATGCGTTTCTCCAAGACAGTTCTGTTTGCTCTGGTTGGGTTCGGTGTTGCCGCTCCACTTGATACTGAGTATGTATTTTCCCCAACGCACCACGCGAATTTATTCTAATAAGCTTGCTGTTAGGAATGGGAATCCAGTTGATCTTGGAAAGAGAGATCCTCAAGGAAGTACTCCTGAAGGCGTTGCTGCCATACATAACGGCCTCATTCGCCCGCCCAACATGGGAGTGGTCGGATTTGGCAAGAGAGACGCTCAAGTTGTTACCACGCCTGGTGGCCCCGTTTTCCACGTGCTGCCAATCCATGAATGAGAGTGCGCCTCTGAGAGGCGTCAGAGGGTACCTTGCTGCACATGATGCACCATAAGCAAAAGCCTCTTTACGAACTATTCAACTGTCAAACCTTCCGGGAAACCTTGAATGTCATGGAAGGAGTTCTGCGCTGGTCCATATTACTACAATTCTTCCTTTTTTTCACCATGTACAGTTACTACATTGTCTGCATATCAAATAGCTTCAACAGCAGTTGATTTTCAATATTATTTTCAATTCATTCAGATCATTTTCGATTCGCTCTTCCATGTTATTCAATGTTTACTGATACAATCTTAATTTGTTGACTCTCAAGAACCTATGGTTTAATGTTGGTTGTTATGAGAAAAGTAGAGAGGGTCGTCAAAGGGTCAACTCAGTGACCATCACCATGAAATGACTTAATGAGGATGAAAATAATCGAGGCTACTAAAATTGTGTGATGCGACCTAGACAGCCACAGAATTTGCATATGTCTCTGCCCCAGCTCAAGTCATCGATTCCAATTGAAATTGTTCTCAGATGGCCCAACCATGCCATTCCTTTCCACAACGACAAATGAATGCCTCCTTGGAGCTATGGAAAGGCGATTTGACGAAGCTAATCCCATAGAGAATGGCTGGAGCTTTTTTTCTTTTTGGTGTTTCACGATTCCAACCTCCTGAGTGTTCAAGTCTTGGCAGAAACGATAAACCTCTTGATAGGAAATTACCAGGATCCACTACAACCAAAATTAGTCACGCGCACCGTTACATTATTGTAACTGTGCAAGGAACAATACTGCTTCACCTCGGGACTCAAGCCGAGGTGGATCTTGCACCGGAACCTGAACCGACCATTTCAAATGCCCAATGGCCATCTAAGACTATTTACTTTTCAGTACCACCTGCTTCAAACCAGCGATTTGTAACGATGTCAATATTGGAGCAGCAACAAGATATTAATAGTGCTCAATTTTTAAATATGCAATGTGTAATTAAAATGTGATTATCTATTACGAAGCTGAAGTGGCAGCGGCAGCCCCAGTATAGCCTGTATCAATTAAAACTGTGCTCATCTTTTGTGTAAGGTCGCCATAATTAGGACAAACAGAGGAAGGATCAAACCCAGAAGCTGTCAGAACTACGTTTCCGTCGCAATGCCAGAAATTGGCGACGCTGTCACCAGACCCCCAGTTGCACGTGAGTTGATCCCCAGAGCCCAGCGTGCAGGTAACTCGGGAAGCTCCGACGGCTGCGGCGTCGCTTTCGCTAGTAAACACAACATAAGACGCTTGGCCACCTGGACCAAAGACAGTGCTGTCAGTGGAGTAATAGAGATATTGACCGTTGGTTGCGGGTTTGGATTGGGACGAGATCATTTTGATATAGCCATCAGCCCTGGAAAATGTAACAAGATAAGAGTAGGAAGGGCTACCCGCGGTGTAAGTCTACATATAAGCGTTGCTGTCTTGGTCGTCGGCATACAGCAAGTAAAGCCAAGCGTTTTATTGGTTGTCTGCCTTTACTTCGATGGCTCCAGTTGGGTCCGGCTCGATTGTTGTGGTAGCTGTAGCCACCTCTTCGGTCACTGTGGCAGTGACTCGAGTTTCAATATCAGTCGCAGCCGTCTTGGTCAGCTCGACGTCATTAGATGCGGTGACAGTGGCTTGAATATTGTCGAATTCTGTGGCCGTAGTCCGTGTTTGTGTAATGGTAGTGACAGAGGAGGTCTTGGTAACGGTGGCCCGGATTTTGATGGTAGTTTTGGTGGCGGTGGTCTTGGTGATGGTTGTTGTTGCTACTGCTTTTGCCACAGTCCTTGTTTTGGCATGGACAGTCTTTGTATATGTTTTGGTGATTGTTCGTGCAGATGGTATTTTTGTGGAGGTGTGAGCGCCCAAGCAGGAGCACGCACTCCTGTACCTTTCCACACTACCACAAACATGCGCATAATTAGGAGTATGGCAAGCTTCGGCCCTCCGTTTCTTCTCTTTGGTCTGACCAGATCCAGACCCAGGTGTGTTTGCGGCGATGGTGAAATTGGTTATAGTTTCCACAATCTCATCCTCTACAGTGGCAGTAACGTCGACGACAGAGGTCTTAATAAGGGTAACGGTCCCTGTTGTCTGTGTGACGGTGGCGGTCCTGTCGTCAAATACTGTTCTAGTCGCATCATTAATGATAGTCGTAGTACCGGAGATAGTGGTCGTGCGGACAACATTGATTGTCTCTGTTTTCGTGATTCGGGCCAATGCAGTCGGGGTTACAGTGACCGTCTTCGTGACTGACACAGTCCTAGAAGAGAGGATAATGAGTGCTCGATGTCTAACAATGACTGCAATAGAGCGCATTTGATCAGATACCTACTTTACTTTAGGAGTAACAGTAACGGCAAGATTGTTGATGCAGTCATTCTTTCCATGGCGCTCAGAAATTCCATGACCAATGATAGCTGTGCGAGGACAACCGTTAGTGAGAGGAAGCTGGGTTTATACGGGATGGCGTTACCTCTGAGACAAGAATCTTCCGAACAATAACGCCCCTTCGCACCGGGGATTGCATTTACACCTCCCCAGACTGTCATCAAGGTCAAGAAAAGGTAGCCGGTCTTCATCTTGTGGGACATAGGAGATGTCTCTCCCAAGTCAATTCATGCACGCAAAAAGACACAGAGGAGCTATTAAGACCATGGAAAGTTCTAGGACCGTCAATTATAGTAGTGTAGCAGGTAAAAGAACAATTTGCAAAACCTTACGACATCCTGTCGTGCACTCGTCCCTTGCAGCAATCATCAGATATCGCCCACACTAAACTATGAGCGGAAATGTCCCATATTGTTGCGTTGAAACGAGCTGAGAGAGGACCCATTTTGCTAGCTAAATCCAGCTAGCGGATCTAGGGTATCAGTTGTGCATGCAGAATTACAGCCCCATCGCTTAGACGAATTTCGTGAGAGTAAACGGAAGTGCGGCAACGATGCATCGCATTCGTGGACATGAATTAAAAAAACAAGGGTAAAAAGCGGAATATAACAATATTGGCCCAACCAAATGTTGATCATTGTGATAAGCTAACTATAATGACGAGGGCACTGTCGCGCGCTTTGCAAGAACTGAATTTGGAAAATGCATAAATAACTCCCGTTGTAAAAGCAAAAGTGGCTTAAATTTAAGACATTCGACTAATTCGAATGTTGTGGGAATTCCTCAATAGTTGATTCTTCTCCCAACAGCTCAAAGCCGTATGATGCCTTTTCATCCACGTCGATGAAAATCTCGTAGTTGCCTGGATACAGTACGCGATTGCCGCTTTCTTCGACCCTGACCAACCGTTCCACCGTGACCACTAGATCGACTGACATTGCTTTGCCTGGTTTGATGTCTCGCAGACGAGAATACGACACCAATGTCTTTAATGGCCTTGGTTCAGGCCCAACATCGGATCTCAGAAATGCCAAGGCTACGTAGTCTGATGTTACTGACCCAGTGTTTGTTACAGTCACTGGAATCGTCAATGTAGTTCTCTGAAGCACACTTTCCCAGGAATCTCCCAAAGGCACACTCAGCTCTTCCAACGTTGGCATCTTTTCCAACAAACCCTCTTCAATCTTTACATCGAATGAGGTATAGTGGAGTCCAAATCCGAATGGTACGGGCGTTGAACCATTGTACCACATATAAGTTCTCCCGAGATTAGAATTGCCTGCAGCTGGTCGTAGATTCATGTCAGTTGAGGGAACTTTGTCTGCATAGGACGCTGGATACTGAGTTATAGGCAGCCTCCCAGCTGGCGCTGCGATTCCGAATAGAATATCCAAAACTGCTCTCCCGCCGGATTGACCAGGAATGCCAGCCCAGATAATTGCTTTGATACAATTTGAATCAATCAAATCGGTATCATCAAGTTGGCCACCTCCGAATTGGACAACGACGATCGGCTTCTCTAACTTAACAAGAGCCTGTAGAAATTTGAGTTGCGCGTCAGGCCAAGCAATGTGTTCCCGATCTCTTGCTTCGGCCTCCAAGGTGTGGTCAATACCGCCCATATAAACGATGTAGTCTGCCTCAGAGGCAACAGCAATGGCGTTTCCAAAGGACTCATCAGTGTCATTCATTTTGACTCCTAACTCCGAAGTGAAGGTGAGACCCAGCTTTATCGCTGCCTCGAACGGGGAAATCAAATAGGGTGCTGGGCCAGAGTAGATACCCTGCATGGAGTCCGAGGCATTTACCCATGGTCCAATGAACGCAAATGACGCTTTGGTGTCCTTATCAAAAGGAAGCATGCCTTCGTTTTTGATAAGAACTGTACCGTCAACAGCAGCCTGATAAGCTAATTGTTGAGCTGACTCGGTATTGACGTCATCCCACGACAGAGATCGAAGTGGTTGACTTTCAGCGGGATCAAACATCCCCGCAGTGATCAGAGCAGTATATAAACGGGCGATGGATTTATCAACCTCTTCCTCGGAGACAAGAGATTGGTTCCAGGCCTCCTGCAAAGCTCGAGAGTCGAGAAACGTGTATTCGGTGTTGCATTCCAAGTCTGTGCCGGCCTTGATTGCAGCGGCAGCGGCTTCTCCATAAGTTGATACATACTTGTGATGGGTCACCATCAGTGGAACGCAATCGCAGTCGGTGACGATGTAATGATCGTTTGACTCCCATCCCCAGTGCTGCCGTAAAATGGTCTCCAAGATATATTTATTTGCGCACATCGGTGTGCCATTGATGGCATTGTAACTGCACATGAACGAACTCACGCCCTTGCTCATGGCACAAGTCTTGAATGGCGGTAGGTAGTACTCGGACAGCTCTTGTGGGCTAATGATGGCGTCAAATCCGTATCTCTCTTGGCCCATGTAGTTTTCAAAATCATTGCCCGCAAAATGCTTGCAGGTAGCGAGGACTTTCTTGTATCCAGAGCTTTTGTCTTCAAACCCTGATAACATGGACTTGACATAGTTTTGTAGACGAAACGGGTCTTCTCCTGGAGACTCTTGACCGCGTCCCCATCTAGGGTCCTTGAATGTGTTGATTGTTGGGGACTGGGATGTTAGCTTCTTTGCTTTATCTTAATTGGCATTTCTTCTTACAAATATGTTCAAACCGGCTCTCCCAACATTGCTGAATGCCCTTACTTCCGTACTGATTACTTTTCCAATGGCCTCAACCAATTCATCGTCAAAAGCAGCCCCAATTATTATAGGTTGAGGAAATGAAGTTGCATAGCTAAAATTGCCACTCGAAGCAAATTGAGTGGCAGGCGCTTGAGCTAATCCATGCAAGGCTTCTCCCCACCATTGATAAGGATTTATTCCCAGCCTGGGAACCCCCGGGGCGTTATTCACGAGGTTGTCCAACTTTTCTTGTACCGTCATCTGAGCAATGAGCGCCTCAGCACGAGCTCTGGCGGGAAGCCCATTGTTGCAAATCTCGTTTGAACATAAAGGGTCCCGTGTACAGTCTGGGAAGTTCTCATTATATGGTTCGGGTAGGGGATCCGAGATTTTGTAAAGGTTTATGCTTTTTTCATGAGTGTGCTGTTGATTTGTACTGAATGTTGAACTTACTACCAAGTTCCTCCACATGTAGCAGACGAGTTTCCAGGGCATTCGAGGTCACAAAATGAATCCCCGACTTCCACAATGTCGCCATTAATAGTACTACCGCAATGGCACTCCCTGAGAAGAGTTTAATATGATGCAAGTGCCAGCCAATATCCGTAACTTACACTCCATATTCAGTACCAGAATACGAAAAGCCAGCAAGACCACATGCCTTTGCACAAGCAGTCGGGGAGTTCTGTTGCAAACTGTAAGTCGTTCCTTGAAGTGCCCTATTGTCCCGATTATCAGAGTAACACCCCAGAGGTTCGAATTCGGGGACATATTCAAGTGGTGGATGACAGTCCCTAATATGAAGACTGGTGCTGGAGGTGTAGGACCCGTTGGCCCAATCTAAAAGATGAACAGACAGAACCCACGCGACCAAATTCATATTCAAAAACATGGTCTAAGTAGGAGAAAATTTAGAATGAATGATGTGATAACATCTGATATGCCTCATTTTGATTGTGGTAAATAAAGGTAGATATATCCCCAAAATTAAATGTTCATGGAGTACTCATCACTATGATCGTTATACGTATGATCATTTGGGTGTATGTCGGATGAAATTTTAACCGAACGTAAGAATCTATATTAGGATTACAATTAGCCTAATATGGCACGTGGTATCATTAACCGGAACAAACGCAGATCACTCCACTCCATCTCGGCTTTTACAAACTTGGACAGGCCAGCTGCATTCCAGATTATTCCAATCGGGATGAGTTAAAATAGCCGGTAAACTTTAACGAATTTGCCCCTTGCTTGCCATGCATGGTTGAGCTTCAAGGATTTGCTTCCATCCGAAGTCATATGATTGGGCCGCATGGCATATCAATCGAAGTAGGTGATAGTTAGGCTCGCTGCATCTCCGAAAATTACCTGTTTATGCAACTGAATCTTCAAAGACATTCGATTCCACCCGTTGGGTAATCTTATGAAGAAAAAGTTCCAATATCCAGGTCCAGGATTGGGCCCGGTTAAATGAAGCGCGGGATTCGTACAACGTGTAGTAGCACTTGCTTCGTTTGCCCTCTTTTGGATCTCATCATTATTCTATCTAATCAGGCAATTAAATTTGAAAGCATCTAGAATCATTCTCCACACGTCTAAATTAGCCTATGCGGAGGAAGAACTGTCCGTATAAATGGGAAAATATTAAATAGGCCGTCAAATGCTCAAGGTCATATCTATTTCCAGTGAAATTTGAACAGGTAATTGGAAGCCTTTTCATCATTAATCGACAGATTCTGAAAAGTAATATTCGTCCAGAATGCATATCTTCAAAATCTTACTCATGCTAATAGCATGTTCCATTTCAAAGACTACCTCAACCGAGCTGTTCACTCAGCCAATCCTATGGCAGGATCTTGCAGATACTGATCTGATCCGTGTCAATGATACTTACTACTATTCTGCGTCAAACATGCATTTCTCACCTGCTGCGCCAATCCTTAGATCCTACGACCTAGTGAACTGGGAGTACTATTCACACTCGGTTCCATCCTTGGATTTTAGTGACCCAAGGTTTGATCTTCAAGATGGCGGGGCCTATAATCTTGGCATATACGCGTCTAGTATAAGGCATAATGAGAAAACAGGTCTCTTCTATTGGATTGGGTGTATTCAACAATTGGGTAGAACGTATATCTATACCGCATCTGATATACATGGCCCTTGGGAGCAGACGTCTGTGATTGGTGACTATTGTTACTATGACGACGGCCTGCTTATCGACGATGATGGCACCATGTATGTTGCCTATGGCCTGTGGATTCCAGATGGAAATGATGCCCAGATTTGGGTAGCGGAATTGACGGATGATTTGCAACACAAGAGAGTTGAGACCGTGTTCCACACGATACCGGAACTCAATTATATCGAGGGAGCTCGATTTTACAAGATCAACGGAACATACTATATCTGGCTCACAAATCCAGGAGTTGGACAGGGTCAGATCATTCTCAAATCTAGCGGCGGTCCATTCGGTCCCTATGATAGCTGGCACCGTGTTCTGAAGAACAACGGAAATCCTGTCACCGGTGCTACTTCACCATATCAAGGCGCAATCATTGATACTCCGGAAGGAGATTGGTACTACATCGCGTTTGTGGATAGATGGCCTGGGGGCAGAATCCCTGTCCTCGCGCCAATCACTTGGGATTCTGACGGCTGGCCCAATGTGGAGTTTGTGAATGGAGATGAATGGGCTTCGAGCTACGCTTATCCTCTACCCAAACATGAGGTTACGCCGGTAGTTGGCACAGATCGCTTTACAGGCAGCACCTTGGGGCCCCAGTGGGAGTGGAATCACAACCCGGACAATTCCAAATGGTCTACTGGAAACGGGCTTGCTCTTAAGACCGCAACTGTCACAGAAGACTTCTTTTCAGCGAGAAACACACTCTCCCATCGGATTCTAGGACCAAACTCCACAGCTACTATTGAACTAAACTACTCAGAAATGCAAGACGGCGATGTCTCTGGTTTCGTGGTTTTCCGGTATAACGCTGGGTGGATTGGTCTTACCAAAAATGGCTCGAAAGCAACACTTCAGATGGTTGACAATATTGAAATGGATTCCGAGGGTGGTTGGCATACTGTCAATAATGGGGACATCATTGAGAGCATCGATATCACCGGGGACAGTGTTTGGTTACGCGTTGTTTGTGACATCAACCACGACCCAGCATATGCGGACTTTTCGTACAGTACTGATGGGGAAAATTTCATCGGCCTGGGTAAGACTCATGAGACGAAGAATGACGCCATATTCTTTGTTGGAAATCGATACGGTGTGTTTAATTATGCGACGAAGAATCTTGGAGGTCAAGTTCTAGTCAAGTCGTTTACAATCTCTATTGATTAGAACCCACGTATGAAGTTGGAGAATTGCAACTTTAATCATCTTGAGGAACACAGTACTGGATTCCTGAGAGCTTCTTGCATTATCATATAGCTTTCAATGAAATTCTTGACTTGATATTTCTGGTTTATCTTTTGTATAAAGGAAAGCGGGTTGGATATACATAGACAATCACTTTACTTTTATAAGTTAGAAATATTGATAGAGTCTTCTATCATACTTTTTGAGTGTACCTCAGAGTTTTGCCGTGAATATTTATATCAAAGTTAATTGTATGGGACAGATACTATTATGAATTGCCGATGATTGTAAGCTCTAGTTGTATGAATAGGTGGTCCTTTCTTGGTTGAGCTCACACTTTGGAACCGGAATTCAACACCGAATTATTTGGAAACATCTTCAATGTCTAAAGCAACTAAGCTGAGCTCGGAAACACCACCTGATGGAATTGGATGAGTTAGGGTAGCCGTTTGTATTATGTTGCATGTAATAATATTTACAAGCCTTTGTATTAGCCGTTGCCCCGCGTTTTAAAGCGCGTGACCGGGGTGCACCATCTATCCAGGAACAAATAGCCCAGTCCTGTACTTCTATGATATTTGCCTGGTTGCGATGTCTATATGCTTGTTATTTCAATATGACGCCGGTTTCCCGCGCTCGGGCCATGTATTAGAAGTTTATTGGACGGAACAGATGGCTCCAGTAGCCAATGATCACTAAAACTGCGCCCTAAGGGGTAGGTGGTTGCAACACGTCCCCTTTCCTAAAAGTATTGTTAGTTGTGAGCATGATTGACTGGCAATAGTACATACGAATATGCTTCAGACTCAGCAACAAAGCTGATACCGCAGACCAAACTATCCGGTTGATATTCTCCTGGGAGACTACAGGGGTGTTAGGCAATCCTGAATCATACTTTGCTGTTGTAGGCTTACAGTGCACAGATCCAATCTCCCAACTCATTGCCAGGTTCATGGTGAACAAAAAATCCACCAACACACCATGTCTCCCCTATCAATCAAGTTAGCAACTGATGAAATTTTCTTAAAATGATTAAAAACTTACCACTGCAGTGGCATGCGCATTGCTTCCTGGCATCGTCCATGTCTACAGGATCGATGGCGACGCCAGCGCCGCCATTGTAAAGACAGTGCGATGCGAGACTCTGCGGCTCATACACGTAGTTGGTTTGTACTGCGATCTCTGTATTTTGAGTGGCTGTTGCCGTGTTCGTCACGGTAACTGTGGAAGTCGCCACCTCTCCTGGAATGACAGTATTCTGAGATAAAAGTCAGAATCCGAAGGAGGAATCAATAATCGCAGATAAGGTACTTACCGTGGCGTAAGTAGTGACAGTTACTGTAGAATGCTTCGTGAAAGTAACAACAGCCGTCGCAGTATTTTTAGCAGAAAAGACCTGGGTTGCTGTTTTGGTCGGTGTGACTGTGACAACGACAGTCCGGGTAACCACCTTTGGAGTCTTGGATGTGAGATAACAATGGCAGGCGTTATAAATCTGCTTCTGGTCATAACATCGGAGGACTGAGGGGATTGTTAGCAACGATATCTGGATGAATACGGCAGAAATTAAAGGCTTATTGAACCTGGGGGAATGTCTCCACGGGATTGGTGACTGGGCGAGGTTGGCAGGGCTTCACGCTTGAAAGCCGTGGAAGTTGTTGAAAAAATGCACATTGTTCTAGACACGATTAGAAGGGGTTAGCACAGTACTCAGCACCCATGGAATAATGTGAGGGAGACGAACGAGGTGTAGGTGCTGGTGGTAGTTGTAGATGTAGTTGTAGAGACGACTGTAGTTGAAGTGGTTGCCGGTAGTGTTATTGTTTGGGTGTTTGTTATAGTTGCTTGATCAGCGACAGTAACAAGGTTAGTGACCGTTGCTGTTACAATAGCCTAAATAATGTCCTATTAGCCTTCAAAATATAGGTATTAAAACACGGCTTCGCTTTACCTGCACAGAGTTTGTTTTCGTGACTGTGGTCGGCGCACCGGTTTTTGTCGAAGTTACTAAACCACATGTTAATGGCTGAAGCTAGTTGTTCCAGATAGAAAAGATGTACCAGTGTGAGTTGTTGTTTTAATTCCCAGGAACTGAGAGCAAAACGGGGAAGCGTGAATGCTAGACAGCGCTTTCACGATCTTTTGGGAATCTTTGCCATAGCACGAGCCTTGGTTGGTGGGGCCTGCGCTTGCAAAGGCGGTGAGCGCCCCAAGGAGGAAGGAAATCTGTTGTAGCCAACGCATAGTGGGTGGAAGAAAGAGGATGGATACTGACAGGTAAAAGGTCTCGTTGACTCCAGGAGACACCTCTTATAATGAAGACCGTCACCACCACCCCTGAAGGCACTTCCAGCGCTGCAATCTGAGCCCCCTATACTAGCACAGGCCAATTTGATACTATGAGCTTGGTGTTCAGCCTCGAGCTCGAGAGCGGTGGCTATTTTCATTGGTTGCCCTTGATGCCACCGCTGGGTATTTCGGCATCGTTTGAATCGCCCTTTGCAGTCTAGAGGTCAGTAGTCTAAGTACCAACTTCACAAGTCAAGAATTGATACCAAGCCACACTGCACTAACCTGGTTAATATCATGTGGTGAATTAGTTTGGATTCGATCTCGAGCTTGTTTACTTTAGTTTGGTCTGGCGTCGTCGTAGTAGATTAGCTAGAGGCCCAGACCGCTGGCGCCCTAATTGAATTTGGGGTTAGCGGCCATCTAGACCCAGCTTCACTAAAAGCCCACCGCTTGGTTATAGATCATTTCCATAAGGATTGGTGGGTTATTTGAATTCTGAAAATATGTCTGTTTTGGCTAGTTAAGAATATTGCAAATCTTCGTTTTTTTTAGAACATTTCCCTTGCCAGTTAACCACATCACCATTGACAAGACTAGTAAAATGAATTGGGAAATCTCAGTCAAAATATAAACTTGAGGACAGGGCGCTCTACCAGACAAAAAGTACTACCTGCTGGTTGAAAGACAAGAACGACTTCTACTATCTTTAAACATACTCTGCATGATCAATCTTCTGGCCAATTCTTTGATAGGTCCAATTCGAGAAGAACGCAGCCGTCGTGCCATTCCCACCGTTGGTAGTGGCAAACAATCCTACAAGGGTGCCTGCACGGGACAAGGATTAGTCACGGAGTTCTTGAAGGGAGGTCCAGGGGAAAAGTGTGGACATACCAGAAAATGGCCCACTGCCTCCGCTGAGAATCTTACCGTCTACTTCACCAAGAATAAGTGTTTCTGTTGGCCTGGACGCCGGGGCAGCGAGAAACCGATATGCTGTGTCGCTAATTGTAGAAATTGTGAGCTGGATTAAGTCATCGCCCCATGTTTCTGGTACGCTTCGAATAAATTCAGCTGGCTGTGAGACTTCAGGCTTCCCAAACGTTGTTGCACGGAAGCGAAGATGGGTAGAGACGACACCGTCGCTAGACAAACCAACAATACCCAGATCGACATGTTGATATTGAGTCAGAAAGAGAGTGACTCCAGCTTCCTCTTCATGCAATGTCGGTAGGAAAGAGACGTCGACACTAGCATTAAACAACGTGTGAGATTGAACACGACCAATGAAGGCAAGACCGTCTCGAGGGTCGAAGCCGTCATATGAAGTGAGATTCGCTACCGATGGGATGACTTTAAGCGAGCCAAGATGTCCTGGTGGCGATACTTCGAACATATTCACAGAGGGTGCTCGCCAATGGTGCCAATTACCCGGAAGGATAGACCCCTCTTGAAAATCAAGCAATTCATCCGCAGAGACCCAAGGGCCAGCCCCTGGCACACTTTCGTTCTTTGGGGGCAGTGGACCACTCAAACGTCCTCGAACCTGCTCCAATACTGGCCAAGCATCCGTATCCCACTGCATTGGGAAGAGCACAGTTTCGCGTCCCATAGGATAAATTTCCCATTCCGGGCCAGACCTCGAGGCCAGGGCCACCCCCCACCAATTGCCCTCAACGTCTTGAAAAAGATCTGCATGGCCAATGCACTGAAAGTATTCGTCCGTTCCGCGATTTGTCAGTATTGGGTTTCCCTCGTAACCTTCATACGGCCCCAGGACGTTCTTTGACCGAGCAATAGTGAGGCTATGAAGCAGTTCAGTTCCTCCCTCCGATATTATCATGTAATACCATCCATCCTTTTTATAGATGTGTGGTCCTTCAGGCCAGCGTCCTCCAGTACCTCTCCAAGGTACAGCCGTTTGGAGAACTGAGCCCGACTGGAGATCCACTTCGGACGTCCAGATGCCCCCATACTCGCCCCCGAAAGACTGCGAAACATACAGCTTCCCGTCCTCGTCCCAGAAAAGATCCGGATCACCTCCTCCTGATGGATTCTCAATCTCGATGGGGTCACTCCAGGCGGCGTCATCATAGGCGTTTCTAGTGCTGAAGACCAGAATCTTGATTGAACTAAGGCTGGAAAGGTACGGTGTTATGAGATATAACACACCATCATGGAATCGCAAGGTGTTCGCATAGGTTCCTTCCTGCTGAGCTGGAGCAGAAATTGCCAGCTGAGGGATTTGATCCACTCGACTGAGAGCATTACTCACAAGTCTCCAATTGATAAGATCCTTGCTCGCATAGATTGGAAGGCCAGGAAACGCGATAAATGTGGATGTTGTACAGAAATAAGTATCATCCCATTCGGAGATTAGAATGCAACTGGGATCAGAGTGCCAGCCTGGTAATATTGGATTCGTGTAGGTAGAAACAGAAGAAGCGATGGAAATATTCACAATGGCTAGAGCCAAAATGGCTGCTGTAAAATTCGCCATTATGAATTCAAGGCGGTGGGTGCAATTAAATTCGCTGTTTGATATCGAGTGAAAAAATTATATTGATGATACCAATATCAAATGTTACGATGTAAGGTTGATATTTATACATTCCCTCCTAGTAGCACAATTCCTTGTCAAATTTGTAGTGCTACTATGAATCGATAACCTTTACACTCAAAAACATGTTAACATACAAGTTCAAACCATCCTCTCCGAAAATCCATAGTTTCTGGCCAAATTATCCGGAATGAATACCTATGTATTTAGGCAAAGTTCCGAAAAGAGTGGCTCAAATAGCTCCAGTGTGATGATTTGCATCGCACTCATTCTCGAAAATGAACACAAGAACATTGAAGTAGCGGAATGAATTTAGGCTGTTCTTGCTTTTACTAAAGTTTATGAAGAAAGGCCATTTATCCGGGCAATTCAGCTGTCCTATGATGCCAAATATGTTGCATTAGCAGCGGGCATTTTAAAGTCCGATGACTTCAAATGAACTTATATTACTTTAGCCGCTAAGGAGGAATACCCGACCTTCAGTATGTAATTTTCAATCATTTCAGGGTGGGGTACAATTGGCCCGCCAAGACCGTATTATCCAGTATCTCCATTCATATTGACTCTTAGGGTCGCCGGTTATTATGTGACGCTGTATCCCTTGTCTAGCCACCAGGTAACACGCCATTCTAGAAAGCCAAGCCGGAAGATATGAGCAATAGCCGACATATTATCACAAAAGCTTGTTTCATTTGCAACAATCACCCTGTGAGTACAGCAAACCTAGCACCAGTTCAAAGAGTTTGCATGCATGATAATGTGCTTAGTGTTCTGTGTCTGCCACATACGACCATAGCTCCTAGAAAATACGGGATCCCGTCAAGACCTTGCCTACCAAATGTCGACCTTCATTTTGACACTTTATACGGAGCCAATGAAGGGAACAGCAAAGTGCTATTGTTTAGAGCAACAAAAATAAGATACTAAACCTACCATACCGGCTCTGTGCTGATGCAACCACTTGTACTGGGGCTTTTTCGCGTTATTACATGCACTCCACAGTGTCCAAAAGCCCCTGTATGGGTGATCAGTCCCACAGAGATGGATACGATGGATCAAGCCGCAACAATAAGTCCTCCGGATCGCGCGTTTAATAACTGCACTTATTGTAGTTAAGAGGTACACATGAGAATAGCAGCGACCACCCGCAGCCAGCCACTAGCGGTCGCCGCAATTCCAAGCCATCGAGGAACGAGAAGATAGATGTGTTAAAGAAAAAAAAGAAAGAGGAAAGAAAAAAAAGAAAAAGAATGTTGGAACACAACGATGCTACGGAGGGCCGGCCCGAGGCCTAGCAGAACTGTTTGTCCGGGGCAGGGGTCAACCCCACACATCTCCCGGTCTAGCTAGATGATAGGACGTTAATTAGCACAAGAATCAATACCATCATACCCCAAAGAGCAGCTGCAAAAGGTTGTGATATGTGTTGCTGATCCCTGGGAAACCAACCCACAGGTACCTATTTCTAAGGCTCTAAATTAATTGACCCATTAGGCTATTCCAATTTAAGCTTGTGTGTAATTCCATTGCTAAGGGGTAACCATGAGTCTGTGGCATGGTGCTTTAGATCTTGGAGGGTTATCTAAAATGACATGTCTCACTTATTGTGTTGCCACAAGCGATGCACCCTTAAGACTTTCTGGGTGGGTTGTTTGTGTCACATTATGAACAACTACAGCTGCTTTGTCTTAGGTGGAGCCTAATGGCACAGCGATTCTGGTGGTTGAGCCACGTAGTTAAGACAAGGGCTTGGGATGGAAGTCCCCGGAGAATTCACTCCACCAATACGCGTGCCGAATAGTGTCTTATTCTAGACTTCAGAACAGTGAGCTTGTATTGTAGAAACTCTATGAATGCTTAGCGAGTACCAACGACATATCTTTGCTCCTGAGTAACTTGTAAAGGTATGAGTTAAAAGGTATCTACATTTCCACAGAACTTGCCTCTGGTCACTATCCTTCCCCTGGAGCGCGGGCGATTGCAATCAGAATCATCCTGATTTCAGAGGTCCTCACATTTTCACTATGTCGATGAAGGGCACCATGAGCTACCTGCTGCCCTTTCTGGCATATGGGTATTTTTCCAGAGGAGTCAATGCAGACTTCAGTGTCACTTCGCCAATCCAAAGTGGTGCCAATGCCGCCCAGGCGATTTTCGGATCATCACAAGCGAATTTACTGACAGGGGTTTCCATTAACACCGGGACAGCTAAACTGGGAGTATCGGGACCTTTATCGATGGACCACAAGGATTTTCTCAGGGCGTAATCTTGAGTTCAGGATTGGTCTCTGATGCCCCGGCCGGCGGAAATCCCAATACCGCGACGGGCGGAGGGTCATCATACTGCCCTGGTTCTTTTGATGTTGGGTACATGAAATTATCATTCACCCTTTCAACGCCGACTGCCATCTCGCTGAATTACTTTTTCGCCACCTCAGAAGCGTAAGTTGGTGTCTGAGACTTCATCTGAATCGAAATTAACTCCATGCTAGGTCTGGTGCTAAAACAACACCGGATTCATTCAATGTTTATTTCGATACCAATGCACTGACAACTGCAACCACGAACGATTTCGGCTCACCATACCAGTTGATCGTGGGAAGTGGCGGAACTTCATATACTAGAGTGACACAAGTAATATCTGTAAACCTTGGGTCTGTGGCAGCAGGGTCACACTACTTGAGAGTTTGGGTTTGCGACGGTACTGATAATTTCCAAGACTCGGCCATATTTATCAATGCCCAGCCACTATCGACCACTTCAAGTACTTCCTCAACGACTTCAACTACGTCTTCAACGACTTCAAGTACTTCTTCAACCACTTCCACTTCTTCCTCAACCACTTCAACTACGTCAAGCTCAAGCATAATAAGCACTACTTCGGATTCAACCACTACATCGATTACTACTTCAGGGACAACTACTGCTTCTAGTACCACTTCGGATTCAACCACGACAACTAGTACTGCCCCGGGTTCTACCACTACGTCCAATACAGCCACCACGACCACAACATCTAGTTCAACTTCAGACACAATGACTACCACCATGTCGAGTTCCACCTCAGACACGACCACAATATCTAGCACGGCTACAGGTAGCACTAGCACAACAAGTTCAACAACAGATACCACCACTTCCAGTACTGCATCAGATACCACCACGTCTGGCTCTACTACTTCAGACGCCACAACCATATCAAGTTCGGTATCGGATACAGCCACTAGTTCCAGCATTACTGTAGAGACCACAGCTACATCAGATTCGACTGTGTCGAATACATTGACCAGTACGGCTACAGATTCAAGTACTTCAGGTACCTCTGCTGTATCGGCTGACTCGACTGGTACTTCCTTCCTTGGCACTACCTCGACTGATGTCACTGGGAGCACGGGTAACCCCTCTATGTCTACCACAACATCGGCAACTGTCACAAGCATTCCACAAATCAATGGCTTTGTTTTCTCCGGGTGCCTTAGCTCTGACGTAGGCTACCTCGGCTTCAAAGAGGCCGCCAAAGATCCCAACATGGTACCGGCCTTGTGTCTCACATTTGCTACAGGATACAAGTACGCCGGTATTGTCAATGAGTGAGTTTCCTTCAGCTATTAATTAATATATACTAATTAGTGTCAATTTGTACAGTACTTGCTATGTGGGAGATGTCCTTGACGGGACGGATATTGTTGGCACTGGGGAGTGTAATATCCCCTGCCCAGGAGATACAAGCCTGTCCTGTGGTGGATTCCTCGAAACTAGAAGCAAAAGGATGCATCGATCTTCTTTACTCTATGGCCGAGATGTCCCAGCCAATATTCTTCTCACCCTCTACATCAGAGTTGACAGCTCAGCTGTCACGACAACTGAAACTGTCAGTTCGCCCGGCGGAACAGAGCTTCGAACTATCACTATGACCGATATGGTACGTGGGACCTGAACAGTAGAAATTACACGAACAGTTCCAGAAGTATGGATCGCTACTACTATCACATATACCACAATCGATGCCGCTCATCCTACCACCCTGATCATCACCGAGTATTGCGCAAGTTACTGCCCAGTCTGTGCTGAACCTCACCACGCGACCGTGGATATTGTGACTATTACAGCGTCTTGTAATAGATGCGGTCGTCACGGCGAAAGTAATGTTGTGCTCACTGTGCCAAATGGGGCCCTCAATCATCCGGGTCTTACGGCGGCACCGGGCCCAGTACAGACATACGCTGCAGGTGAGACCCATGCCTACAACGGGGGATCTAATTCTGGTATTTCAGGAGGTGGCTCCTCCCAGTCTAGATTTAACCAGCAATATTCTAGCTCTGAAAGTAACGAAGGACCTCCAGCTCCTGCAGCTAATGGGGAGGAATACTCTCAACCTGGGTCTAGTGGGCAATCCGCTGCTCCTGGAAGCAACGGAGAATCACCGATGGCTGGAACAAACATAGGTTCTTCAGGTGCTGGTTCGAATGGAGGATCCTCCAACCTTGGGACCCCAGAAAGTTCTGTCTCATTTGAATCTACTGGAGAGTCTTCTGGTTCTACGAAGAACGGAGAGGTCTCTGAATATGGATCTCAAGAGAAATTGAACTCTTCAGGAGCTAGCAATGAGTCCTCTGCCTCTGGGTCTAATGGCAAATCCAGCAACTTCGGAGGCGAAACCGGAGCAACTGATGAGTCAGGGTCTCAAGAGCAATCTCCATCTACAGGAACGTTGCCATCTATCCCAGGCGACAATGATGTATCATCTGAGACTCCAGCTCATATAAGCCAAGCTCAAATTGGTATTGCCTACATTGAAAACCTCCAATCCCTCATTCTTTTTATTATGGCGGCTATGCTTGTAGTATAAATATAAGATTACTAGGAATACATAGAAATTTGACACACACGTACGTCTAGGGATACTATCACAAAAACTCTATTAATATCGCTTCCCCCGTTATGAATTCAAGTCTAGTGACTCAATCATCTCGTACCCTGGTTCAGAACCCCCATCGTTAACTTCCTCACCATTCTCACTTTCCTCAAACTACTCGACTTCCTCGCCATAGCCTAAATATGTCTTTTCGCCTTGACCTTTAAATAGATCCACAATGGTGTACCAGCGCCTTGCCACGGCATAGTCAATGGCAGTTCTCATTTTGGAGTTTTCAGCTCTGGGATCAATCCCCAGTTTCATTAGGTGTTTGA
This sequence comes from Calonectria hongkongensis, assembly GCA_017140755.1. NCBI lineage: Eukaryota > Fungi > Ascomycota > Sordariomycetes > Hypocreales > Nectriaceae > Calonectria > Calonectria hongkongensis. The sequence continues at coordinate 952,199 of JAACJA010000001.1, forward strand.
ACACATCAGTGGCGTCTTTGTCCAGCGGCTCGCCACTCCAGGGCGGCTTATTTCGGTTGGCCAAAACGTGCAGCAAAGTGCCTCCATCGTTGGTTCGAACCGTTAAATCTGCCTGTGCGTCGAGAAACAAATGCAAGGATTCAGCGTGAAGCGCCACATCTTTTGGTAGAATGTATCGTGGTGGCTGCCATCCAGTCGAAATAAACACAATCAAAGGTGTTTCGCCGAATGAATTACGTGCATTGATGTCGACACCCTGAGTAAGAAGCCACTCAAACTCCTTGGACGCTACAGCAGCACGAGCTCGGCTGTGTCCCAAGAATGAGACACAGTAGTGCAGGGCATTTTTGCCATCGTAATCAGGTTCTTTGATGTCTGCTCCAGCCTCCACAAGGCGGTGGACTGCCCATGACTGGCCTGCCTTCAGTGCAAGATGAATTGGCTTTGATCCTTTGCAATCTCTCAAGTGAACAAGTGAAGGACCTCTTTCAAGGAGTGCATTGAAAGCTTCTTTGTCTTCATTACTGAAATCTGGACTCATTGTAGCAAGCCAATGGAGTGCACTTTTGCCCTCGTCGTCGATTACATCAACTGACGCCCCCAAGTCGAGCAGTCGTATGACAGCTTGTGATTTGGAAGTAAGAAGAGATGGTGGTTTGGTACTATATTCATCCTCCGCGCTTGCAATGTATGTTGGGTCGCATTGTGGAACGCATGTTGGAACGCACGCGGATATAAGAAGTGTCCGTCCTTTTGATCCCAGCCGATCAACATCCGAATCATTAAGCCCTTTGCTCGCTGACAAATGGTGTCCTTGACCATCTGCTCCTTTTCCGGAGAGAGACGAGGTACAAGCGAACCCAGTTTGACATTTGCATATCTAACAATGTCCAGATAGACCATCGAGGGTTGCAACTTTATCTAGATAATGTCTTGATTCTGGAGTGAGGTCTCGATGATTGGTAGAGGTCGACTAGTTAGGAGGACTTTGACTCTTTCCTGATTCTTTAGGCCGAGATCTCGTAACTTGTTGATGAAATCGAAGTGCTCATTGTCCATTTCATCCAATGCATCAACGATGCAGAAAACCTTATCCGTAGATCCAATAGCGCGGATAACAGCATCCCAAACCGGTCCCTGTTCCATCCCATTTACCTTTGCGCTTTTTGACAGCTCGCGGAGGTCATCGCATAGGATAGAACTAAATGGAAGAAGCTGTGAGGCAAAGTCACGGATCAGATATTTTGGATCATGGTTTTGTCGCACAATTTGCCTGAAAAAGAAGAATAGAACCGGGGTTGCAGGGTCGACATCTTGGAGCAGCTGCACCACGCTTGCGGAGAAAACGGACTTGCCGCTTCCTGGCACGCCTTTGACCCAGAGACACCCGGATTCCAGTTGCGTGAGTTTGTTTCTCTTAGGCGCATTATCCAAGGCCGATTTACCGAGCCAGCTTCGAAATTCTGGTAATCTGCGGAGCCAAGCGCCTGTTCCAGGGATGTACGCGCGCACATGCTTCGCATATTCACCTCCGGGCGAGTCAAATTTGGTTGGCTGTAGCCATTGGTGGAGCTCGGAGATCAGCTTTTGTTGTTTGTTGTCAATATTCCGGGTTGCTGGTGCAGATGATGAAGCCATGGCTATGAAGGGCTAATCTTTTGGACAACAACTCTCAAGGTCCATATTCAGAGTTGGCAATCTTTCAGTAAATAATCAATCAATTGTGGAGAAATCTTTTTCTTTGAGGGGCGGCTTTTCTGAAAAGTAGTGAACACACAATGAATGCTTAGTGGTGCGAGTAGAAGATGAAGAATGAAATGCACACAATGAGTTCTTACTGTGCCTTTAAGTAAGACTGTGCCTACCTAAAAGGGTTCCTTCAAAAGGTCCCTGACATCTCTAGCAACTCCGGTATCGTGATTAATAGTATTTAATGATGTGTCTTCAAAGCTTGGGCGTTTGATGTCGAATGGGAACCGAAATTCTCAAAAGTTTCACAATGAATCACTTTGTTTTGAAGTTCACCCTTTCCGCAGGGACATTGATAGTGCAAATTGACATGAATTCAAGGGAAATAAAAAATTTACGTACGAATGGGGTTTATTGTAGATTGCTAATACTAGATAACGAAATAGATTCTTTAAATTTCTCACGGCCTGAGTCACGGAGATATCATACAGCTAACTTTTAAACTTTTGGATATGCGCCATGAAATTCTATCAAGGGAATCGGCATCAAGGTTCGCAAAAGCTTTGTCTCAAGAGCTATTTTTTTTTATTTTGATTCGATATTCTGGTCGCTCGCAGCAGTTCTTATCAAGTGATTCGGAGAATCGTAGATCTGTTAGCAATTTGATGCCAAAATTGCTGAATCGTCTCAGAATCAGGTTATCTTGTTTGTATTAATCCATATGCGCTATCTCAATAGGCATTGAAAGTATTCTTTGCATGTCTTTCATGGCGACATTCTCAACCAACCAAGTTAGAAAAACTACCAAAGCCAGACCCCCGGGATAATCCTGGTTCTGGTTGCTGACGTAATGGTCGGGATGGGTGCCCGGGCTCTCCGACGGGTCGGGCTAATAAAAAGCCGATATTGTTCTGCTCCTGATTGGGTAGTATGATCACGTGCTCCCCGCTTCTTTTCACGACAGCCAATAGTCGATCAAACCATTACTAATGAGTTAAGGTAGGGGATGGCTCAACGGTCCCCCCTGTCAATGGTCGTTATCCTCAATTTGGCAGTTCCGTCACGTGTGCTCCACTTCTCTCTTCATAAGAGCCAATGGCCGATCAAATCTGACGAGTTATGCTAAATTGGGGATAACGACCATTGACAGGGAGACCATTGAGCCATCCCTTGTTCTATAGGGTAGCATCAGCTGGTGATGGAAGAGAGGCCAGACTGTTGTATGAGACACCCGAGCCAGTGCGGAATACTGCGAGGTAAAAAAAATTTAAATTTAAACCGCTCTCAAATTATTATGAGGTTATTTCTTTTTTCTACTTTGTCATCATTCTATAGGCTTAGGAGCAATCGCCTTGAGGAAATAAGGTGGCGATGCAATCTACTGGGAGAGCGTCTTCGAGATGTACCGGTATCCACGCAATGAGCCCGATTTATTTGCCCTCGCGCTTTTGGACTTCCACATTTCTCGACGTAGCATAATTGTAATGGAGGCTTGGTTTGACACGAATTTCGAAACACATTTGCATGATGTTGGGAAAAGCCGCCGCGAAAAGTCGCCGGGGAAATCCGCCGGGGAAACTCACCGGTAAGCTGATCATGAAGACGGAACTGCGGAATGAAAAACATTATATAAAGGTTCATAGGAATGCCTTGGTGATGCTATCTACAACATCTCAACATCTCAAGCTACTCAACAAAATCTGAACTCCTCGCTCACATTCCCCTTGCAATCCCACCCAAATCTCAACAATCAAATCTCAACAATGGCCTCTACACGTCGCCAGACTGCCCAGCGCCAGGTCGATGCCTGGAACCGATGGTCTCTGGATGAGATATTGGCTGATAGAGCCGATAACTGCGTTCACCACGTCTTGCCTAGTGCGTCGCTCGCAGAAGAGAACAAATTCGAACCTTTGGCTAACGATGACCAATTGATACAGAGACTCTGGGAACCCCCGCTATGGGCAACGCAGCCTACAGACAACACCTTGAGACAAACGTCCTACCCAACTACCGAAACTTCAAGATCGAGGTTGATGACATTATCGAGGATGAGAAGCAGAATAAGATGGTAGTCATGGGTCACACCCGCGCCGATACCGACATCGGCGTTTTTGAGAACCAGTACATCTTTGCCATCTACTTTAACGAGGATGGAACCAAATTTGAGAAGTTTTTGGAATATGTGGATGCGACCAAGATGACGGAATTTATTACCAAGCTCCGGGCTGCCAAGGCTTAAGTCACATGGTTTGATCATGCTTTGAAGCCATATGAACTTGGATGTGTCTACTTTATCTAGAAATGCACAGGATTGAGGATGCTGATTACTTTTGAACGTGAATAAACCATTTCATGTTTTGAACTCGTGCAAAGAAAATACATTCATGACTGATAACCTGATTAGATACATTTATCCTGCCTTAATCAGAATAGATGCACGCGTTTGCTTGACTAAAGAAGTATGAATACACAGGCCCACTTATGATTCGCTATCACATGACTTGAAACTTTAAATTCGATGCCAATGTTACATGGGACCCAGGTGACATTCTCTCAGTGACTAATAAGTTAGTCCATGCCCCCATTCATGAATGGGGTGTCAACGTGGGCTATTGCTTGGATGATAACGTTTGGTATTTTCCTTGACTTGCTGAATTATCCTACCAAGACATCTGTAAATTATCGGTGTAGCTCCTTGGATGATGGAGTTTGTCGATGAGCATTTCGACATTCAACTACCCCTGTCTATTGTTTCACAGGTGGCGTAATTCCCTGGTCTTGAATGAAAATACCGCATACATAGAAGCGTTTTGGTTGAAAAACTAAGAATGGTTAAATATTATGGACAATTGATATCTGCAATATTTTCGTTATCGATACAGCCAGCACTGCTGCAACGTCATCGACCTGGCAATTGGAAGGCTGCGTGTCGCGTATCGAACGATCCCCACAGACTCTTGACCTTGCTTGGCATTAATCTTGGCTTTTTGCTAAGCTGACTAGGTACTGGAGGATGCACAGTACTGAGGGCCCGTCTTCAGGACGCGTATGCCAAGAAATAGCCGGCAACCGACCCTTGATTGCCAAGCCGGGAACTACCCGATTTCTGGGCCAGCCAATATCCTCTCGTCACTGAGTCACGATATTGGAACTTTTGACGCTTAGACCCAAACCTTTTCGCTGAGGACTCAGCTACGTTGCGTTGTGTAACATAGCAGTTAGTACATGGCTAAGCCTGAGAACGGGTTTATTTGACTTGTCAGTTTACTTCTAGGATACTATTCGCCGCCATGAAACGAGCGTGGGGCGGTTAATCGTATCTCGCTCTGGTAAATATTTAGCCGTTCCAGCTTAGATTTTACACGGCCAACATTTATCGATACATGCTGTGGTTTCCAGATGCCAACTTCATACCCTGCAGCCTCCTTGAACCGTGCATCATTCCCTAAACAGGCCTGAATGCAGTTTTCAGGCACTTTTGTCGTAATACGTGCAAAAGAACGCTTAACACGTTTAGGACTTCGCCGCCAACTTAGGACTCCCTTCTTTTGACCCCCGAAGTGGGTCGGGCTCAGTTATGCGTCTGGCCTTTGCGCCGTACGATCTGCGTTCCCCGTAGAGACAAAGTGCTAGTGACGAGCTGGGGTAAAACAGCCCACCGCAATCACCCCAGGTTATAGCGGTTTTGCCGTCCACTGAAGATTTGGAACCGCTTTTAGAATGGGAAGAACAAAAACCCTGATCTGACCACTGAAAATGTATTTCCACGGAGCGTGATCGCATCCAATTGCCAAGGTTGGCAACTCGTCTTTCGATATGAACCTGGAAGGAAGAATGTTACGTTGGGTCAACCAATGGTAAAGTGACACCCGGACATCACTTCTCAATAATAGCGATAGCCGTACAACCCGCTGGTCCGACAAGCCGTCTGCGGGGTTGGGGCACAGAAATTGCACCAGGGAGCGGGGGGTATTTTCCGATGTATGTGCAAGTTGCAGAGGCTTTCATTAGTAGGCGAGCCGTGAATAAACGCATATTCTGAAGCACAAGAAGGATTATCCACAGTGATTCCTAGCGGCTTAGATTAGCTTTCGCGGTCATAAAGCGATCCGAATGTTTTCTAACTAGTGAGCGGGAGTGACTTTCCCGATTACTAGGTGGAGGCCGTACTGTTATGCGCCTCCATAGACCCCTGACACGGCAGTGCCGCAATCCAATTATTCCCATGATACGGATCGACCATGTAACTGGCCGAAGCGAGTCGCGAACTTCCCCTCCCCCGCAAAAGCTCCAATTACCACGTAACTATCTGATTTGTAGCTCATTGATATTGAAATACACCTAATTTTTTATTCTTCTATTTTTTTTCTTGGCTTCAAGTTTCTTGCAACTCTATTCGTTCTTCTACGCTACTCTACACTTATACATTCAAGGCTAGCAGCGAAAGTTCTATCCGATCGAGCGATTGAATTTTCGGAAACCTACCCAGATTGAACCCGAATGCGATGCACGAGCCTGATGTCCTTGACAATCTTATCTTTCAACACGCCATGGCGCGGGCCGCGATGCGGGTCAGCGGCGTCGCCGTAAACTCCGGGGTTCTATTGGTTAATTACATTTATTCGTAATCGGAACGCAGATATATCAGACTAGGGAAAGTTAAAATCTGTATATATGGCAGAGGAGGGTGGTAGGGGGGGAATCGCTAGGTAGGGGTCCATTGGGTCAGCCGCTCACAAATATGCGAATTCCAACTTAAAACACAAGCGAGGACGTAATTGCCTCAAAGAAGAGGAACGGGATGGCGTTTGAAGCAGATAGTTTGACCTTTGGGATGTGGGAGACGGAGTCGATGGGTTTGTAGGTTTGATGCTAGTGAAGAGCCCCAAGGGGAGAGATAAAAATTGAACATATAGCATTTCTTAGACCAAAAAGCTGGAAAATAAGCTCAGATTTTAGCTAGAAATTGAAGTATGCTCATAGCGTATTTTCAGAGCAATTTTCGTATCCGCCTATCTGCACGTGGAGCCTTATGCATCTTCAAATGGCTCTTCAGCTACATGGGGAACCTGGTGCTCGTGTGGCAGAGTCGTGCCAAATAGCACCCGAAACACCATATTGATGCTACATCCTTGCCTATCACAAAAACTCTCTACAATCACAGCGACATGGTTCCGGCAGGCATACACGCAGGAGCGGCGTCGTAAGTCCCGAAAGCGCGAAGTCGCGAAGAAGCGAACGGATTTGGTAGTCAGTTACGAGCTGGATGAAAGTTGAATAAACGTAGTCACGAGGTAGGGTAGATAATGGTAGAAAAGAAAAGAAAACGAATATATAAAGACGTCCCTAAGTCTTTGAATCTCAAGAATAATCACCACAAACCTGCCTCATAAACCACTACAATCTTCCAAATGCCATCAGATCTTTTGCAAGTTCTCGAGCGCGCCGCCGAGATTGCGCCAGAGAACGGCTCTGTTTTCTATGACGAAGAGCACCCCAGTGACCCCCTTTACATTTCATATCCTGATTTACTTCATTATGCTAAGGTATAATGCTTTCCCTTGAAGTTTATGTATCGTCAATGCTGATACAAGTCGTCTCGCAATAGTCCAACGCCCAAACCTTGTTAGATAAGAACATCGTGGCCAAAGGCGAAATTGTGCTCCTTCACTTCAATAGACACATTGACTACGTTGTATGGTATTGGACTATTCTTGCAACCGGAGCCATCCCAACAATTTCCACCCCGTTGGCAGTCGACCTGACTGCGAGGAAACGGCACTTGGTCCATCTCCAAAGTTTATTAAAGAATCCTAGGATTTTGACATCTGAGGTACTACAGCACGAGCTTGCCGGAGCTCCCGATCTCGATATTGTATTGGTTGAAAGAATCTCCGAGATCGCGCATTTTAAATCCCCAAGCGGTGTTCACGGCAACGGCTATGTCAATGGTCGTGTCAATGGATTTACTAATGGTGTTAGCCACAGCAATAATATTAAGAACTCAGAATTGGCATTTTTGATGTTGACCTCTGGAAGCACTGGTCACGCTAAGGCTGTCGAGGAGCGACATGACCGGGTTATTGCTGCGATTGAAGGCAAGGCGACTGAATTTGGCACGACCAAGAAGGATATCTTTTTGAACTGGATCGGTAAGTAACTGCCATAATTCTATGCTGTTGGTGTGAACAACGTACTCAAACCTTCTCATAGGCTTTGACCATGTTGCTTGCGTCACAGAGATGCATCTTCACGCCATGCGAGTTGGTGCGCTTGATATTCACATTTCTGCATCTATTCTTCTCCAAGATCCTCTTTTGTGGCTGCAATTGATTGAGAAGCACGGTGTTACACACTCATTCGCGCCCAACTTCTTCATTGGAGCCTTGAACGCTGCGATGGATAAGGCTAACCCGGTTCCAAACTATGATGTGTCGACTCTTCGCCACGTCGTATCCGGAGGCGAGGCTAACGTCGCCACAACCGGTATTGCTTTTAACAGTTACATGCATTCTATGGGAGCCTCCAACCGAGTGCTGGTGCCTGCATTTGGAATGACTGAGGTAGGTCACACGCCCCCGTCACGTAAGCATGGAGCTGATTGGATTCGTCTAGACCTGTGGCGGCAGCACCTACCACCGCAAATTTCCCGCTCTCGAGAGGTTGCACAACATGCAATTCTGCGCTGTCGGAAAACCTACAAGCGCCCTGCAGTATAGAGTTACTGATGATGAGAGCAATGTTCTTGGCCCACAGGAAGAGGGCAATCTTGAACTGAGCGGCCGTTGTGTCTTTCCCGCTTATTTCAACGATGGAAAGAATACGGCCGATTCATTTACTGAGGATGGATGGTTCAAGGCTGGGGACAAGGCTTTAATTGCTGGATCTGGCGCTCTTATCCTCAGCGGTCGTGTGAAGGACTCCATCATTATTAATGGTGTGAAGTACTTCTCTCACGAGCTCGAGTCGGCTCTAGAGGAGGCCAAACTTGATGGACTTGTTCCCTCTTTCACAGCTAGTTTCTCGACACAGCCTGTTGGAAGCGACAGCGAAGAACTCGTCATCGTGTTCTTGCCCACAGATGCTGCAGTACGGGACCAGAAGATCCTCGCCACCACCCTTGAGTACATGACGAAGACGGCAGTCTTGTATTGCAACAAGAAGCCAATTGACATCATCCCTCTCCCTCGAAACCTGCTTCCCAAGTCTGCGTTGGGAAAGCTCTCCAGACCCAAGCTCAAGAAGGCTTACGAGCAAGGCGAATTTGACAGCTTCAAGGAGGAGACCGCGCAGCGCATGGCTGCCTACAAATCTAGACGACGAACGCCTCCTAGCACAGAAATGGAGAAGAAGCTGATTGAACTGTTTGCGGAGGAATTCAACCTCGATAAGGAGCTTGTGGGAGTTGACGACAGTCTTCTGGATGTGGGCATTGACAGTCTTGCTCTGTTCCGCTTCAAGGGCCTGCTACAGAAGCTGCTTGGAATCCCAGACATTTCCATGACTGTTCTTTTGATGAACCCCAGCATGAAGGGCCTTGCTGCCGCTGTTGAAAAGCTACAGTCAGAACCCGCTGTATACAACCCCGTCGTCATGATGCAGAATGGAAATGCACCAGTGCCTCCCATTTGGTTCTTCCATCCTGGTCTGGGAGAGGTTCTTGTCTTCCTGAACCTGAGCAAATACTTCTCCGATCGTAAGGTATATGGTCTTCGAGCACCTGGTTTCAACCCCAGTGAGCAAAGATTCAAGTCTATTGACCACATGATTGAGTAAGTCCTCTCCTCTTATTAGTTTGAATTGCAGCTAATCACTGCCAAATCAGTACCTATGTCGCAGCAATGCACAAGCAGCAACCTAAGGGACCTTATGTTCTGCTGGGTTATTCCTATGGTGGACTTACTACTTATAACACTGCTAAGCGTCTTGAGGCCTTGGGTGAAACTGTCCAGTTCTGTGGCATCATGAACCTGCCTCCCTTCGTCAAACACCACATGAGACAGATGGACTGGGTCGAGCTCTTCCTTACACTGCTTTCCTTCATGGGCTTCATCACAGAGAAGCAAGCTCACGACTGGAACGAGCCATACCATGCCTTGCCCAAGCAAGAGGTCATCGACCGTGTCATGGCTGTCATTGATCATAAACGACTCGAGGAGCTCGACCTCGATGGACCAAAACTTGACTGGTGGGCTGGAGTTGCCGACTCAGTGCAGGGTCTGGCGCGTGACTACGATCCATCGGGTTCTGTTGCCACCTTGGATGTGTTCTACGCGATTCCAATTTACCGTGTTTCCCCTACCGGAGACAAGAAGGGCTGGTTCGAAAACGAAATTTCCAAGTGGCATGAATTCTGTCGCAGCCCAGTCCGCTATCATGATAGCCCTGGTACTCACCACAGCATGATTGACCCAGAGAATGTCTTTGTGTTCCAAAAGATCCTCAAGGCTGCTATGAAGGAGCGAGGTGTTGCTTAGATTAGAACGCAAGTGGCTTTGCAACTTTTTAGGAAATTGATTTCTTGAATCAGCACAGGAGTCCTTTTACGTGCACACATGCACTTAAATCCAACAGATTAAAAATAAAATTCAAGTGATGTTATATATTTCATATACTTATAAGTTTCTCCATAATAAATAAACTATAAGCTCAATACTTTTTGGAGCTTACTCACAAACAGCCTGGCGGAGTGGCTTTTTGCATGCGTTCGGCGAAATCTATGTGTGCGCCCAGGAAGACTCCTTTGGCGCCCAATTTGTGCACCAATTACGTCAGCTTATGACATGGCTACCCCCTCCTCATCCCTGTTTCAAATCTGCGCCATTATCCTCTAAACAGTTGCCATTGAAGCAAAAGAGCAATGGCTCATATCATTTCGGCTAGTAGCCGTGCGACAGGCGTGGTAACCCTTGGGTTACAGGTTTGCGGTGGTGTCAAAGCATATCTTGATGCGTTAGGCGCGAGAACCGAGGAGTTGGAAGCTGCCAGGCGCAAGGCATCCAACATGAGGAATTTGCTTGAAAGGGCTCGCAACATGGTAGAAAGGTTGCAAAAGAGTCATAGCGAGGCAACGGGTTCGGCTGAGGCGTGTCTTGATTCCTACGAAATCGAAATCAAAGCGCTGGACGACTTATTGCTCACTTTAACAACCCATGAGTCAGACCAATCTAACCTGCGGCACAGTTTACATGGTAGGAGGAAGAAACTCACATATCCATTCAACCGAACCGATCTAGTTCGATTGGAAAGCCGTATTTCCAGTGTCACTATCACCTTGATGATGGCACTACAAGTTGTAGCTTTGTAAGAATTATTTTCATTCGCTAAATGTAGATAAGCTTACAATCAGGATAGGGAGTTATTGATGATTTCTGAGGATAATATTTCCAATCTCCTCAACGCACGCAGAACCTCTACTCATAATAATGCAGAAAGCGTTACAAAAGACCTTTTGTTAAAGGTCCAGCAGAACGAAAATAATTGTTCGTTCGAGGTCAGTTATTGTGCCGTATCCTCATCACTCTTATCAACATATCAGTGCCAACAAAACTTTATGTAGTCTGAGTCAGGAAGAGGCGAAATCGTCAAGCTTCTATTATCAAAGCCAAGCTATTTGAAAGACTTAGCAGACGAGCAACAGAGGATTGAGGCCTCAACGTCTCTTACTTCCAAATCCAACCTTTACGTGGGGAAATCAGCTTTCATTTGCTACAAACAGAAGCGCTCGTTTTCGATGACACAACGACAATGGGGCAATATTTTACTGCAGGACGAAACTATCTTGATTAACGGTCATCTGCCTGAATGTGTCTTTTCGACTCTCCAAAAATTTCAAAGGACCCGGAATGTCACCTTGCAATACACTGGGCTAGTTGGACTCTTATACGGCTATTAAGCTGTCCTTTTCGTTCAGATATGGGGCAGGTGGGTTTGGTAGCGTGAGCCCGAGCTTTACGTACCTCCCAGTAGTCAATGAGTATAAGGCGCTGGCGTTCCAAATCGTCCAACTATTAGAGGACATCGGCAATGATTCCATGCGAAAGGAAAGAGATTTTCTAATGGTGGAATCTCACCGGTTCGCCCTCAACTCTAAATACGTGGAGTTGATTGAGCTCTGTTTCAATAACCTGATCGAGTTGTACTATGCAAAGAGAGCCTCGCCGAATGATACGGATTCAAATGGTCGTTCAATCATGCATGTTATAATACATTTATTGGTAGGTGTTTGATTATTGAAGCCTTTCACCACGGCTTTTTAAGCCTCCACTGCTAACTAATCAAGCACACATGTGTTATGCTTGTTGAGGACCGTCAAAATAGAAAGAAAATGGATAACCTATTTTTAAATGTCATAAATTGGTTTATTTCAGTCGGTGTCCCTGCTATGAGGCATGACAAATATGGGCGGTGAGTACATCCAATGCCGAAGGTGCATAGGGAGACTAATGAAAGTCTTTGAAAGTTCTTCAGTTGTGCCATTGCTTGGACCCTTCCTAATAAAATCAAGTTCAACTGCTCTCCTCAATACAGTATGGTCAACAGACCCTGAAGCACATGTAACAATCGGTAAACAATCGCAATTTTCTGTATTTGATCTCCCCAAGTTATTCTAGTCATCATCTGCCCTTATGGAAGGTAAGCTATTGTTGCAGTCCTTTTAACTGGTAATTTTCAGTAACCTGAAAATAGCGTGCGCGTGCGGTGAATTGAGCTCCGCAGTCATTTTGGGAGATGACAGGTTGGCCAAAGAACTTATTAGAAAGTATCCATCCACTCTCCATGAAGTTAATTGCTTCCAACAGACGCCTCTTCATCTCTCAATTCTGAATGAACGGGGCACTCAAACATTGATAGATTCAGGAGACCAATCTATTTTCGATGCTGAAGATAACATGGGAGATACACCAATCGACTATGCGTTATTCAATCGGGAAGTCGGGACTGTGCGCATGTTTCTAAGATCGTATTGTGCACTGTCTAATAGTCACATCATCAGAGCGTCATATTTGAAGCCCATCATAACAGAACTCATTGATGCATTAAAGGAGCGTCGAGATTGCCTCAAATCCCTTGCCAGCAAGCGTCTGCCATGTGATGAAGCAGAGGCTCTAGGAGTTTTTGACAGCAAGGTGTTGGATTACAATGCTTCAATAATTCAGAAAAGGTTGAAAGAGCGATCTGTGTATATCCCTAACAGAATTAAAGTGAGTGGATCATTGTCTAGGATAAAGTCAGTATATCACGGGACTGCGTTTGTGCCGACTTTGGATTATTTGTGGATAATGGAATTTCGTGATATCAACGTGGTGGATGACCAAGGAACACCGCCGATTTTAACAGGGCCATGGATTCGTTATTTCACACGAGAGTGGTTCGACCGAATCGATTGGTTTGTTCAGCACGGAGCAAATCTCTGGACCCCGTACAAACCCTTTAACAAATATGACGATAATGACCAGCACAGCACGGTGACGCCAGCACATTTCATTTTCGCTGAAATTGGGAACTGGTGGTTCAATAAGATCGAAGAAATCAATTTTGACACGACTGGTCGTTTCAACGACACTCTTTTGACTCAAAGCCCGGGAGACGGATGCGTTTGTGGGTGTTCAATAAAAGGCTGCACTCCTTTTGTTTCATTTCTAAAAGCAATCTGCCCTGACCCACAATATTCATGGGCATTTTATACTGGCTATGAAACGATCAAAGAGAGCTTCCACGGAAAAATATCGGAATCAACACAGAGATTGATCCTTATCTCAGATCTATTTGTGAGTTTCCTTGTCAAAATTCGACCCAAACTATCGACAACACATTATGTGGAAGCTATCTCGGTTCTCACATTTGGGGCGTTGGATCTCCAACACACATGCTGCGAAATTAACTGTAGTGTTAAACCCAATCACCATCGGTTTCGTTGCGAGGATGCTGAAGATGTTGACGAAATCAACGGCGAGCAATCACCCTTACTTGAATTACACAACAAACTCGTAACGGAATTTATCGAAACCTTCAACTGGGACTGCGGTGGGAAGCCCCTAGGTATCGCGGATCCAAATAAGTTTTGGAAACAAATTTGGAAAGAAAGAATTCGTGAAGTTCTCACAGAGCTAGATGATAATGATCTGAGCCAAGAGGAGCGACTAAAAGCTGAAAGCATCGGAGTGAGGTGGAATCAGTCAGATGCAACAACCGGAGGACATCGATTTGTGGACTTTGAATCGTTCAGACAACGATTAGACAAAATCATGAACCAAGAATAAAAGGTTAATAAATTCAAATTTAATATTTTTTCTTTTTTTTAATTACCAAACATATCTTCAAGCGCTATTACATGCGAGAAATTGTGGACTAAACGGATAGTCGATATAACCTCGTTTCAACCCAGGAGTGTAAAAGTAAGTGCGCTCGTACTTTTCCAACCCAATTCCTGACTGGATTCGGAAGATGAGATCAGGATTGGCGACGAAATATCGGCCAAACGCAATAGCAACGTCAAAAGACTTGTACGTTTCGTCAACTGCTTCCTTGGCTGACTCGGGGGTAAATCCTCCGGCTAATACTATTGGTGTAGCATTGTCCCACAACTCAACCATCCACTTGACTGTTCTCTGCCCACCGCATTCGGCGTCATCGTTGCCTCGGATTCTCGCCTCGATGAGGTGCAGATATGCTAGCCCCATAGGCTTCAACTGCTCTGTAAGATATTGAAATGTTGGCTCAGGTTTTTCCATCAGCATGCCAATGAAGTCGCTGTATGGACTAAGCCGCATTGCCGTTTTATCCGCACCGATTTCCGTAACAACGGCTTTGGTAACTTCAATATGAAATCGAGCACGATTCTCGATTGTTCCTCCCCACTTGTCTGTCCGTTTGTTGCAAGTGTCTTGGAGAAACTGGTCTGGTAGGTAGCCGTTGGCACCATGAATCTCGACACCATCGAATCCCGCCATGATAGAGTTCCGTGCAGCCATCACATAATCCTTAATTGTTTGTAATATTTCATCCTCAGTCATTTCTACAGGCGTCGCGTGGCTGGAGTCCACTGGGGTTGCACTGCTTGAGTAGAGGCGAGAGCCTACACTCTCCAAGACTTTGGGGTCTCCTGCACGACCCTGGTGCCATAGCTGGCAAAATATCTTGCAGCTCTTCTTGTGGACGGCGTCTGTTATTCTTTTCCAAGCAGATATTTGAGAGTCGGACCAAATGCCAGGTGCATTCCTCACGCCTGCTGCACTGCGAGAGATGATGGTAGCTTCGCTAATGATAAGCGTTCCAGGCACGCAACAGCGTTGTTCATAGTATTCTGCAAATAGTTTGAGCATTTAGACACCTGCGACAGGTAAGGATGGATGAATATTTACCTTGAGTCATGCTCGTAGGAGCCCAGTCATCGTCGCAGCGGTATCTGGTCAATGGTGCCATAACAATTCGGTGACCTAAATCTGCCGATCCTACGGCTAGGGGCTTAAACAGGTTGCTCATTTTGACAGACCCTGCAATGGTTGGGCAAGGGTTGGTTGGTAACAATGATTCCTGCCAGATAGCTTGTATGTTTTGCTCGTCGCCACTAAATAAGCAGTGGTGAGCAGGGGTTTCTCAGCATCCAATTACTAGGACAAGGCACAAGAAAAATGGAGAAGGCCCGGAGAGGAGACGTAAATAGGCCAGATTAATATTCCAAAACATCCCCACCAAAAATTGATAGTTTTGTACAATTTTGCATTTGATGGAGTTCGTGGGCTCGTGTCATTAGTCGCACGTAATGATCGGTTGGAAACTTGCCGATGGGGGCCAAGCTAGTGGAGAATGCCATGCTCGTTTGGTAAATCACTGTCCCGGCTGAGTCTACCCGATTATGGGTCTCAATTCCCGGCCCAAACCCAATTGCTGTTTGGAGGGAGGTTCAAGATGCGATCCGCAACAATTTCTTCGTCATCATTCTAGGGCGCATGCGGGGATGCTCACCAGACTTCAAATTTCTTCACTACTTGTTCTGGTCCTCGGGAAGATGAACGTGAGGGAAAGAGAACTAAGTTAGATCCGAATTCTACGCTAAAATTCACCATGGCCGTGTCTGAGGTGCAGGAACGCCACCCGTTGGGCATCACGCAGGAGGAGAAATCTGATGCGCCACAAGACGGGCCAGAGTCCAGACACGAGACGGAAGACAGCAGCGATGCTGAGAGTATTGGGGGCCAACGCAATACCATGTCGAGTAAGCGGCTCTTCTTGGCCATCTCAACACTATCGATATGTCTTTTCGTCTCCTTCATTGATCAAACGAGTGTTTCCACCGCAACGCCAGCCATCGCCGGAGAACTCGACACGGGTACATCAACGCCATGGATTGGAGCCTCCTTCCTAATAGCGTCAACCGCTTTCCAACTTATCAATGGTCGCCTGTCGGATATTTTTGGAAGAAAAAATCTCTTACTGATCTGTCTTGTCCTCCTTGGAGTGGGTGATCTCGCTTGCGGCTTCTCCCAAACCTCAGAACAATTGTTTGCATTTCGGTCAATTGCCGGTATTGGAGGAGGTGGCATCAACAGTCTGGTCATGATCATTGTTAGCGACATCACCACGCTTCAGAATCGAGGAAAATATCAAGGTCAGGATTAAATCATTATGCTTTATCAAGAATTTTTACTAACATATAATTAGGTCTGCTTGGTGTCATAATTGCACTAGCAAATGGCGTTGGGCCATTTCTTGGCGGTGTTGTAGTAGATTCGTCTACATGGCGCTGGGTCTTTTGGATGATTCCCGTAATCACCTTACCTACCACTGCAGTGATTTGGTTGTGCTTGCCTCTCAAACATAGACCTGGAGATTACATGGCCAAGATGAGAAGAATTGATTATGGCGGCATAGCTTTGAATATTGCGTCCACCTTACTGGTCTTGATTCCGCTGTCTGGGGGCGGTGTGACCTATTCCTGGAATTCACCGTTCTTCATTGCGACTCTAACAATTGGTGTGGTTGTTGGAGTTCTCTTTGTGCTTCACCAATGGAAACTTGCGCCGCTCCCTATTATGCCTCTTCGACTCTATCAAGCACCCCACTGCTCTGCCCTATACGCGCAGACTTTTCTAACAGGCTTGGCGTATTTTGGCAATTTTTTCTATCTGCCTATTTATTTCCAAACTATTCTCAAATATTCAGCCTTGGAGTCCGGAGCGCTGATGCTCCCCGTTGTCATATCGACATCAATTACATCCATTGCCTCGGGCCAATACATGAGTTGGGTTGGGAGCTATATGCACTGCATACTCTTAGGATTTGCCCTTTGGACGCTTGGAAATGGATTGACGATCATATTCGACGAGAATACTAAATTGGGACCTCTGATTGGTATTCTCATTGTTGAAGGAGCTGGCATTGGGCTTACTCTCCAACCCACGCTTGTTGGCATGTATGCCAACAGTCGCAGTGAAGACCGAGCGGTTACTACCGGCTTACGCAACTTTATCAGAACTATTGGTGGTTCATTTGGTCTCGTATTATCAGGTCTGATCCTATCTAATACTCTTAGTCGCCGTCTGTCAGGAACTCCCGGCATCTCGGACAACTTGATCACTGAGCTCTCGTCTTCAACATATGATCTTGATAGCCTTGATGTTTCAAAGGCGGACAAGAAAAAGATTCTAAACGTGTACATGGCTGGGCTACAGTACATCTTCATTTTCTACACTGCTTGCTCTGGTTTAAGTTTATTACTCACATGTCTAGTTGGTAACACCAGCCTCAAGGCACCGAAACCATCGGATGCGTCTTTAGAAGGGACACAGGAAAGCGATACATCGGTTGGAGATGCTACAAACGAAGAAAGTTTAGGCGGAAAGATGGAGTTGATTCAAATGGAGGAGGGGACCAAAGAGAATCTCCAAGCTACGAAAAGCAAGGCAACGAATGATGAGGAGATCTCGCAATTACGTAAATGACTCAAATAAGATAGAAATACAAATCATTTAGATTATGCACATCACGATGGCTATTCCTGCATGACGCTATTTTTGATCAATTGCTCTTTCTGTGATGCCTATTACAACCCTCCCGAAACATAAAACCCCCGCTTTCAACAAGCATAATTCGTACAGACATAGCCTCCGTCCTCGGCCAACTGCGTTACGAGGGGTAAAAATCCCTGCCTTCGCACTGGGCAAACCCCTTATCGTCGGACACGGGTCCATTTGGCCCGATGCTAATCCCGGCCCCGCAGCCAAGCAGACCAATCCCGAATGGTTGATTATGATGGTAGCACAGGGTGGAACTCGAGATAAGATCGGCGGCCAAGATCCCAATCGGCCCCCATCGGCAAATACTGCCATATCTTGCTGATAAGCGATTGTGCCATTCTGCTGCTTGTCGGCTGCGGATTGCCCGTTGATGGGGCGTGTGAGCTAAAGCAAACTGCCGGATGTAGCATCATAGCCACTATGTAGAAATATATCAAGGGACCTATTTTGCCTGTGAAGAAGAGGAAATTCCGAGATAACATTAATCACTGCAATTCAGAGATTTATCTTCTCCTCAACTTTCACCGAAACTTCAACATGCCTGAAGCTTACGCTGCTCATCCCGACTACGGGTTCCCCCGTGACTTTAAGGGCTATGGCGAAAAGGGTTTGCAAGGATTGAAGTGGCCCAACAATGCTAAGATTGCCGTTTCATTCGTCATCAATTATGAGGAGGTACGGCAACTCTCACCTTCTTACCCGGTAGTCAGATTTTAATATTATTTACAGGGTGGCGAGCGCTCGGTCCTGCACGGCGACGGTGTTGACGAAACAAATCTTCGTGAACACCCCAGTGTCGTTCGAGTAAATGAGCGTAGCTACAATGCCGAGTCAGAGTACGAGTATGGCTCAAGGGTTGGCTTCTGGCGTCTGTTCAAGATGTTCAATGAGCACAAGATGAAGTTTACTCTGTACGCCGTCGCTCAGGCTGTCGAGAAGCAACCCGAGGTTGCCACCCGTTGTGTGGAGGAGGGTCATGACGTTGCCTCCCATGCATACCGCTGGGTTGACCACCACGACTGGTCGATTGAGAAGGAGAAGGAGTATATCCGCAAGGGTATCACAACCCTCAAGAGCATGACTGGCTATGCACCCAAGGGATGGTACTATGGTCGTCCCTCGCCACACAGCCGTACCCTGATCCCTCAAGTATACGAGGAAATGGGTGAGGAGTTGGTATGGGCTAGCGACACCTATGCCGATGATGTACCTTACTGGACCGACCTGCCCCTCGAGCGAACCAAGGAGAACCCCAAAGGTTGCCTTATGGTTCCCTACAGCTACGACTGCAATGACTTCAAGTTCCACGTTGCTGGATCTGGCTTCCGAGACCCCAACGGTTTCCTCACCCACCTTAAGAACGCTTTTGACGTTTTGTACGAGGAAGGAGAGGCCGGAGAGCCCAAGATGATGACTATTGGCTTGCACTGCCGCATTATCGGTCGACCTGGTCGTTACAAGGCACTCAGAGACTTTGTGGAGTACATTGAGAAGAAGGAGGGAGTGTGGGTTGCCACCAGGACAGAGATTGCCGAGGCTTTCAGAGAGCAGTTCCCTTACAAGAAGGGTCAGCTGGCATAAATATTTAAAATAGTCTAATAACAGTCACAATAATCTAAAAATTGTTAAAATTTGACTTTATTGCTTGCAGTCGTTTTCCTGGTGATAATTTCACTTTATGCTCAAGAAATTAGATAGAATTCATCATCTCGGAGCCCTCTGTCCCAAAGTGCCACTCATTCATATTAGTAGACTCGAAACCATCAACGCTTGGAACATCATGCAATGAATCAGCCCTGAAATTCATACTTGCGCCCAAATCTTGTGCATCCCATTGGTTTTCATGTGCTTGGGGGCACAAATCAGCTGAGCCGTCTCCCAGCATTTCATTCCACATGCGCCACCCTTGCCAGCCTCCTGGAGCCTCTTCATCGACCTCCATAAAGGCTTCTTTGACGGCATCTGAAACCAATTCACTCATTCCTGGCTTTAGATTGTCCTTTACATTGGGATCCTGTTGGTTATTCTGAATTTCGGTGTGTGTTGGACCAGATACACCTGGTGCTGCGCCAGACTTTCTCCTGGGCTTGGGCTGTTCTCCCACACCTTGGATATGAAATCCCGGTGCTTTGAAAGTTGAATCTGGTAGAACCAGCGTTTTGAAAAAGATTCCTGACAATGCATCAAAAATATCTCTATACTTCACAGCTCCTGCCCATTTCTCACCGAAAATTGTGAGACTCTGAGAACAAGCCTGCATTGCCTCGATGACATCGGATCCGAATAGCCCACGATGGCGCCAAAGGCAGTAAACTAATGTGAGACCAGCAACAAAGCAGCTGTGTAGAGATATCATGGTGTAGGTCAAGGTCTTTTGTTGGTTGAGCCGTTTGTAGGCAATGCAGACCGAGGCAGCAGAACGTGCTGTTGTGAGAAACCGGTCATCGGATGTATCTAGGGTGGGTAATAGAATTGTGAAAAGGGAAAGAATCGACTTTTGGTATTGCCTATATGCCACCAGTTAGCCCATCTCATACGACCTCTACATTAGGGCTTTTCAGCTTACAAATTATAAAAATCATGGGCATCGTAGTTGGCGCTCTCTGGGTCATACATCCAAGTAATGTTTTTGGCATCTTTTGGAAGTTGCGGGGTGGTTTGGATCCAATGTTCTAAGTCTCTTCGCATCCTTGCCATTTTCTCATCCAACCTGGCCCGTTCCTCTGGCGGGCCTGAAAAAACATCTTTGTCGACGCGAAAGACGGAGCGTTGTATTCGAGACTGGATTCTCTCTAGCTTTATGATGTGAATGAATGGTTCGATATTTGACCATGAAATACCACTGGAAGAGTTTGGAATATCTTCATGGGTAAGGTCCCTAAATTCTGGGCTCAAACTTGGCAACTATCCATCGTTAGCTTATGATCGTTTTTCGCCAAGCTCCACGTACTTCGACATCGATATCACGGTCGGCAATTGAGAATGCCCTTCCAAGGATAACACTAGTACCCCGATCCAATCCGTAACAAGCCCAAAAAGCTCGACGCCGGATTTCCAGATCGCGGGGACTGTGGTGGGTTGATCCAGGGCGACTCTCGCGATGCAAGCCTAGCTCAATGCAAAGCGAGACTGCGTAACGGACTTGACTCCATGCCCCCGCCCCATATGGTGACCGCTGCCCATGAAGACCCAAGAGAAGCAAAAATTGAGCTGTTCCCAAATTATGCTGCTCCAGGATATAATCCATAGGCTCGATCGCTGCCATGAGGTGCTTTTCTGAATCCACTCCGCACGGTGTTCTGGTCAGCTGAAGAAAGCGGGCCGCAATCGCATAGATGAGATGCATAATGCTTCGCTGCATAATCGTGAGAGCGCCTTGGCTATACTGAATTTCAAATAGAGCAGTATACTCTTTTCGATCAAGCAGCGGCCATCTTGTGTGGAGTCGATCGAAAAATGTTTTAAATAGCAATTTCGCTTGGTCGTAGGGTGGAAACTCAGACACCAGCTCACCATGCGAATTGACAAATGTGCTCGGTGTCATGTATGAATGAGGTATTTCAACCGGTGGCGGTGGCATTAATTCTGAGCCTAGGGGAATGTTTCGAGTCCTAGAACCTTTAAATATTGAAGTCTGAATCATTCGCGCAATTGCAGCTCCGGAGCTCTCTCCGAGATAAAATGGCTCGGGCGCAGTGTCCGTTGTACCCGAAGCGCGCAGGGAAAGATAAGCGACACCGTCGACGAGGGAAGTTGTCTCTTCCGTGTCAGCAGGCTCAGAGAAAGAGCTCTGCCTTGAGGAACGAGAGTCGGACCCGGGACGACATGCGATCCTCGGGCTCGTTTGGTCGCTGGTAACTTCCATCTTGGATGAATTGGCCTCGAAATGGTCTTCAGCGTAGGCGGGGAGGTGTGCTTCGAGGAATGCAATGCGCTCCTCTAGAGCATTTATGTATCTAATATCGGATTAGAGGCATTCTTTTCAGGAATGGGGTTCTCGGAATCCTACAGTGACTTGCCCCCAGGGTACTGTGGTCGGATTGGCCTTTCGTAGATGCACGGTGTGCCGGCCCGTTCGCAAGACTTGCACACAGGGTGGTTGCCATCGCACTGTTTCTCAAGTTAGAATTTGTACTATATTAACCCAAAACCTTGAATACGAACCCTCTGCTTTCGCCGGTTACAGCGTTTGCAAGCCAAAGAAACGCGAGTTTTTCGCGTCGGCTGGCCAGCCTTGGAGGCGGCCTTGTTGTCACCAGATGCCAACATACCCCTCTTTTAATGGGAATTGCGAGAAAACGGTTTTTGGATTATAAATTTACGAGAAATTCCTTAATTGTAGCGATCACGGAAGCGCGGGATGTCAAATACAGTCTAGCATTGACCCAAAGCCTAGTCAAACTCGAATTACAAGTCAGCTAACTTCCTCCGCTCGTAGCCAATCCCCCTCATTTTCTCAATTGGGTCACCAAAAACAGGCATAGAGATTCCAGGATCACATGCAAGCTCAAGCGGAGGTACTCACATTTAATAACAATTCGCCAAGACGTAGGATGGTACTGGAATCGTTGTGGAGCAAATCGTCCAGAACCAAAAAGTCAACAAACATCTAACGAGGAGACAAACATCAAGGTTTGGATTCGTCGGCAGTTTTGTTCCGACGAATGACGGGAATAAAGCAGGGTGGCGTGAGGAGAGATAAGTACGCCGGCACTGTTGATTGCCGGTCATGATAAGCATGACTGTTCTGGGCAATCCTAGACGCTACCTTACCCCGCAAAATTCGTTTATCAATCCCCACTCGAGCGCTCTTACAGCGCCCGCAAATGGGCTTGGCTCCGAAAGGGTTCAGGTCGTTGGCTGGTCCTCGGGGAGCGCTAATTGGGGAGCAAGGGAGCGTGGTCGGCCGGAAACCACCCGATGGGGGCGATAAGGCTGAGCAGCATGAACTGTATGATCTACACGGAGACGCATTTGAATAGAAATCATGGCATGCTTGGTTGCTCGTAACTTTATATCGAGTCAATTCCCATTACCACCTTGAATGCGAAAAACAGTCCGAAAATCGACAAGCATCGCGAAGCCGGAATAATTGCAAAAATGGGTCGGTTTCGGGTGCCGACTCGCGAGGAGATTGCGGCTCCATTCCAGTCCAAGGAAGCATTTGTCGATTTCGTCAAAGCACCAAGAGATGTCGATGGTCACCGAAGCATGGGGAGTGCGAGATGGTCGAACAAGGACTTGGATCCCACACCAGTCGAGCATCGAACGTGGACATGGTGAGCAATTCGTGAAAAGCTATTTTACAACACAGCATTAACAATGATACAGGTTTAACCTTCCATTGTATTGGTTCTCCAACCAATTTAGCTTGACTGGCTGGAATACTGGTTCATCCCTGGTTGCTGTGGGACTGGTAAGGAACTATCGAAAAAGAACTCATGGCTCAGATATTAACAACTATGCTATGCTAGACATGGCAGCAATCATTCATCTCATGCGTAATAGGAGCACTTCTCGCTTCTGTTGTTGTTGTATGCATGGCCAGGCCGGGTGCTAAATACCACATCGGATAGTGCGTAAAACCTAAATAATTAATCTGCGGTTGGCTGACTTACAAAAATAGTCCTGTTCTATGTCGATCGAGCATGGGAATGTATGGATCATTCTTTTTCATATTTATTCGAGCTATGGTGTGCATCATTTGGTACGGGTAAGTTATCACAACTCCAAAGCATGAGTTGAGTCATTCTAGCTAACAATAAATAGAATTCAAACTTACTACGGAGCGTCCATCTTGTCCGTCATGTTGAGATGCATCTTCGGAAGCTCTTGGGAAAATCTTCACAACTCCTTGGCTGCTAGCGCTGATGTTTCATCCAAACTTCTCCTGGCATTCTTCATCGTCTGGATCCTAGAGTTTCCATTCGTACGTTTTCCATATCATGTCTCTTTGAGGGCCATCGCTAATTCCGCATAGATGTGGGTTCATCCGAGACATATTCACTACATCTTCACTGTGAAGGGATTCACAATGCCAATTGCTGCCTTTGCCATTTTTGGATGGTGCATGGCCAACGGCGGCGGACTCAAGGCGATGGAGATGGCCTCGTCTTCCGGTGAGGCAACTGCAGCAACGACACCACTCGGATGGAGCGTAATGTCAGGTATCAATGTTATCATGGGAGGTCTGTCACCTATGCTTGTTAACCAACCTGACTTGGCCCGCTACTGTCAAAAGCCAAGAGATGCAGGATGGCTGCAGGGTGCGAGCGTCTTCGTCACCTCCGTCATCGTCTTTTTCCTCGGTCTTGCGTCCACCACTTCTATTGAGGGTGTATGGGGGGTGGCCTACTGGAACATTTGGGACTTGCTCGACGCTATTCTGGACCATCACTGGACACCTGGCGCACGAGCAGGTGTTTTCTTTCTCGGATTGGCATTCCTGTTGGGCGTTTTCACGACCAACTTTGGCGCCAACTCGATCCCATTCGGCGCAGATATGACGGGACTCTTTCCACGGTGGTTAACGATTCGACGAGGACAAGTCTTGTGCGCTATCCTCGGAATCGCAGTTGTTCCCTGGAAGCTCATCGCCAATGCATCCGCCTTCCTTTCTTTCCTGGGCAGCTACAACATTTTCATGGCCCCTTTGTGCGCGGTCATCATTGTCGATTACGCCTTCGTGCGAAAGGGAAACATCCATGTGCCATCTTGCTACGACGGAAGCAAGCATGGACTCTACTACCACTGGTCCGGTGTCAATTGGGTGGCCGCCATCGCATGGGTGCTAGGCACAACAATGGGTCTTCCAGGACTTATTGGACAGTATCAGCCCCAGGTCTTGACTGATGCTTCCCGGTACATGTACATGATGGGCTGGATCTTGACTTTCGTGACTGCTGCTGTCATCTACCTGATTGGATCGCTGTTTGTCAAATACCAAATCTTTCCCTCTGGTCGAGAGTCAACTGTTCCAGAGTGGGAGTGGCTGGCCAATGAAGGACGGGAGGGATTCTTTGAGGGCGAGCGTGAAGAGCGGGGTTCAATCTCAGCTCCTTCTACGCCTCCAGCATTAGATAATGAAGAGGTTCCGGTGGATAAAAAGGATTTGGCCTAGAGGGTTATTTGGCACTTCAAAAGGCTTGCTCAATATCAGACAGCATCTAGCTAGTTAATATGAATTAATTGATTGAACCAAATAGGAATCCATTAACAACAAGAAGAACAGTTTGTCTTAAATCATCTGGAAACCCTTGTCTAATACGAGCGATAATATTTTCTTCTCTATCTCTTCCCTCCTCGCCTCAAAATCCCGCTATTTCATATTCATAAACTCTCCTGGTACGGCAACTGGGATAAAATGACTAGGAACCTGTACGTTGTGTTCCTTGCCTGCATTGCTAGGAGATTGTTCGGTTGTCCAGGAAGTTGCCTCCCAGCCTTCATGTATATTTGGATCATCTCTGGGAAGCTTGCGGCAGACGTACTTTGCATTACCATCAGCTCCCTGGTAGAAGATCCAAAGCCTGACCTTTGCAGTAATAATGTAGGGTTGGCAGTTCTCAGCGGCCAGAGGGAGAGAATCATGACGCTCTTCTTTGATGATCTGGCTCGCAATTGGTTCTGCCTTTGGTTCTTCCTTTGGTTCCGTCTCAAACTCTGCAGAGGACATGAAACGCGACGCAATCGACCATCTAGAGCGTGACGCGATACTGGACTCGAAGGCTGGCGGACGCGCTACTCTACCTGCACGCGCCTCCTCTGTTACCGGAGGGAAGCACTCTCTCTTTCTGATAAAGTCTGCGAATGAACCAGAGCCAGCATATCTCATGCACGCATAACTGAGAACTCCATGGTCGAAATAAAACACGAATAGATACTGCTCGCGGTCCACATCCATGACAATAGGCACAACGTTGGTAACGTGCTTGGGCAAGTCGAAAGTTTGGGACTGCCATCGGAAGCCTTGATCTTTGTTAGGCACTCTCGTTGAGGCCGCTTCAGAGGCAAACGTCCGTTCTTCAATCATATACAGTGAAAGCAAATTCTTGGTCTTGTCTTTGTGTTGGCTCAAAGTCATCAGCACGATGTATTTGACAACGTAGCCAATGGTAAACGAGTGGACCGGAATGTTCGATTCCTGGGAAGGCCAAGTGCCAATATCCAGGATGCTCGGGCTCATAATAGTGCGTAAAGTTTGTTCATTGTCTTTTCTAATGTCATTTGTAGTAGGCAGCTTGTATGAGTCCTGGCCGTGTTTCTGTGAGCGGTACTTGATGCTAACGGTGCCGTCGCAATTGTCCATGGCAATTGCAGCCACAGGAGCAGAATTGCGCTCTCCATAATTGCGGCTGGCTTCTGGCCTCATCATCGATATGGGCGACAAATGGATTGCGCGAGATAGTCCGAATGATGAGCCTCTGAACAGACTCTCGAATGTCTGTATCTGGGCGAGGTGGATGCCAGGGCTCCATCGCGTAAACTCGGCGTTGACGTTCTGCTCAACGATCAGACTGTTCATCAAGATTGAACTTGAGGCACTGGAATACGCCAGGACAGGCGGGAGCTGGACTCCATTTGCGGCTGTGGGCGGAGGTATTCTGTTTGGCACTGCAATTGGAGTGGGAAGGGCTTTGTTGCCTTGGCTGCTGTTGGGACAATCCAGAGTCCAAAATTGAAGTCTTGGAGGAGAGTTCTGCATGGCACTTTGCCATTGGAGCAGAACGATTGTTGTGGTTGACTCGTGATGACTCTTTGAGGAGAGACCCATTGTGTGAATTAGTTTAGTCGTAGTTGGATGAATGTCAGACTATCGGAGGATGACAATGCGATTATAAATAGCCAGCACCCTCTCAAATGAAATGAGTCCAGTTATCAAATTATAATAATTGCAATACTTGTGTCAAGATGATTCGCTCCAGCCGACAGGCAGCAGTCGTGCCAAAACGTGTCAGATCTAACTAACCTGGGTGCCTTGACCCTGACGCGATGTCCCAATTCGCGCCGAAAACGAGGCTTAGCGTCTACTGCGCCACTTAACGTCAGTGCCTGGGGCACTAATATCTGTACACCCTCATGCAATCAAAGACATTTCATTGATTACGTAATGCCGCACGAAGATGCTTGTTGAGGTTGAGCATTGAACAATTGAAGCAACTAGAGATAGGAGATTGGTCTTCTGAGGATTAAGATATCATATTTACTCTATTCCATCAGCCCAATAATTTTTCAATGCTTTGTGCATAAAAATGACGATGGCATCTCCGAATCCAGACCTCACTTACCCCACACAACACTCAATAACCGGAATACTATTGACCACATGACTGATGAAGATATGTCACATAATACCTCTTTAAAGAGAGACATTTCATATATTAGGTGGGTAGCAATAAGATAAACTTCAGGGCTATTGATGGATATTAGGATAATTATACATCCCATTTATTCATCCTGATGGGATCGAGATTGAAACACTGCTATCAATATGAGCTGCTCCAGTGAACAGGCGGCAGCCAGTTCCAAACGTGTCAGGTCTAATTTGACGCGAACAATGCACGCGGGTGAAAGAACAGGAAATCTCACTTGACTTGCGCCAACTGCGCCACAGCTAATGCCTTGGGCACAAGTATCTCCGGCCTTTGTTCAATCAAAGTCTTCATGGTACTTATGTGATGACAGCTGAAGACCTTAACAAGACAGGCAAGCTATTTTATTCTTTGTCATAAGCGTTGGCAAAAAAAGAAATACTTTCATATAGACCGGATGTTCTAAGACCAATCTTTTTTCTTTCTGTTCGGTGACTATGTTCTGTGTTATGGGCTCATTATGGGCTCATTTGAATTGATCCAATTTGCTGTCTGTGCAGACAACTATACAATGCCTAGCATGAACAACCCTCAGTTTCCGTCCCCGGTTGAGGCATCGATGGTGGAAAAGCGTGTGCCGATGTTCGATATGGGATAATTCGCAGGTATTTTCGTGATTGACGAGCGTCTATATAATGGACAAGTTTACTCTGCTCTTGGATGCCGTCAATCCATTCCCACAGGCAACACAATCTTTACGCTAACATGAAACAAAAGAACAGAAAGTTCGACAAGAGGGTCCGTGATAAATATAAATGCATGTGCTGAAAGAGAATCAGGAGGCTTACCAACTTATACTCGCATTTTGAAGAGTGTGGAGGGCTGCTGGTACATAAGCACAACCCCCTCTATATTTGTAAATGCGTTTACAAGACCCCAGATTACCGTAGCATGGTTACACATCTGATCCAGTTCGTCTTACCCCGTCCTGGAGAAGCTAGCTTGGTCAATAAGTAAATTCTTTTCAGAGAGTGGTGAGATACTTTAAGGCACTGTAGTTAGGAAGTCCTTGTAGTGAGAGCCGGATATGATAAAGGAACAATGGAGGACTATAAACTCTTCACAGTATCTGGTTACCCGGTATAACTTACAACTCATGTTTTCATAAATAATCGAAGTTGGTGGTCCTCGTTGATCTCTTTTAGTTTGCACAACACTCTGTGATAGCTAGTGATTTACATTTGCAATTATGCACTCAATAAGCCTGTAAGGAATAAACTTATAAGAACGTCTGTGCCCGTTTTAACACGCCAAGAGATCTATAAAGGCTTCGCGCAAAGCCTTCTTGGCGGATGGTGTTGGGGTACATAGAGCTGGGTTATCGTGGAAAGTAGGTACAAATCATTATGACATTAAATATATGTGCGTTACGAGTCAATCTAAGTATATTCCACATATTCTAATCCTTCTGCACATGCATTAGTCCTCTATCAACAAACAATTCCTGGTGTACAGGGCAGTGTAGCTTTGGATCGGTCCAGTCGAGCTTTCACAGGTTATTTAGTAGGAAGGGCTTTTTATCTTCAAATTTCTCTAAATTTGATATATTCTTTTTTTTTTTTTTTTTTTTTGAAGATGTTGGGTGATAGTTTGCTATTATTTAGGTTGAAGTGGGTTATACGCATTCATATAAACCTCAATCTTGCCGGTGTTGGTTTTGCGGGTTTTGATGTATATCAGGTCTGGCTGAGGCTGGCCCGAACAGTGTGCCACAACCCATCGCCCGTCGTCCTCGGGAGCAAAGCCGGTACCAACATCAATCAGCCGCTTCTTCCATTTTGATTCCCCGGAACATGCGTGCACTTCAGTTGTCCCCGTACTAGTATTCCTTGTCTTTATATAATACAAGTCTTCAAATTCGCTATTGGCGCTGGGTGCGAAACACCAAGTCCCGTTGTCCTCGGGGACGAAGTCGGTAATTGTCTTTTGTAAGACTGATTGGTAATTCGAGGACTTTGTAGCAACATAATACTCTATCATACCCTCGCTTGTCTTTCGTGTCTTGATGTAGACAAGATCCCCCTTGGAGGTCATTGTCCAGGTGCCATTTTCTTCTTGACTAAACCAGGTTCCGGTATGTAGGGCGAAGTGCTGATAACGTGAAGCAGCGGTGGCAACGTGGACCTCAATTCTGGCACTGCCAGTATTGCGAGTTTTGATGTAAACCAAATCAGCCTTTCCATCTCCGGTCCAGTCCCGCAACAGCCAGGTTCCATTGTCTTCGACCGCAAACGCGGTTCCAGTTGCAAGAAAGTGACGTCGAAAACCGGATTCTTTACTCGCCCCATGGACCTCGATTCTACCGGTACCAGTGTTCCGGGTCTTGATGTAGGCCAGATCTGGAATTCCATTCCCAGTAAGATCGGCAAATGTCCAAATACCATTTTCCTCTGCGTGGAAGGTGGTGCCATCGGCGAATACCTCATTTTGGTAGGCGATGTCTCTGGGGAATTGCTGCAGACGGACTTGTAGTTCTTGGATAGAATCATAGTCTTGGAGACCCTCAATCAGTGATTTTACTGCCATTTTAACTCCAAGAAAGATCGAGTTTTTGTTATTCGCAATGCTGGTTATGATTGCTTCAACTTCTGCTGAATTTCGCTTGGATAGCTGCATCATTTGAGAATTCGAAGCAAGAGTATTGTTGATGTATGCTACAAAGTCCCGTCGAGCAATTTCATCAAGCCGGAGCTTGGGTGTTCTTTTAAAGGCGCTCTCAAACACCTTCAAGGGTCTGCTGGATAGAATTGCTTTGCAATTTGGCGTTTCTGTAGTGGTTTTGAAAAGATCAACCAATTCGCTCATGCCAGAATCCTCAACCTCGAATTCGTCCAACCCGTCAATCAAAAGAGCGATTTTCATCGGCATGTGAGCTTGGTTTAAACGATGAAACACACGTTTGAGTAGACGGGGCGTGGGAAACCCTGTCCAATCGACATCGGTCTCATATCTGTCTTGGAACAAAATTGGACCCAGGTCCGGGTTTTCTTTCAGTGCTTGAAAGATTACTGATCTGAAGAGACCTTCTTGGGTCTTTTCTTGAGGGCCTCCTGTTCTAGAGGCGTAATAGGATGCAAGCAGAACTGGTTTCCCATCTGCCCAACTTTCGAGCGCCGCAATAGTTCGCCTATCCTGACTCAAAAACTTAATCAAAGTTGACTTTCCAGAGCCAGCTTTGCCACTTATCCAATACAGGCCGCTTCCCTTAGCCCCCAGCCAGTCGCCAAGACCCGGCCAAAGAGCACCATGATCATCAAAAGGGTCATATATCCATTCGAATGTGTCTTCACAATGATCACTAATAGCTTCGCAGCGGTCATCTATGCCTTCAAAACACAACCGACTTTTGATCTTGCTTAAAACAGACTCTTCGTGAGTTTTTGGTGGTTGACCAAACTTCAGTTTGATCTCATCAAGGCTCGAGCGGATGACGGAATCCAAATCCTGCTTGCTGTCGAGTATAGCCTCCATAATCAACCGTGTGTGGTCATCTAATGCTTGCAACGAGGCAGTTTTGGAGAGCGCGATCTTGGTTTCTTCATGCGTAAGAATTGAGACATGATGGCCGAGCTGAGTACGCATCTTCTCCAACCGAGCCACAATATCTTCAATTTCCCCATGCTTCCACATCGTTCTGGCTAGGACCCGAACACGTGCGATAAGTGGTGCATTTTCCTCCACGATGAGTTTTTCTAATTCGCGCAAAAGTGTGACGGCAATTTTGGTTGTCTGCGATGCGAGCTCCTGGACACTCTGAGGTGGGAAAGATTCTTAGTCTTGAATGAGGATACTCTGATGGAATAGGCGAAAACTGACCAGGAGAGCTTCACGATGGGAGGAGCTCGGGTTAGGCTCTGTTAAACCCCATTTGCTCACAGTGTCGCAATAAGACTTGAGGTTTTGCGAGATAACCCTTAGCTCATCTACAGATTGAACTGTGCCTGAGGCTTTAATCTCCCCTAAGGTTTCGTAGGCAGTTTTGGAGAAGTCAATAACAGCAAATATATTGACTGCCAGCCCTAAGGCACTGAGAGGATCCATAATGCACTGCGAGTAAGCAATAAGCTGATGGTTAGCCAGATCGCGCATGGTTGTTCCCTGTCTGCCTGAAATATCATGAGAAGATTACGAACATCACGTGACGAGGGTTGCAATGAAGGATTCGACATGGGTGCGGTCTTTTATCCATCTCTGTTTAGTGAATTTGCTGCGTTGCTTGAGCCAGCGAACTGAGCCATGCCTTTGCTCTATTTGGCTGATTGCTTCTGAGAATTGTCCTTTTGTGGGACAACTAGACTCGCAATTAGATCATGTGCCAAGCCTTCGCGACCTGACATGATTTGTCAAATCTCCTTGCACCCCATTTATCTTTTTCTGATGGCCAGCTCACGTTAAGCTCGCAAGGTTACCGTATCAAAGCTGGCGATTTCGGTCCTTTTTGCAATTCAGTTTCAAAGTTATGCAATGCCCACTCATGTTTTTTTTTTTTTGTTTGGAAGATGCAGATATTCCACCAGGTTTACTTTTGGGTGTTTTGGTATGACAAAGCTAAAGCCTCATTCCATGCGCATTAACTGCCTAATTATCTCTTGACGCTGAAGTGTTTCGGTCTCGCAGCGCAATGTTATTGTAAAGAAGAAAAAAACAATTCGCGTCACTATTTGAGATTTCAGATTTAAAATGGCTGGCTTGAGATGATTTGTGCAGACCACTTGCATAAACTGCTGAATAACTATCGCAACGACCCACTCCATCTCAACCTTGATGCACAAGTCGCCAGCCACCAACGCAGGGCGCACAGCCACTTCCTCGCACCATTCTCCGCCAGCTGTCTGCCACGTCGAAATTCACGACCAGGATTCGAACTCATTGACCACTCACTCTTGTGCCACCACTTCGCGTCGAGCTTGATTTTATGCAGTCATGGCTCCCCCTAAAACAAAGTAGGTGTTCTCCGATAAAGAGATCCATATATGGCTTTAACATGCCGTCGGCGTGAGGGTAAAATTGCATGGAAGCTAACGAACCCTGCAACCAGCTTTCCTGCAATCCGCGCCTGTATTTTTGACATGGATGGGCTTCTCATCGATTCCGAAGATAGAATCACTCTCAGCATCAACCAGGTCCTTGAAAAGTATGGAAGGCCTCCCGTTCCCAACTCGGTTCGAGCTCAGATGATGGGTGTCCCGAACTCAACAAATGGTGACCAGTTCCACAACTAGGCTAAGCTACTAATCTCTCGTGAACAATTCGCCCGTGAATCGAGAGAGAATATGCGGCAGAACTTCATGAGCTGCGAGCCGCTGCCTGGCGCAGAGAAGCTTTTGTCCAACCTCAGCCATGCGCATAACACGTCTGGGGACAAAGTCGGCTTGGCGTTGGCAACAAGCACCAAGAGTCAGACCTACGAATCGAAAATGTCAAGGCCAAAAACGAAAGGGCTTCTTGGTTTCTTTCAGTCCGACAGGCGGATTCTAGGTGATGATCCACGAGTCCGACCAGGCCGAGGGAAGCCAGCGCCTGACATGTACTTGATCGCGTTGGAATCGTTGAACTCGACATTAGCTTCTGGCGAAAAACCGATCATGCCCAACGAATGTTTGGTCTTCGAAGATAGCGTGATTGGGGTAGAGGCTGGAAGAAGGGCTGGGATGAGAGTTGTTTGGGTACCGCATCCAGATTTGGCGACTGAGTATGAAACGATGAAGAAGGAGGTGCTGGCTGGGAGGACAAAAGTGAACGAGATCACAGACGATTCGAAGGTAGGTGAGATTGATGATGGCTGGGCTGAAAGCATCCTGAGTCTAGAACATTTTAATTACGAGAAGTACGGTATAGACCTTCCATCTTAAAGTATTAAAACAAGTTTGCATTTCATAACAAAACCATCCATCTGTCATCATCCCATTAGAGCTGAAGTGGCTATGGCAATTCCTACTTCTCGAAAGCCTTGCCCGCTGTAATAAGCCCCACTCACAGCTTAAGCCCAAGCCAGAAGGCCGGAAGTTGTTTGTAGCCTGGTTGTCTATTCTGCTATAGGAGCTGTGGTTTCATAACATGAATTAATCAATCAAAACATCATGATAAATTCCCATACATGCACCTGCGGTATAATTGTTGAGCCGAAGCATTGCTTCACGGGTGGGTATGTTTATTTCGCAATCATATTTGCCCAGGAAACAGGCATCCATATGTTATTTTGTTTCATAGAAATAATCGTCACATTTTTCAACACATGATGGATCCACTGGGTGGACACAGCTTACATGACTCGAAGCAACGCGATGAGGCCCCATATCACCAGTGCCAACTTGTCAAGTGGCAAGGAAATTCTTCCAACTTGCTCTAATACAGTAGTTCAACAATCAGGGAAGCCTTTGGCATACATTAAAGGGAGATCTGAGATGCTGTACCATTCCTGACCGCCTAATAACTGAGTAGACTCGCGACTCCGCATGGGATCCACTCCGCTGGGTCAGCCATGTAGCCTCTCACAGTTAGAGCCAGATGAAGAGCTTGGGAAACGGAAGAATGTCTTAAATTTTTGCCTCGGCTAGCTAGACCCGTTTACCGCTCTTGTACACGCCAAGTAGTGAACCAACCTCCTGACCTCTCATATTTTGCAAGAGCTTTCCAAGGCCGCTCCCAGAGCCAACACGGTATCATGTCTCACGCGCTCACCAATATGGCACTGTACCAAATCAGAACGTCAACCCTCCATATCTCATAACGATACTTACTAGTTAATCACATTGCCTTGATGTTAGAGGGTTGTGTGGGCTCAGAGCCGCTTGAACGGGGGGGCAAAGCAGCCTGGATCAAGTGGGAGACCTTCTTGCTGAAGTCTCGCACAGTGGCCCAAAAATTCAAGGTCTTGAAAAGGGTCCTGCGGGACTCTCTTTTCCAATGGTAGTCCAGTAGTGAGTGTCGCAGTCAGGAGACAAGTCAGGGTTGTAATAATGTATGACTTCATGGTGCTTGGTTCGAGAAATTTGTTGGAAATATAATGCGCGGCGAGAAAATTAAGGCGGCTTATTGCTGACAGTGCGAATCATGTGACACAAGACCTGGGCAGCTTGCCTATTTATAAAAAAGAATCCAACTGTCTCATCGCGCAAAACACATGAGTAATTTCTGTGCCACTTTCTTACGATCAACGACTCGCTAAGGTCCGATCCAATCAATCCGGTCAACGAATTCATCACATAGCACTACAAATTGGCGTTCAAGACATATTGCGTATGTATCGGTTGACGGGGGCTCATCACAATATTTTAGGATTCTGGTTGGTTGAAAATCATGCCGTGTCTTACTTGTTGGCTGTCATCGCACGCCAGCGGCCCGAATTAAGTCTAAAGAGAAAAATTAGAGGCTTTTGATGCGGTCAGGGTGGGGTTTTACAGCACACAAAGGGTTAGGTATGAGTCGATCCTCGGTTGCTAGAGGAAACGCGGCACGCATACGGGATGAGCCTCTGCCACGATTTTCGACAGGGTATTTTTGTTCCAGAGCTGGCAGAAAGCACGGGCCCAACTTGATGCCAATTCGTAAAGGTTGGTTCTGCGCACAGCACCCGGATGGTATACATCCTTGGAAAAGAAACGATGAGAATTCGCAAGGCACCGGCCAGTTCCTGGTTTCTCTGGGCCACTAATAGGGCCTTTTCGCCACGGGCTTTCCTTTGGATCCAAAAAGATCCACGGCCTAAACTATTTAATCTCGATATTGACGCAGACAAAGTGGTTGAAGTAGGCTTTGTCAAAGAAATCCGAATGGCTATCAATCAAAAATAGATATATATCGCCGAATTGAAGGGAAAAGAGAGAATAAAGAATCGGAAAATTTTGCGGTTTGTTGTTTGTAGTTTCAGTCATGTCATGCCATTATTCTGGTGCGTTCCGGTAACGTCCAAGGTTTACTCCGTCATCCCACAGGAAAATTTGTGAGACGATGCTCAAGACAAGGTAAAATGGTATCTGGTACCTTTTAATTACCCTGCACTTGCTAGATACACGAAGTGTCTGTACTCGAAGTAGCCGTTACCAAAACTGGCGAAACCTAAATTCCCCATAAATACAACATAGCCACTAAATATAGTCACTAATCCGGGGTAAACTGACCAAAGAAAAAAATCCCTCAGTTCTTGCAGCAACGGCGGTGACACTGTAGAAGTTAGTATATTTAAGTCATTGACTCATGCCTAGGCTCGCCATCTTTTAAAGTGAATTTGCCTGCCTCCATATTCACTCCATCTCCAATGTGTATGCTGCATCTCCCAAACACCACATTACTTATTCAATCCCCTCCGAGATATCAACCTAAGATGGACATTCTAAAATCCCCCCCAGCCGTTCGTGCCACACCCAACACAACATCCTCATCAAGCGGCTCCAATGTACTATCGGTTGGATTGGGGATCGGGCTAATCTGCGTGCTCATCCTAACTTTTTACATGACGAAGTACCGCCTCCTCTGCTGCTTTGTTCCCCTCATGCCACGATCCGCGAAAACCTCTACCGAAATTTTAACTGCCGAGGCCGTCCAAAGTATACCCACAGTTATATATGTCGCACCTCCCTCGCCTCAGTATTCGTTATCGACTGATAATGTCGAATGGGCACATAATCAATCTTGCAGCATATGTACAGATAATTTCAACCATGGCACCATCATGAGACAACTACCTTGTGCTCATAGGTTCCACAAAAGATGCATTGATCCATGGCTGCTGAGGCGGTCAGCGACTTGTCCTTTATGGTCTGTATCCTAATCAAATTGAAATTGAGTCGTTTATTGTTGCTAAACTTTAGGTCTCTAAAGCCGCAATGACGTTTCCACAAAGCCCCAATCAAGCAGGTACCGGGACCTCCGCCTTCTGGAGCAAACAAGATGCATTTTTGGCGATGCATCTCAGATCCCAAGATTTCTAGTTAAGTGGGCATAACCAAATAAATCTACCCAAGGGCCTAATTCAGGCGATAGATGAATCGAGACTTTTTATATCATAGAATGGGTGGCCCATCGCCCGCTCAGAGCCCGCCCTTTCTTGCGCTTCCGAGTCACCCTCGGCCGGCACTATTACGACCCATCACAGAAGGCTTCGATGAAGAAGCATCCATCGGCGGCCGGGCAGGCTCTTGAGACATCAGGTCTATTGACATTGAAGATGGGAACGAAAAATTGACAATGAGTAAGGCAAGATGAATGCGAGAATCTTCTGGGAGTGAGTAGAGTTGGTTTCATGCTCTCTCCCGCCTCTCCGCCCTCAAAGCCGGGAACAAAAAAAAGACACTCTCATATTTAGCGCCTTCTGGGTTCTTGAAAGATTTTAGATATTACGAAAACTGAAAAAAAAAAGAATTAAATAAATAAAAAACTGTTCTCTTCTCAGCTGTCAATACTGTAGAATTTGCGATTATGCTAAGATAAAGTCTAATGTTAAATAATACAGGCAAGTCAAATAAGGATGCCCATAGAGACAGACGATTTATCACAGAGAGGTTCGGATGAGCAACCGCTTGATCAAGGCATGACTTAAATGGCACTCCTGTCATGCTGCCCGACAAGCTGCTCATTTGGCAACATAATGGCTCGATCCAATTCATATGGTAGGCCTCTGTGGCGGCCCCGGATCATCACAGCGCATAAGATGAGCTTACTGAATGTAGTCAACTCGCCAGCCAATGAAGTCATAAGGGTTGGATATCCGAGGCTTAATCCAACGTTGGCACTGACGAAAGATCAATGATTAGCGAATGCTATCTTGAAGGGCTGGGGAGTCCTTACTATGCTGATGTAACCTCAAAAAGAATAGGGAAAACAGCAATGGCCTGCAAACAGTCAGTATATGATACGAGGAGAGAAATTTGAAATGAAGGTAGACCTACTGGATCAGAGGTATCTTCAATTCTGTCCGCCTCCGCGATGCAAATGAGAAAGGTACCAAGAAAGATATACCACAAATCGAAGCTTAGTTGATTCCGTGCATGGGTCAAGAGGTAAGATGAACCCTTTTCCTCATTAAGTGGGGTTTCGCTCTCATATATTCCCAACGATTTCTCTTCATACGTGTTTGATGCGCGTATACTGACCGCAATGGGAAAAATAGAAATGTACATCATAATGAGCAAGCTGAACTGGACTGCAGGATTGACATTAGCCAAATTAAAGGTCGCGGTGCCCGTATGGCGCGCTGAAGCGGCTTGAAAGATGGAGGCTAATATCCGCTGCCCGACTGGTAAAGCTGAAACCTCAGGGTTATGTAAATCGAGGAGAAGAATGAGTAGTACATCGATAAAATTGAGGATAAAAATGATTCCAAATAGGATCCACGTCGGTTGACTGGGGAAGAGGAGAGTATAGCATCGGCGTGGGTGGTTCAAGAGGAATGAAAGAGGTTCCTGGATGGAAGCGTTCTTGGGCGAGAGTTTCGAGATGGTCCAAATAATAAGACGAAGGAAGACGGGGTACAATGTGTTACCAGCAAAGGCAAGGAAACTAAGTAGAATCATCGGCCAGGCGGCATCGCGGAAGGAGATCATGGAGTCTGGGGTAAGAGTGAAACCCAGGTTATCTACCATGGTCTGAGCAGAGTAAAAAGCCCTGAACATGCAACAATAAGGTACCGCTCGTCAAGCAACAGGAAGATCACTTACCACCAGTTCATATCCTGACCAATATCTTGAAGGTAGGCTTTGTACTTGGGACTGGTGTATTGTATCCAGCCAACTAACCCGATGGCTCCAAAAATATGGATGCCAAAGAAGTATCCTACGTTTGGTGATTAGCTCTCGCAAATGCAGGGTGTAACTCGAGATGCGACATACCAAAGACGATTTTAAGGAGAAGTTTCAAGCTGCGATACTCAATTCCGCCCAATCTCTCGCGATCAAGTTCGGTAAGGCCGTGGAATTGCGAATTGCGACCGACAGTAGCGTGTCGGGAGAGGGAGATGGAAAGTAGGTCGTCATTTGCTGGTCTAGATTGGCGCGACATTACAGATGCAGAACGTCGTCGCTCAGCACTCGAACCAAGAACGAATACTGACGAAGCAGCTGTGGTGATACGATCCATCGCCAGGGATTCTGATATTATCGTAGACCCTTCAATCCGGCGCCGTCGGACAGTGTTTTCGGAGGAACTAGGGCCATAGGTATGCTCCATATACGCATCTGGATCATTCAGCTCAAATCCAATCTGACCATGACTAAGCGGACTGACACTCACCATCTGGTATCTTTTCCAAGTCGTCGTTTTCAACCTCGGAGAGAGGAACGCCTGCGAGTACTTAGCGGAACTGGACATGCAAACAGCCAGGTGCAGCAGTACCTCTATCACGATCGCGTGGCCCTGGGACGTAAAGCGTGGCATCTTTTCGGGGGTGATTCTCTGTGGAAGGGTCAAAGACGATGTGAGTGCCTAATTTCTTCGGAGTATCCTTGGTGTCAGTGCTTTGGGTAGCGTCATGCGCTGTAGTATGGGCGTCAACGGTCGCATCGTTCTCATGGTTCGCTGAGGTCCTGTGTTGAGTAGCTTCAACATCAGGCGGGTTGTTGGGGTCTATCTCCTGCGATCGGCGACGGCCGAGTAGTTCGGGACCTATGCCCCATTTCATCATCAGCACACACGAACCATTTGGAGAATGCAAATTGGACACGCTGACCCTTCTTCTGCAAGTGTTTCCGGAACCAAATGAGACGGACGAGAACAACAAACGCATTAATGAAGCCCATGTTGGTGAACATGGGAATAAAGTAGATGTACAGCTGTTGGTATGTTTTCAGATCTTTAACGTCAATGCTATCGTGCGCGCATCGCTTGCCGTCAGTAGAGATCATACGCATGTCCTTGAGAGGGATGTGCCTACGTATTTAGACCGGATTCTGTGGAGGCGCTGGCTCCAAAGAAGTACGCATCTACGGCTCTCATATTCCCCTGGGGATAGAGGATTGGAATAGCTAAAATGCTCATGAACAGGATCCAAGCATCTACAAGCTTTAACGTCAATGTCACGCCTTTCCTCGTCACTGGATGCCTGTGTAGGAGCACCAAACGTACAATGCAAGGTGATGAAGTTTATGGGAGGCCTCCACATGATGAAATTTTGTGCCAATACGGATTGGGAACGATGAGAGAATAGCGGACGTGACGATGAGCGCAGGATTAAAGCAAAAAAAATCCAACTTGGTGCGAATGTGGGCTTTAAGTAAAGTTAGGGATAATTTAATCACCTTCATGGATAACTCATCTCTCCTCAGTGAGCGAATTTCTGCCACTCCCCTCATTCAAGGTCAAACGGTGATGGTGGATACCACGCCTATCGCGACATGTCTCACACTAACAATTCCAAAGTATTTTTAATATTCTCCCTGGAGGATTTGGAACCTGCGGGCTTTCCCATCACTGCTTAGGGAGTGACCTGTGAAATTAAAGCCACGCTAAGATCGGCACGGGCCTGTCTGAACGCGTACGCCCCCAACGCGTGAACGTCAATGGGCCAATCACAAGCGAGAAAAAGCGAAGATTAGCGTCATACGACGATGCAGTGAGACACTAGGGCATGCCAAGATTTATGTTCCGAGAGCAATGACTTCTGCAATGTAGCTAAAATGCCTGAGAGAGGAGTGTACTCGATGCAATTTCCATGATGTGGGTGTGTCATCATGTCGAAAAGAAGAAACGTTTTTGTGGCACGATCCCATAATAGGCTTAGTCCTAGGCTTCTGGCTATACCTTAAGAGCTTAATTCTGCTCAGCAGCCATGGCAGCGAGGCACCGCCCCCGTTCAGCAAATTTTTCATTTGAGGCATGGTTATGGAGCCGCGCTTCGTATGCTAGGTAAAATCAGACACATAGAAAGAAATAAATTTGAAATTGGATTCTAGTTATTGTCTTCGATGTTTTTTTTTAACAGAATTGCCATGTTCGATTCTAACCATGATTAGGCTCAAGTCAGAAATAACAGGAGTTTATCTTCTTTCAAACGAGCTTGAGAAGACTTACCCCCCACCCTCCAGCTACCCATCCGCATCATGGAATGCATGCTCTGCTTATCTTTTTCTTTCCATTTGATGTGCCATGTTTTAATTAAAAAGAATATCCAGATTTTCCAGTCTTACGGTTTTGGAAGCATTGAAACTGGAAGCCTTTAATGTATCGACTAAGTCGCTTGCATTATTCTTGTCTCTTGATTACCCGCCAAATCATATCAAACGTCTGTCCCCATGAATCACACCTTCGCTTTTTTCTTTTTTCTTTATTTACTCTGGATCTTGCGCCGCTGGACAGATACTTCAACAATCTTGCAACTATCCGAGATAGACCATGATATACAAGTGCTCCAGGTTTGCGCTCATGAAAAAAGCCTTTGCTGCATTCTATTTGTAGCCTGGATTTTCAGATAGCAGGAGCCTTGAGATTCACAACTGAAATGTTATTCATGGAGCATCCGTTGGGCTTAGTTCTGAGCCTCTGACGCTGCTAATAAAACCGGAAAGCTGGACGGGATATTTTCCCGGTGGCCAACATAAAAATAACTCACGCATTAGTGTATAATAGCCTTGTCTTCAATTTACAAATCATTCTAGGCTTTCAGCCTATGGCCCCAGCTCGTACAACAAGGTGACTAAGCATACGCGCAGCTGAATTCTAGACATATCTCTATACTCCGAGGATATCGCCGGGGCTGTGTATGCTTTTTCGCAGGCGTACTTGGTCACCAAGCCGCACCGAGCTCACCAGCACCGCTTTCTGACCCGCATCATCGATGCCTTTACTGACCTCAGCGTCTGTTGCCGTGCTCGCCACCTCTAGCCATTGATCTGCTACGGGGCCGGAAATGCGCGCAACCGCCGCCCAAGAGGCACCAACGAGGCTATCTTCTGCACCCCGTAAGAACGATATGGCCGTTAACAATAAAAGAACAACATGAAGGACCAACAGCGCCATGACAGCCTTGAAGAAGTTCGATGATGTCGGCCGCGTGACAGCTAGCTCTGTCGCCAAATCTGCTGGGCCTGCCACATCAAACTGGAACATGTGATCGTAGTATGATAGACTGAATAGGCTCGTCACGAGTATTTGGATTGCCCACGCTGCGCTTCCCGTATCACGTATCGTGTCTTGGAACACAGCGGCGTGTAATCGCGACGTGGCGCCCGTGATTCCGATGCAGGATCCGCATACCACAACTTCGTCAACTGAAGACTCAAAGGCAGCCCCAAGCGGGAAGTCGTTGAAACCTTCTTCAAGAATGATTTGGGGATTTGCGGGTGCCTTTGCGTAGGGGATTGAGCCATTGACTATAGTTACCGGTGATGGCATGAGCCATGAGTCCTTCTTTACAAGCTCGAAGATACCCCGGTCGTAATCAGAAAGTACGTCGCTTGTTGATCCGTATTCTTTTCTGATGGCCTTCGTGTTGTATCCGGCTGTTGTGTTGATCCAGCTCGCCACTGCCTCGGGCGCACCACGTTCTCGCGAGGCAGTAATATTCGTGTCTTGCACCTTCAGGTCGAATGTGCAAAGAGTCATAGTAATCGACAGGCTACTAATGTTGGTCTTCAGTGTGGTCCACTCACTGGCATCAGTGGTGATGGACTCAATACTGGTGTTGACCCCTTGGGTCCTAGCTTCATACCAGTCGGCCAAGTCACCCGTGTTATTGATGACCAGATACATGGGGCCTGGCTGGATCTCGGTGAATGGGTAAGGCGGATCTGGCAACATCTCTGACACCAGACCTGTGTCATCAACTGCGAGATTGCAGATATTAATGGGCCATTCTTTCGCGGCAACCTCAAGATCGGCAAAAGGCCCCTGCGTGGGGAAAGTACAATTGAAGGGTATGTGCGAGACATTCGCATTCATCCCATTTGAGGTATTCAGTCGAGGGACCATTTCTTCGGTCCAGACGGATCCTGAAATCCAAGATTCGCGATACTGGACTTTGACTCCGGAAAAGCTGGGCCGCATGCAGGCAACGCGCGTATCCAGCAGTGTTGCGGGACCGCTGTAGTCAACCGCTGCCTCGCGCGCAGATTGAGAGTCTATCGGCAGAAAAGCACGGATTGATGGACCCGTGTCGGTGAAGCCGTCACGCGAGGTCGCGCGCTCAGCGTATTCGGCAAAGGCTGGGTAGGTAACAGCCGTGGTGGTCAAATAGTTTCCCTTGCTGTATTTGGCAGATGACTGCGACCAAGAGTCCCAATCGATAGCGTACGACATGTTCAGTTCCTGGCGGTCAATTATGGTGCCATTTCCGACATCGGATAACAGGGCCGTCGATGTGAACTGCAACAAAGTTGCCGTGCTCGTCATGAGCACAACAATCAGCCAGAAGCCAACGCTTTGTAGGCTCAAAACGCGAGGCAGACGCTGGAGAAGCTCACGCGGGCCCGAGTTGGAGAAAATTGCTAGCGAAACTGCCGCTGCATCGGCCAAGGGTGTTCCTGATGTCTGGAGGAGGAGCGCGGCGACCATGGATGTCATGACAACAGCCTGCGCAGCAACTGCCCAGCGTAGCAGCAGAGAAGCCACTGTGATGGACCGTGTCAGCCAGCCCGTGGTGACAATGTCTCGCCAGATAGTGTTCCGCTCATCGCTGGACCACAGAAAGCAAAGAAAGACAACACAACCGAGGATGAGCAGCATGCCCACTATCATTACCCCAAGGGCATTTATCCCAAATCGGCGCACCCATCCATTGCCACTCACCCCCAGTGCTGCCTGTGGCGTCGTCTTGGAATCGTTATCATCATTGGACACGTCCTGGTTCTGAGCCATCAGTGGCTGCATCTTGCAGACACGCCCACGCTCAGTCTACCTTATACCGGCAGCACAAGGGCAGAAATCGTGGCCAAATGTCCACACATTGAGTGGAGAAGATGCAAACGGTGAGCTTTTCATTTGGGTGTTTCAAACCCGTGAAAGCTGACAGCGTGGAGCTGTTGGGGCTAAAAGTGGACAAGAGATCTCAAGTCCAAATAGTGCCTTGCCGGGGCTCAGATGTCGGACCCCCTGCACTGTTGATTTTGATTTGCGATTTTGCGATGAAACAGGCGATGCTGACGCCCCACACTCAGCTGGGTGGATAACAAACCCCATCACTAAGATTGCTCAGCCACGGAGCATTAAACACAAACAACTCGATTAAAAAATAATACCAATAGAATACTTTCTTAGTGGTGGTCGATCTCGATGGAGATTTTCTAGTTGGTGATGTGTGAGGCCATAGCGTAGCCTTTGTTACCAAAACAACACAACCGTCAGCAATTGCGCATCATGACGTTGCTGGAGTTTTACTTGTAATATCATTATAAGCCTTGCAAATGAAGGGCACAAATAATTAGAAACTATTATACAACATTAAGCTCGCGCTTTTCTTCGTAATACTTTCTCCGTGCACGCCAATGCCAAGTGAAAGGCAATGTCCACTCCCACATTATAGGTTTGCGTTCGAATAGCCCCAGACGTTGAAAATTGGGTGAACCAGGCGAATCCTCCCGTAGAACCAGATACCAATCACACTGTCCAACTCTGGCGAGCTTAAGACATATTACACTTCCCTCACGGAGCTCGAACCATTTGAAGTCACTGTGGAAAATCCCGTCACTGCGGCCATCCTCAAAACGGATGCTATCCGAATCATACAGGCTGGCGTTCGATACCCAACCGGATAATGTCAACATTGCGGAGGATATGGGCCCGGTGCGATCTACACCAGAAGGTGTGCATTTGACATCTACTGCTCGGGCATATACTGTCGAGATGTTGCCCTGTGACTCCTGACCCAAGTGATATGAGACTTGGTTCGATGAAGCGGCCCAAGACCAGCTTGGCGCATGTTGCCGCTTTTGCTTCGCAGATGCTC
This sequence comes from Calonectria hongkongensis, assembly GCA_017140755.1. Taxonomy (NCBI): domain Eukaryota; kingdom Fungi; phylum Ascomycota; class Sordariomycetes; order Hypocreales; family Nectriaceae; genus Calonectria; species Calonectria hongkongensis. Next base: position 996,151 of record JAACJA010000001.1, read on the forward strand.
TGGTGGCTTCACCCGTCGCATCACACTTCCATAACAGCCCCTCAATCAGATCACGACGCCACAGGCCAGCCACATATTGGTCTCCGAGTAGACCGGATATTCGAGTGGCGAGGCCCGACAGGGCAGGGAAAACATCTCTATCATAAGTAAGATTCCCCATGACTCGAGAGTATCTCTCCACGATATTATACCATCGACGTCGAAGTTCCCTTGGGGTCAAGTCGATCTTGCTCATCGATTGATGGCTAATTAAGTTCCTAAACATAGTGTCGTCCCTCTTCTTTTCATTTTCCCGGGAGCAGTCGCATTGTAGACAAGTTTTGCACTCCCATAGGAGTCCATCCTTCCAACAATGAAGCAATCGAGGAGATAAAAGCCATTCTTGGAAAACCCATGCACGAGTCAGAAGCGGCCATTCACCAGCAGAAATGTCTAGGCTCTCAGGGTTCCAATGCTTAGCGTCGCAGGAATAATGACACATCTTCTCTGTGCATATGAAGATGGGATGAGAAATCCCATGGCCAATTTCGGATTGGGAAATAGTGTGTACGCGATCCCCAGTCGCTTCTACCCCTGTAGTAGCGAATAGACCATCGCTGTGCCCAGTTGCCTTTGTGGCCGCAATGGTGAGAAATGAATTCTCAAATATTGTGGCCATTTTAGAAGACTGTCGTTGCCAATCTTCATCAGAATCTTGAACAATGCACAGCGAGTCAATCCATATGTAACGAATGGAGTGGGCGCGGCAGATTGTGATGGCATCCCGGAATGTGTTCGGGAGCTTGTCTATCGGAATGCTGCCTTCGAACGATTTTTTGTTCTCATTCAATGTTCTCAGCGGCTGAATACTGCCCCATCGATGGCTCAGGCATGCGTAATAACCCAATTGATTTGATGTATCCAGCAACTTGATTGGAGACTGTGGCGAGTCACCCAGGTCTAATACGCGGTCAGGAAGGGGGTTCGGTTCTTTTTTGTCGCAATTATCATGGTTCGAAGTGCAGTCCGAAATCCATGACATAACTTGATGCAGACCTGCCATGGATCTAGGATTGCCAGAACTTGCTCTCGGTGGGGAAAGCAGTGGGATGCTTTGTTCATTTCCCAAGCTGTAGAAGAATATGTGAGGGCTTGAGATCATCCAACGTCTCTTGAAGGCTGGCTCAGGCGTCATTCGAAAGGAAATCCTCTTGGTGAAGCAGTTCCACGTTAGGAGAATCTCAAGATGAGGTCGGTATTGACTCCATTCCTCAAAGAACGGGCTGGAGCGATCTGGTGATAGTAGAAGCTGACGAGTCGCGATGGCCAATACACGGCATGTGATGCAGTCTTTCTCGGTTGTTTGAAGTTCGGAGAATTTCATTTTAATTGTGCCATCAATAGCCATGTCATAAGCCAGATTATGGCAAACCCCACATACGTGCTCAGGTGGTTGTCGATGCTGCAGTAAAGACAGTAACCAAGGACCAACCCAACCCAGAGCCGATTTAGCCTGCGAGAAAGACGACACCACGATATCAGAACAAATAGCCTGAATAAATGGCGACCGCGTCCAGCCTGGCAACCTCCGAACATAAGCAGGCCCCCACCTTTTTCTTGCAACGGCATCAGCAAGTCCAAACATCCATAAAACGATGGATTTCAAACAAACTATGAGAAACGTGGACAGGATGCAAACTGCGTAGAATTGTATCCGCGTTGCGTTGGACATGTATTCTCGTGATACAGGCGAAGAGTTTAAGGCCGCCGCAAATATGTGGGCGATGAGCAAAGGGGAAATGAGAGGATATGCAGTGGCCAGAATCTGTGATACAGCATGTATGATGACTGGGAATAACTCAAGCACTTGCTGCAGGCCATCAATAACAATCAACCCGCAAATTTGCCAGCCACTCGGTGGCGTTTTTGCGGGTTCATGATGGCCCATGATGCTGAGCTGCACGTCAAGTCCGAAAGGAGGTGATGGAATGAGCTGAGGGAGGAGAAAAGAGCACTAGTCAGCACAATTTTTATGGATCCGTGGTCCGCGCATTGTACGTAATCCCCGGTCCACTTTTGGTGCACCACCGCGAAATCTCACAATCACTCGCGGTTGCAGCAAATAATACAACAATGCATAGCCATCCGTTTCCTCGTCAGTTCTTAAAACTACAACTACCATAATGAATCTGGAAAAGCCAATTTGTGCTGGATTGGGAGTCAGAACCACCAGTATTGTGCTCAAGCTGGCTGGTATCGATCGCTTACGAGACCCAGTGATTATGTTATTTAACAAAATACTTGACAATGAACTATCCGGGTTGTGCTGCTAGGGGTGAGATGAGGGGGTTGCAAAGCAGCAATAAAATCCATTGCAATTTCATCCACTCCTTGATTTTTACCCAACTAGAGCTCAAAGCTGCCAGCCTGTGATTATTTAATGTTTTTCAACGTGGTTGGCCAATCTAATGACGGATTTTCAGGAGAGGAACTAATTGATATGGAAGCTAGAAAGGGAATGCAGATGAGAATCAGCCAAGAAAAATAATTCTGCAAATTCAATTTAAACAAGTCGTTTTGCGGAATCGAGTCTTCGTAGTCTGCGCTTGATGCAAATAAGGCCATATTGACCAAAAGAATGGGAGCCGGGTGTGGCGATAGCGGGAATCGTGACTGGCATTGCAAGAAAACGATGGGATTTGGTTGCCTAACTCTCAGAATCGGGTTATGTTATTCAAACGTCGGAATTTTGAATATCCGGATCGGTGCAAAACTATCTCAACTCCCTACCGTCATACTAAGAAGCGGTGAATTAGCACTCCGGTTGGCGACGACCGGGGAATCCTCGCTGTTATGTGCTTTTTTGTCTCTCTCTTTCGGTACTTCTATTCGTTGCATTTTGTAAGTAAGGGTTATTTCTGATGAGTTTTACTTTTTTAATTTCAGGATGGCAGCTAACTCAAAGCATTGGTTAGTCACTTCGAGATAGTAGTCATGACATGCAATCATACCATTGGCAGCTTTTAGTTTTTTCGCCTGCATCTTTGATGTCATGAATGTGGATTTAAATATGGGGCCTGGTGTTGACTCTACCACACCTAGATATTTCTGGACACATGAATAAGCCAGAAGCCGACATCAACACCAGAGCCTAATTTCTTGGTGATGAATGCTGTGAAATTATCCCACGAAACGCGCTCGCCTTGCTACCCTATTGCTCCTCACCCCAGCCCCCCCTAAAACTCTATCGTGACTTTTTTTTAAATTCCACGCTAGTGGAGAAGCCATGCTTAGATAAAGCAACAGGCTTCATCCTGGTAGGCCGCCAGCTCGCACCAGCCACGCGCCGGGCCAGCGGGCCAATCATGGCGAAAGGCCAGCTACGCCGATGAAACACGGACTGCGCATTGAAGTGTCAGCTGGAACGTCTGATTTCATGGCATGTGGCGGCGGAAGAGTCGTACTGCGTGTCATGGAAAACATCATTCTTCCATGGATGACTTTCTCCGCGCGTCGCGGTCGTTCGCTGACCGCATCCGTCTCAGAAGAGTGTGGCAGTGGTGTCGCCGCTGCTGCTGCTGCTGCTGTCTGAGCCCAGACCAGCCTCCCGACAAGGACGAGACGGCCCTCGAGGATAATCGCGCACGCCGCCTGAGCAGCGCAAGCTCCGAGGGCAACGGGCACCTCTGCAAGTCGTGTCGCGATATTCTCAGGCAGGATTGCTCCAACTGCTCAGTCGACGTCCAGACAGGCGTCGACTCGGTGGAATGTTTCACCTGGGAAGAAAGACGGTCAAGACACGTGGGGCAGTTTGGCAGCGTCTTCGACCCTCAATGCCCACTGTGCCACGAGCTAGCACGCTGCGAGTTGCCAAAAAGGCGAGAGGAGCATGAGAGCATGCCCCCAGAGACCGAGTATGTATTTGAAAAATACCTGAAGAGCGAAGCGACTGGTGGCTACAGCATTGGGATCAACATTGGCCTACCGGGAGCAACGCTGGGCCAAAAACTTGTCAAGCTCGGCCTGTGCCCAGAACCAGGTAAATATTTGAAATTCCTCGTTAAATGCTCTATTAACCATGTTGTTTTTTGATATAGATGCTTCAGCCAATCTTGGCCCGTTTGACTCAAGCACCGGCTCCGAACGCAGTTGGCAGCTAGTCGATGAGTGGATGGCCAGATGCAAGCTGACCCATCAAATCTGCAATCCAACACCATTGGAAATTCCCCCTCTCCCAACGAGAGTCGTTGACATTGGGTCCGCCAGCGATGGATTAAAACCCCGCCTCCTAATAGTAACAGAGGACACGCTGCCCGAGCGGTACGCGACACTGAGCCATTCTTGGGGAAGCGATCCGTCTATTAAACTTCTCGAGAGCAACATCGAGACATTCACACAGGAAATTCCAGAGGAAGAACTCCCCAAATCATTCCAGGACGCTATATACGCCACTCGCCGCCTGAAGCTCCGCTATGTATGGATCGATGCCCTTTGCATCATCCAGGACTCCAAAGATGATTGGCAGGAGGAGGCCGCTAAGATGGCTGAAGTGTACTCTAATTCGTACTGCAACATCACAGCAGCCAACGCAACAGACGATGCACAAGGTTGTTTCTCGGAACGAGATCCTAAATCAGTCTGCCCTGTACGCATCAACGTCGCCTGGGGACCCCGGCCCGGAGATTTCTACGCAGTTGGATCCCACGCATTCCCCAAGAACGTCTTGAAGGCCCCGCTGCACCAACGGGCATGGGTTACCCAAGAGCGTCTTTTAGCGCCCCGAAACATACACTGCAGCGCGAACCAGTTGTTCTGGGACTGCTGCGAGTTGATCGCAAGCGAGAGCTTTCCGTTGGCGCTGCCAAACGGTGCTGACCTTGAGCTCAGAGGCTTCGAGTCGTCCAAAGTCATCCTGCCAGAGGTGGAAGGCCGCCGCATGCGCAGGTCGATTGGTGCCCCGTCAGATGCCTCGCTTGAAGCTTATGCAATTTGGAACCGAGTCGTGAAGAACTATACGACAGGAAAACTGACGTACGAAACTGATAAGCTTGTCGCCATCTCAGGTATGGCAACCAAGATGTATGAGTACACCGGCTGTCGGTACCTTGCTGGTCTGTGGCGCAGACACCTAGCCTATCAGCTGCTTTGGACAACAACACCGCGGGAGTCAAATGGCGACGAGAACGAATACATCGCGCCCAGTTGGTCATGGGCATCGAGCCCGAACCCCGTCCTTCAACCATGCGAGATTTGGTTTGCGGATGACCGTGAGATCATGATTGACGTGGTCGACGCGAAGGTGGATCTGCTCGATCAGAGCTATCCATTTGGACAAGTCATCGGAGGATCTCTGCAGATCAAGGGCGTTCTGCTCAAGAACTCGGATACCTTTACTTTGACACCAGACGACGGCACAGGTGGCACGAATGACCCATGGCTTCGTATCAACGATCTCGTACTGTGTCGTCCACGCATGGACATTGCCGAATACGAAAAGGGCTCCCGAGATTTGTTCTTCCTCCCGGTCCGCTACGTATCGCTCTATGATAATTTTGAAATGTACCAACCGGATGTGAGCGGTTTGGTGCTGGAGGCAGTTGGTGAAGGGCAGAATACATTCAGAAGAGTTGGACAGTTTGAAGTTCACGCAGGTGGATACTGGTTTTACGACGTCGGGGCCTTGGAGGATTTTAGGAGCGCGTGCTATTTGGCCAACGGGGAGGCGGAGAAGGGGACTTTCCCTGCCTGGGGTGCACGACGTAGCCTTACGATTGTATGAGTTTGACGATTATTTATGTTCGATGCTTATTTTCAACAGACTATACAAAGCTTGTATAGTTTTGGCTAAAGACGAAATGTCAAGAAGCCGTAATATTTGAGGATTATTAGCCAATATATAGCTATTCTCTATCGAATTAAAGCATGCTCCGGCTTTCATGATGCGAAGTTATGAGTTTTCTTTTTCTTACTTTTGTCAATTGTGTGTCAATCATTTGAACGGCCCTTGTTGGTTGTATAAGAGAATAAAAGTAGTACAACCAGTTCAATCCTTCTCGCGGGAGCTCTATTGCACATGAGACAGTCCAAATCTATTACGGTTTTGATACCGTCACTGATAATAAAGGATGTTTTCGCAAAAATGACTAGCTCTATTCTTTGGGGTATATATATAAAAAACAATGAAAAGTTGGTTCTATTTAGGGAGCCGCAGCAGCAAATAATTTCCAGCCCGCAGTTTCACACCGCAGATATCCCATTAAATCGTCTCCCCCATTCCCTCCATTCATGTATTTTTCGTCAAACGAAGCATTCTGCCATAGAGCAAAGGCTGGTGCAGCCAGAAACAGCCCCGCAAACGCGCCCATTGCCACGTCGCCTATGTAGCCCAGCCAGTGCCACTGCGACGCTCTGAGCCTCCCACCATCGCGTACCGGCAGCATCAGCAAACTCCCGTACATCCAGGCGAGAGAAAATATAGGATACACAATGAAAAGCGGCCACGGGAAACTGCTGGCACCAAAAACGGAGTTGGCGGAGTCATTATATACGCCCACAGCGCCACTGATGAGTAGGACTGCGCTGAGAATGGCCTGCGCAATGCAGCTGACGGCGTTGGTCAGGTTGAAGGCATACTTGGCCCAAGTCGCGCCGCCAAGCTTTCGCGACAGTGCGTCTCCATATCGGGTTTTGCAGTCGATGCACAGAGGGAGTCCGGATACGGCCACGGACAGGCCCTTGACGATCTTTGCGACGCCGGCGGTGTCGCTGGACAAGTGGGCCGCGACCCAGAGGATTTGCGACACGGGCGCGTAGAGGGCGCCGTAGACCCAGCCAAACCAGCCCAAAATCGTCACCTCGCGGGTCAGCGGTGCCCAAGGGTTAATGCGACGACGCCGTCCATCCTTGATCCACTGTTGTTGCACGGACTGGGAAAAACCTCTGCGAGCTCGGATAAAGGCCGTCGAAGGCCAGATGACGCTGAAGAAGGAGAATTTGCCCAGCCCTGCGCGAGAGAAGGGCTGTCCTGTGAGCGGCGCTGATGCATCGTCTTGGCTCTGATCAAAGCGGGAATACGCCGGGGGTTGCGCTGTCGGCCCTGGCTGGTTGCCCTCCCCGCGCATCATTTCAAACGCTCCACCACCATTCTCTCTCTTGGGCGTGCTGTCGTTGTCGTCTTCGGGCACCCACGAATTTGTCGCGCTGCGGTAAAACATGTAGAGGCCCGTCACCAATACGCGGAAGAACGCAAACCATGCAATCCACCCGGTCATAAACGCCACGAAGAAACCCGAGGACAGACCGTTGATGACGGAGCCCACAAAGGCCGAGAGCATGGCGCTGAAGGCGCTCCCTGAGGCTGACAATTTGCAGCTGGACGACATGTTGGTGGAAATGATTTGCTTGCTGAGGGCAAATCGATCAGATGAAGGAGATAACGATAGTTATTGCACATTGCAGCCTTATGGGGCGGGGTATTTGGCCGTTTCATGTTATCAGCTTAGAGGACGAAATTAGCATTCCCATCCATCGCGCATGGCGCAGCACCAGTTTAGCTGGCTTACAGTGAGGCTGAGTTAGGCGCTTGGGCGACGATCTGGCAGAACCTGTGACGTAGGATTATGGCCTTCAGAGTGGCCACCCACACCAGCCCCCAACCTGGTAAATGGCAACGTGATCATAATGATAATAACTGTGCTAGTTAGGCGCACAGCGTAGTTACATCATATGCCTAGGTTTGGGTTGTTTGTTGGGAATACAGAATGTTGATATTTTACTCGATTAGGTAATCCCCGATGTCCATTTTGATGATGGCTTCCATTATCTTGTGGGGTCCCTGTTCTTATTGAGTCCTACTTCCGAGCCATGTTATTCTCTGTTTCGGTTATTAAACTGAGTCCCAAAACTGGGGAATATAAGCCCAGAATCTGTAATTTTACGAAAATGCGAAAATACTCTGAGATTTCTCTCTCTGTCACCGCACACACGTCTTTTAAGACCCTCCAACCCCAAGACACTACAATACACTAGATAGATTGGATCTTTTCAGCTGTGAACAAGGATGCCAAGAGGGTCCTAACCCTAGCTAGAATGGCACAGCAACTGTGCACAGACAGAAAGAAATGGGTTTGCGGGAAAAAGCCAGATGTCCGCAGCAAACTGAGGTGTTTTGTTGATGTCCATCGATCGCCACCGATTGCAACCAAGTACAACGGTTGGCTGTGTTAGAGTTTAGCTACCATGGGACTCGCCAATCACATTACAACGGCCATCGGCCTTGCGCTGCTGTGCGCCACCCCTGCAGCCACGTCTCGACACCCGGCCCTGGCCGCCCCCTGCGCTGTCATCCCGCAGGGGACTGTCGAGGGATATCGTGATGCATCCAACAATTCGGTCTTCCTGGGCATTCCCTTTGCTGCTACCACAGGCGGGAAGAATCGGTAAGCAGTTCAATGGCAGACCCTTGATCTATTAACCTCCGCTAACCTCTGCTGCTCAGATGGCGTCCGCCTCAACCTGTCGCCAAGTCAAAGTCGACTATCAACGCAACCTCCTACGGCCCAACATGTCCCCAGGCCATATCGAGCACCCTCTACAGCCAGCAAGATGAAGATTGCTTGAATCTCAACATTTGGGCCCCTTCCAATGGATCCAACCTGCCCGTCTTTGTGTACATGTACGGCGGTGCCATGGTGACAGGTGCAAGCAGTAACCCGCAGCTACAAGGCTCAAACTTTGCTCGCAACGGTGTCATCTACGTCAACTTCAACACTCGTGAAAGCATCTTTGCCTCTCCTTACTCTGCTGAGCTGAAGGAAGCCCATCCCAAGCAGTCGCAAAACTTTGGCATTCTTGACGTTGAGAAGGCTCTGGACTGGGTTCATGACAATATCAAGGGTTAATATCTCCTCTTTTCCTAGCTGACCTCTGGATCTTTAATACTGACATTATCCCAGCTTTCGGAGGAAACCCCAACCACATTGTCTTTGGTGGCCACTCTTCTGGTGCTGTCCAGGTTGACCACTACCTCTGGAACCACCCAAAGACCTGGCTCAAGGGTGCCGTGGAGATGAGCGCCAATGCTGAGTCGGGTCCAGCCTACGCTCCTCTTAACGAGGCCCTTGACATCGTCGCAGCCGAAGTTAACTGCACAACCGGCAAAGGCCAGATTGACTGCCTTCGTGACGTGGACGTCTACGCCTTCCAGACGACAAACTTCAACTCGACCTTTAACACATGGTTCACTCCTGCCATCGACAACATCACCCGCCACTCTGACTACGCTGCACGCTTCTCCAGCGGAAAATACGCTTCTCACGTCCCGCTCCTGACTGGAACTTCCAACGGTGAAGGCACCATTTTCAGCATCGTCTACTCGGCAGAGAACACCAACTTTTCGAAGTGGATCAACACCTTTGACGCCGACTCGGCTCACATCCCAGATAACTTGCTTCTGCAGAGCTACAACGCGTCCAGCTATGCCACCGAGTCCCTCCGCAGTGGTGCTCAGTACGGCGATGCCCGTTTCCAGTGCCCTGTGGATTACCTGCTTGACATGCGAAGCGCGAAACAGGACACATGGGTCTATCGATTCTTTGGTGCCTACGACAATGTCGTGGGTGTTGCCAACACAGCGCCCACCCACGGTACCGAGGTGCCCTTCTTCCACGGTGGTAACGAATGCTTCAGCGCTCTTACAAATGTCACCTCAGCGGAGCAGGCACTGGCAAATTCTATTCACGGCTGGTTCGTCAAGTGGATCAAGAACCCTGCCGCTGGACCTGGATGGAAGAAGGTCTCCTCCAAGTCGGATGAGCTGGTCAAGCTGGGAGTCCCAGGCGACGAGCTGTCCTTGATCAAGGGATCTAGAAGCGACTACAACTCTCGATGCCAAAACGTATGCAACCTTACATTTTCTATTGTGCAAATACATGCGCTAACATATTTTAGGTCTACAATCCGTTGATGCCCAAATACCCTGTTGTGCAGTCGGTGGATTATTCGTCAAACTAGAGTACTAATTATGCTGTCTGAGTGACTGCCATGGACCACAAGCCAATCATAGCCTGCCCTATGCAACGGTCTGGGACATAATTATTGCAGGCAACCAATGTATATTTCTATGATTATGATACCTATTTCATGATCACATATATTCACATACCCGTCTATACTATTTGCATCTCTGAAAATTAAGACCCTCACGAATACTTGACCTGAATCTTGTAGTTGCCTCCAGCCTGTGATAACAGCTTGACCGTGATTCCCCACCCAGGAACAGTGTATTGGCTAGCTCCTCGGTCCAGCGACAATGTGCCGTCGTTCAGCTCATCTCCATCACACCCACCTGTCGAAGGGTTTGCATCTTGAACGCGGATGGGGCCATCTCCGGTCCCCAACGTAGTGTCAATGGTGTACAGCAACACACCAGGAGCGCAGACAGTCTTGTCTAGGCCTGTAGCTGTGCGAGCCTCCGCTACCAAGGCCGTTGTTTTGCTTGCTGCGATTACAACCGCCTTGGTGCCGCTACGGGACGACTCAAGCGGAACCAAAGTGTGCTCGGTTGTTCCGTGCTTGGCAACGCAGTCGATGCTGGAATCAGAAATCCAGCCAAGACGCCACTGGTCCCAGGCGAAGTAATCCGGACCCTGACCGCTGATAAGGCCCATGATGCTCCATCCACCCACGTAGTACTCCGTTGGCAAGCCGCCAGCGTAGGGGTAGTAGTCGGGCAAGCACATGGCATGGCCAGTTTCATGGTTCAGCGCCAGGTATCCCCAAGTCTCAAACGGATCGTCGCCAAATGTCACAGTTCTCGTGGCCACAAAGACATTATCTCTTGTATAGATAGGCCCGTTGTACGTCATCGAACGTGTCATAAACCCAGCTGCATTGCGGGTAGGCACCACATAGAGAACATCAGTCGCTGCGGGCGGCGCGCGAGCCCCGTTGCCCATGTATGCCTGGAGAGCGTCCTGGATGTAAGCTTGGTGCTGCTCGGAGCTCAGACCGGAATCCCAGTTGTACGATGAAGCCGGGTGGGGCATGCGGTAGTACTTGGAGACGTCGGCGTTTACACTGAGCGACAGGCGACCGTTGCTCGCTGTCTTGTACCAGTTGATGGCATCGGGCACGAAGAAGTCGCGGAGGTTGGATGGTGGCTGATCTGCCGGAGCTGGGGCGTCGGAGAAGTCGACGAAAATCATGGTGCTGCGGAGGTTGCCGGTGCTAGGAGCACAACCAGTGTTGAAGCCGAAGCCGACACTGAGGAATACATCGCCGGCCGCGAGCTTGCAGCTTGCGACTGATGTGCTACTGCTAGTTGGGGAAGCGCTGCTGGTATGGGAAGAGGTTGTTTTGGTTTTTGTAGAGATGGTGGTGGCTTTTGAAGTGGTCGTGCTAGTCTTGGAATGGGTGCTGGTACTTGAACGAATGGTGGCACTTGAATGGATGCTGGTACTTGAATGAGTGCTAGTACTTGAATGGATACTGCCCCCTGGATGAGTGCTAGTCTTGCTGGTGGTGTGCGACGTTGTCAACGTTGTCCCAGGCTTACAAGCGACGCCTGCGACAGACGCCGCATGCAAGAGCAGCGAGATCAAAACTGCGCGTCCAAACATGACGAACGGGCTTGAAACGAGAGACTAGATGAACAGAATGACTATCTAGGAATCTGAGCTTGGCTTGGCGGGCCGGCCCTATTAATATCTCGCCCATTGACCCCATGTTCTGGTGGCGCATCGCGATGTATAACTAGACTGCCGCTAAGAGTTCAGCCGTTGGAGGTCACAGCAGCGCCCAAGCTCGGGTCGCCAGCACTTCAAAAAGAAACAAAGACGGCACAGGGAATTGCCCTGCTCTTGGGGCTGGGCTAACCACGCACACTATCCAATGGCAACTCGCCTGGTGGAGGCCGGCTTTCACTTCCCAATAGGATGAATCAGTGCCCGGAAGTCGGCAGTTGCCTGTCCGCTTACTATAGCGTGTCAAGCTTTCTCGTATTCACGACCCGTTGATTCAGCCACAGCCACAGCAGCACACCATAGGGCCAGCTGGCTCGCTTGTGACGCCGCTGCATTAGGCTAATACCAACTGATGTCTTATTGCCATTTGAGGCCATAGTTTTCGCTCAGCTCTGCGATATGAACGCCGTTTAGTGGGGTGGCTGACAATCCCGCTTATAATTATGCATACCCGATTCGCACTCTTGTGCCTCGTCAATTACCACCAAGACTCCAAGTCTGTCATCTGACTCGCTGGCGAGAAATCTGCCTTATTCTTGTAGCCTGAGCGACGCCGACGCGCTGCTTAAAGTAGTCGCAATGGCCCAGAAACGAGAGACGTAGCATCACGAATCGTAGTGCCATCTTTGCACTGACCTCGAATGCCAAAGTTCACAAACTAGGCCTCAATTAACATATTATTAGTATTCATTACTATATTACTTTTTATTCTAGTTTATTCTATATCATGTCTGTTGTATTTCAACTTTCTCCTCATGTGCGTGCCCTTTCATCTTCCCAACCCTGCCTTTTATTCTATCGCAGAACTGATTGGTTTCAATAGCACTGACTTGGAGCTACAGAGCCTCTTTCCTATCTCAAAATTTCTCTTCTGCGATACTTTCCTCACCCTCACTTACTGCCCCCATTAGATCCGGCATGGTCGGGTCGTTATCCCAATCGGCAAACAGCTCAATAGAAGAGCCAGCCGAACTTCGCGATCGTCGAAGCAGAGACGGAATCCTCCGCATTAAGCTTCCAGCTGCCCTGAACCGCCGGAGGGAGCTTGTACGCGATGTATCGGAGGAACACGATGAACGCGATATCATTGACTTTGTGAATGGAGGGTTCCCCTGTAGAGCATTGAAGAAGATTTGGTGCGCATGAAACGACGCCGTAGAACCCGATGCAATACTGGAGGTGCGCTCTGAGGGAATGTCTATCAACACACTAGGAACTCCTTCCGATGTGCTGATGGTCGTTCTTTTCAACATACTTTCGAGAGTTTGCTCAAAGTCAGCCACCGAATCGCCCCTCAAGTCTAAATCTGTAGTAGAGATCATGTCAGCGTCCAGAATTCCCCCCCACCACTCCGTTGTCGCTTTAGGAGTTGGAGGTGTCGGTGTTTCTACTCTTAAGCAAGTCATCAGCTCGGCCGTAAACTGGAGCTTATCTAGAAGCTCTGCTTGAACTTGCTGGACAAATTTGTTTTTCCGCCTTATGGGTGTGGCCCACGAGTGATGTTTGCAAAACTGGTTTACAAACTCATCGCTGGCCTCCCGTGGAGAGCGGTCATTCTTGCGCATGATCTTTTCGATTGCTCTAATGCAAGATGGGACATCAAATGAGGGTCTAGCATTCTGTGGACTAGTGCCAAGCTCTGTCTCTCGTGATTTTCGCCGGCTATCACGCGGCGATGACACAAAGAACCGAGCTTCATCAATAATCATTCTGCAAATAATCATCAAAAAGTGTGTTGCAGATATGCCGGCTAGAAATTCTTCCTTGAGCCATACAAGTACGTCGTCGATTGCTGGGGGATAAATTTGCAGATCATGCCATAGATATGCAAATAAGTAGCTACTGTGAGTCCACAATGCGACATCGTTCCATTTAAAGCCCCATTGGCTAAATGATGCGGCGTCCCACGGCCCGGTGCGAATGTCCCTCAGAAGATCGGGATCACCTGTAGCCTGGTTCATTTGTTGAAGGCGCTTCTTGCACCATGAGAGACAAGGCTCGATTGCAATGGATAAGGTGTCGCCGAGCACACTAAGAAGACTCTCTGGCACGGAAAACTTTTCTTTGCCTTCTGATAAGTGCTGTAACGTCCATAGATCAAGCGAAGGGATTTGAGAGGGATCTTCTTGAGAACAGATGTCCATAAAGTTTCGAGCCTTGTCCAGATGTTCCTGGACTTCACCTGCCTTGTTGTATTGATACGAATATATCCGAGCAAGATATCTGTGAAAGAGGAACGACTCGTAGGGGGCCATTTCTTCCCTAGCAAGTCGTTCGTCCGTACTGACTCCACACAAGTCGAGAGGATCATTGCTGGATTTCAATTCAGATTCCAGAATGACACACGCCACCTTTCTTGTGTCTTTTGATCTTGCAGTCCTTGCCATGTCCAACATTCTAGACCTTCTCTCTTTGCTTGAGGATGTCTTGGATTGGAAGGGAATCGATGACTTGGCGTAACGGCAAAATGCTCTCTTAAAAAGATAACAGCTGTCCAAAAACTCTGCACACAACTTATCGATGTCTGTAAATGAGTAGAGTGAAGTATCTGGGGTATCAGAGCGCTCTGAATCATTCAAAAGGTCCAAAGTTGTGATGGTAAACGGCGGCGATGTGCTTATTTGGGTCGATTCCGCTACAGAGAACGCGAATGTGTCGGAATTGGAATCGGTTTCATCCATAATTGAACCGTGCTCAGTGTCTTTAACAGGCTCAGTAAATTGACCAGAAAACTCGTATGTCGGGCGGTATCGCTTTGGTGGGCGGTCGTGCGATGCTGAACGAGCATTGACGTGATCAGGGACGGCTTCGTCTGGTGGCACCCCTGTACTCCTGGGTCTCTTGTTGGTATCCGCGTGAGCAGGAGAGGATTCTGATGGGGGAGTCTCGTTCAAAATCGGAACCCTTTGTTGGCTCTCGGACATGGGTGAATCGAGAGTCGCAGTGGATGCGGCTGTAGACTGACGCTGTCTGCGTGGCTGCTTTTGAAACCCCCATCTGTTGGTGGCTTTAGAGAATTGGTCCGCGCTTGAATCCATATGTTAGCACTTCTGTTTCTCAAAGAGGTCCCGCTTCTTTGTCACACTTACGATATAGAAAACCCATAATTCTCCTTTAAGCGTCGTGTAACATCCTTGCGGCTCAGGTTCAGATCCAGGTACATTTCCTGAATCCTGTCCTTGTAGAGATCCATCTGATCATTTGAAACAGCGGTGGCCCGGGGAGCCTGGTCATATTTCCAGGTGAAATTGACATTTCTGCCTTTGGAGACCATCCTGGCCTGGCTGACAGAGTGAAAGGCGATGATGGAGTCTCGAGCAAGGAATGGATAATCGGGAGGAGCGCGAACCGAAATCAAAACCTCAAGCTCCTTTGTACACACGGAGCGGGGACGAGAGGAATACTTGAGCACGAAGCAAATGACATCGCTACGACAAGGATGACATACATATTAATCCGATCGCGCACAGGAAGGCGCGATGGTTCGCATCAAAGATCGCCTTGTCTGAGGCAACAAACCAAGTGCGCCTCATGGCTGTGCCTGTGCTTCATTCTCCACTGCTGGTCCCGGTTTCATTGGACAATGGGTCTCTAGCCTGAAGCTCAGAGCACTTCCGAGGCCAATCATCGACGAATAACGGGACCAGCGCTTACGCCAACACGCGCTAGACCTTGTACGGAAATTCCAATGATTGTCTCGCGATGTTTGACACTCAGAGGGAGCCTGTTGAGGTTGCAGGCTTACTTGCCATCGCATTAGCCAGGCCGAGAAAATGGGCCACAATGATGACCACGGCAACACCAAGGAAAGTAGCCAAGCTATTCCCACTATGGAAAATCCAATCATTCTCCACAATTTATGCCGCGTCGGATGCCAGCCGAATGCGAGTTGGCGAACGCTCTACGGATGAACTGAAACCCGGCCTCAACGCCCTTAATCCTGGCGGAAAGCAATAAGATGCTCACGCCGATATTAGACAACGGCCTCAGCCGTATTAAAATGACGTGGCGATCGGCCGTGGCGACTTGGAGGACAGTGTTGGAATTACCCTTTTCGGAATTTCCAAAGACCACCACATACACTATTCGCCGGTTTCATTCACTTTTGCTGCGTCATGAGACGCTGGCAAGGCAGTAGTTCCATGACTGTACCTTGAATTTAAATAGGTGGATATGCATATTAATACGAAAGGCAACGCCATATTGCCGTCCTTCCATTCAAACATTGTCCGCAAGCAAATTCAACAATCTGGTCATCAAAGCATACAGAGATACTCCCTCCCTCTTCTACACCTCTCACAACATGGCCTTGGATCCAATCAAATACATGCAGAAGAAAAATGAGGATAATGTCCTTGCACATGTTGGGGCATGGGCTAAAGACCAGCCGGCTCCGAAGCGGAAAACGGTAAGAGCATTTCGACAAGTTAGAATCACGTATTAATTGCAAATAGTCATCGCCTCCTAAACCCCAACCACCAGTCAGAACACCAACATAAATTGCGCATTTTCCAGCAGCTGGGACACTATTTCGGACTCGGGAATATCATAATCCATATCAAGCGAGCGTTTTGCAGACAGGCGAATATGCTGCGGGGTCAGCCGAGTGCACACGCATGAGGGGAAACAAATGATCAACATAGAGTTGCGTATAATTCACCTATCATCTAGAAAGTTGGTTTACCTTCTATTGGCTGTAGAGGTACTGTTAATAGTGATGCATTTACAATGATATCGGGTCCCTTGATATGACATGCCGCATATTTACTACTTATATTCACTTATGAAATAAAAAACACGATTGCCCCATTTGGATAAGACTTTACGTATCTAATTTTAGAAGCTTGAAACATATGGCTCACCCCGTCTTTGTTGAGCCACATGAAATAAAGATGAGCGAGAAGAAGCGATTGAGCCAAAGAACTAAATTTAAGGTCTTCTAACCGTTTTTAAATCGTTTAGTAGCCTCCACCGCCTCTGTATTTAGCGCACCGCTTCCCCCATGTAACTGAATCCCCTCTTCACAAGAAACACACACTAGGAAGGCATTTTCCAAACCCGATTGGTTTTCAGACGTCTGTGCGAAACGACTTTTCAAAGAAATAATTCTAGGTTAATGAACCGGCATTGACAAGAATTATTCCTTGTGCTTTTATGCAAAAATAAACAAAGGAGATAAAATATGTGAAAGATCACAAGCAAAATACTGTTTGTTTGCTACTATCCCAGGCAACGACTTGAATCGTAGGTTTTTCAAAAATCATTGAATCATGCCCAAAGACTGGTCCTCATGAATCAAACCCAGAAATGGTATTTTATACCTTCAGTTCTCGTTTCTTCAACATTTACTTACACTTCCCCTCATCAACAACGATAACATCCACAACATACTGACACATCTTCGACTCTTCAATACAAAATGTCTCACCAGGAAGATAAAGAAACGTCCATGCCACAATCACCTTTGTCGCAATCCAAGAAAGTTCTTTCTCTGAAAAGAGAGAACTCATCGGTCCAATACCAAGACCCCGAGAAAAAGTCTCCGGAGATCGTTAAAAAAACTTTGAATGATCCGAAAAGAGCGATACTTTCAAAACACAACGAAACATTTCAAGAGTGGTTGACTCGCAAGATGGAGTCTACCCCAATGGCCGACCCGGAAAAGCGCCGTGTTACGCCGCCCAAGCAACACCAAAAAGTCGTCAAGGGTGTTCAACCTATTCACCAATGATGATAAACTCCTCAGCCTGTCTAACATGACCGAAATCGACGACATACTTGCGTTCAGGCACTTTGTTACCTTTGTACATTTGTAAAGGTTACTTGTAGGGTAGTTCGGTATCCAATGTGTCACACTATATAGCCTACAATCCACTACGCATTTAGTGGAGTGTTCACTTCACTTTTGCGTGGCACAACGGTTATTTGACCCAATGGAATCGATACCAAGATTGCAATTAGCAATGATGGATTATTTGTCATCTATGTGTTCATAAAAGACTTTGTTCGTTTTAATGAGCTTGAGCGATAAAAACGTGCATGGGATATGATTTCGATCTGGCAATGATGGAATTTGTGGGTTATGCAGCCCAGGCTATTCCTTGCTGTGATTTACTTGTTTGCAAAATTGAGTAAAAGGTAGCTTGTAAACAAAAGTTTTAGGCATTCAAACTTGATAAATCAAAACATCTTCATTAAATGCTCAAAATGGAAAGAGTCACAAGGTGACTCTTCTCTCAGTTTAATCGCTCAAATGACACGAGTTATGATAACTCCACAGTTACAAATTAAAACTGCAACTACTCTTTGAAATCCGAAACGAAAGACCTTTTTTTAACAGAAAAAATCGATTAGACCTTTGGGCTGCATCTTATCATCATGATCGGGGCGTTATTTCCGGGCAACGCCAGTTCATCGGCCGTGAATCGGCTTCCCCTCTTTAACTCCACCTATCGGTTGGAAATGAGCCGATGCTGGTTAGCCCCAAATTGCATTCGATCGCAGGTGTCCGAAGTGGATACATACATTGAGCCTGCATTATTAAGAGGCCAAGGCGGGGAAACTCTTTCGCCCAAGCAAAGTTATCAAAGTCCAAGTGGCTGCATATCTGTTTCGCGCTGATATTCCAGGGAGCAAAATGGAGCCTTATCGATTGACCGCAACTGAAGTGGGCGCCAAAATTAAGGACGGCACACTCACGGTTGAGCAATATGCCCGATCATTGCTTGGCCGAATCCGAGATCGCGACTCTGTGGTAAAGGCATGGGCGTATCTCGACGAGGACCATGTGATTGAACAAGCAAAGAAGCTCGACCAAGTGCCGGTCGAGGCTCGAGGGCCCCTCCATGGTGTTGCCATTGGTGTGAAGGACGTGATCTATACCAAAGGTACGACCGTTAAATTATGTATGAAATTAGCCATGCTAACCGCAGTAGATATGCCAACTCAGTTCAACTCATCGATATATGAAAATGACGCTCCCAAGGTTGATGCGGCGTCAATCATAGTTCTCCGTAAAGCTGGAGCGCTCATCCTGGGCAAGACAACAACTACTGAATTCGCGGCGACAACCCAAGGCCCAAAGACCACAAACCCGCATGACCCAGGTAGGACACCTGGTGGATCATCATCTGGATCCGGGGCTGCAGTGGGTGACTTTCAAGTTCCCATTGGCCTTGGAACTCAGACCGGAGGCAGCACCATTCGACCGGGCTCCTTCAATGGCATTTACGCCCTGAAACCAACATGGAACGCCATCTCTCGCGAAGGCCAAAAAATATACTCGCCCATCCTGGACACTTTGGGTCTATATGCACGAAGCGTTCCCGACTTGCAACTTCTGGCCGACGTATTTGCTTTGAAGGATGACGAGCCCGCCAAAGACGACTTTGCCATCAAGGGCGCTAAATTTGCAATTTGCAAGACTGTGATATGGCCTCAGGTCGGAGACGGAACGGCCGCAGCAATGGCCAAAGCGAAAGAGCTTCTTGAAGCACAAGGAGCGGAAGTAGAAGAGATCGAGCTCCCTGAGTCAGTACTGGATTTACCCAAATGGCATGCCACCATTATGTCCACCGATGGGCGAACTGCTTTCTTCCCTGACTACTGCTATGCGAAGGACGAAATCTCAGACTACCTTGCCGGGCACGTCGAGAACCGGTCAAAAATCTCGCGAGCAGCAGAACTAGAGGCCTTTGACAACATTGCCACTGCACGACCGGTTGTGGATAAGGTTCTGAAGAAGTACGCCGCAGTGATTGTGCCTAGCGTACCAGATGAGGCTCCAGAGGGTCTTGCAACAACCGGAAGCGCAAACTTTAACGTGATTTGGACGGTAAGAGTTCGGAGTTCTTGATGAAATACTGATGCTAACTCGTGCTTAACAGGCCCTTCACACACCTGTCATTAATGTTCCAGGCTTTGCAGGAAAGAACGGTTTGCCCATCGGCCTATCACTAGTCGCGCCCCGTTATCATGATAGACATCTTTTAGCGGTTAGCCAGAAGGTTGGAGAGGTTTTTGAATCGCAAGGAGGGTGGAAGTCGAAATTGGTCAATGGAAGCTCGTGATTACAGCTAAATATACAACACACAGATGTGCCAATAGAATCTTATGCCTCAAGTCCACGCGGCTATTATTGCATGATTTTGTTGCAAAATATCTCAAAGCCTTTGCACCCAGGATTAGCCCTGGGGTAAATTTCGAATCATGGACTTACGCCTCGGAGTTTAGAAGCCGTGTGTCTATGTAAAATACGAGTCAGCATCGTAGCAGCTCTACCATTGGTCGATGACCGAGACAAAGGATCAATGATTACAAATCACCCCAAGTCCGATCATTTCTTTTTGATCTTGGTGAAGTCTACAATATTCCCGTTTTTCAGCGCTCTACTGCAATCAATAACCTTCGTTTCGATGTCTCTTCGCCGGAAATCGTGTCATTCATGCTTCCGTAGCAAGCGGAGATGTGACCTTGCTTATCCCATTTGCCACAGGTGCCAGCGAAACAATAAAGAATGCCGTTACGCATATGCACCAATCCAACCGGAATCCTCTTGTCAATCGGGTGATTTTACCGACGCAACTGGCCCCATTTTTCATCGGGGATCGACGAATTCAACCGCAGAGAATTCTGATGGTTCAGCTCTGTGGGCTTTAGCAAGTGATATTGGACAAGGCATCAATGGCTTTCAGATGAACCCAGGATTTTACGGGGATAAAATCGACTCGGCTGCTGGATCGTTGGGGTCAACCGTACCCCCGTTTCTTGGCCAACTTGGGATCGTGGAGCCTGTTCTTGTGGACTCAAGAAGCTGGATGTGGATCTTCGAGCGATTTAGAAGCTATCCGGAGACCTTTTCCCGGCAAGGGGAGACGGATTTCATAAACAGAGCTGTTTACGGTGATTCATTTCCTCAAGCGCTACGAACAGCGTTTGGCATTTGCGCGGCAACCACCTGCATCAGCGACATCACCCAGCCGTTAGTTATGAGGATGGTAGACGATGAAATGTCGGACCTATTAAATTCCAAGCCGAGCGGTAACTTGTTTACTGATCTTTCAAGGCTCCAAGCTATGGTTATATATCAATTCATCAGGCTTTTTAGGGGAAATATTGGACAAAGGATGACTGCTGAGCAGCAGGAGGTCATCGTTCAAACGCATGCGACGCATCTTCTACAACGCGAAGACTTTCAACTTCGGACCTCGCAGCAGACCTGGGATAATTGGATATTGGGTGAAAGCGCCCGGCGAACAGCAATTGCTTTATTCATGATGTATGCAGTTTACTGGATATTCAAAGTTGGCGATAGCTTGGTCTGTCCAAGAATGTCTGTATTGCCAACGTCCATCAAGCCGACCCTCTGGAAATCCCGAGAATCGTACTTGCCTGAATCCGAATGCCACAAGATAGTGGAATATGCGGAGTTTAGAACGCAGTGGTTTAAACTACCGTGGGCAGAGCCTGATGCTTTCGTCAAGATGCTGTTGGTAGCTTGTGAAGGAATTGAGCGGGTAGAGGCTCTGACTTGTTTCACACCAATTTGATACCATTGTCTTAGTGGCTAATTCACTTGTGCAACGCCATAAAAACTCAAAGTCTAGTCGCATCCATTTCCGTTTGTTTTCATGCGCCAGGTGAAATTTTTGGATTGGCCATGCGCGCCTGTGTCGTAATTTTGGAGTCAGTTTGCTATCTACACGTCTGGATCTGTCCTTTTTATCCGGTAAGCGGGTACCTTCAATATCTGACCGTCCCAGGACATCGTGCAGATCAAGAAAACAATTCCCGGCTACTTGACATATTTGGTAGGCATGACATAAAAGGGTACCACGAAATTCGCCGAGAATATTTTGAAGCAACAGGCTTGAGAACCTTCGTGGTATCACCTGCGCACAAGGTAATCGCAACGGGACAATCCACATACTACATTCTTAGACCCCCTTTTATAATTCTCAAATATTGCTGTCCCATCTTTGTTTTTGTGTGTTTGTAATCACTGCTCGCCGAGAAGAGGGCTTGCGGATATAACCTGCGGGCAAAAGTGGATAATGAAGACACTGGATTTTGTGGAGCGCCATGAAGAAGTCCTTGTTTTTTTGTAAGTCTGGTTACCAAAAAGGGACGCTAGCTTAGGTTCCAGTGCCATACATTTTCAGCGAGATAGTGACTGACGAGGGGAACTTTCGGCCGCTTATGCAGAGTTGAGTTGAATACTTGGGCAGGAAACTCCCCGCTGACGAGGCCGGAACCTCACTTACTGGTTTGGCTCACAGCAATATGCGCCAGTACAGTGGCATGGCCGCTTACCCCACATCCCGCTGAACTTTCAATTTGTTTGGGTAGTGTAGCTGCTCACATCTCGTGGGCAAATGTGGATCTTCGTTTGGCTGGACTGGTGATGTGGTCAGGCCTTTTCCTCACCATCTCAACTTACCCATGGCCTGATTATGCATAACAACAGGGGCAGACGCTCATTTGGCGCTAAGAGGACGGAATCTTGAATTTCCGGTCAACTTGTTCATAAGCTCCCCGCACTTGACCGCAAGTAAGCCGCTCGGCAACAAGGAGTGTTGACGAAAGTAGAGAAACCGAATCCCGAGTGGCAGAAGGTCAGGAGCATTCAATACTATATAAAGATGCCAGTGTTTTTCAAAAATTCATTTAATGACTCATACCACCTTCAAACCACCAAATTCACATAAACCCCACTTTTAACCTGACCATTTTCATAACCAATCATGTCAGTTGATTTCATTGTCTTCAAGAGCTCCAAGAGCGGAGACATTGTAGAATCTCAGGGCACTCGCCAGATTCGCCCAAGTGAGGCCATAGTTCGAATCTCTCACTGTGGTGTTTGCGGCACTGACGATAGTTTCCGATTTTTTGACCAAGGTCTCGGGCATGAAGGCGTTGGAACCATCACCGAACTAGGCCCTTTGGTGCATGAGATTTCTGAGCTCAAAGTCGGCGATCGAGTTGGCTTGGGTTGGTTCTCTAAATTTTGCGGTCATTGTAAACCATGTCTTACAGGTAATTATGCCTTCATTCTGCTACTTGTGCAACCTCCTAAGTTAATGCAAACCAGGCCGCCAGAATCAATGCCCTAACAGTGGATATTTTGGACAATCCAATGTGGATTAAGGTTGTTTTGGAACCGCCGTGACCTAGGACGTAAGAGCGCTGTTCAAAATTCCTAACGAAATTTCGTCTGAGCACGCAGGACCTCTCATGTGCGGTGGAGCTGCCGTTTGGAATCCACTCTATCAAGAGGGTGCACGACCTGGTGACCGCGTCGGCATTATTGGTGTTGGGGGGCTCGGCCATCTCGCTATTCAATTCGCCTCGAAGATGAGCTTTGAGGCTGTCGTTTTCTCCAGCTCAGAGTCTAAAAAGGAGGAGGCCGTTAGTTTTAGTGCATCCGAATTCCATGTCACTAGTCAGGTGAAGATAGAGGACATTGGTAAGCTGAATTACCTGATCATCACAACCAATGTTTTGCTTGACCTTTCGGAGTAAGTGATCTCAGATGTAGCTTTTGATGATCTGACTAACACTTATGATAGCTATTTTGCTGCCTTGGCTCCTGGAGCCAAGATCATCCCTCTTACCTTTAGCCTGGATAATCTACAGATTCCAAGCCTTCAGTTGCAGGCCACTGGAGCCAGGGTCATTGGATCTGGATTGGCGCCAACTGCGGCTGTCCAAAGTATGTTATCGTTTGCTGCCAAACATGACATCAAACCAGTGATTGAAAAGTTTCCTATGACTCAAGCAGGTATCACAGAGGCGATGGGGAAGCTCAGAGATGGGAGGATGAGATATCGTGGGGTTGTAGTCGCATAGGCAAACAAGTATGGTCCACCCATTTAACATCATAGTTGATCGATGACTATAGTCTAAATAGTTTATATCGCCATTACTAAGCACTCTCATTGATGAATTCTCTTCATCGTTGGAAAGCATCACTTCTACACTTAAATGAGGCGGCGAGCAAGCAAGAAATAGGAATCGCCACAAAGAACCATTTCACTCAAAAGGAGTTTCTAAATGTCAACTCTCATAATGTTCGTTTTATGGGCCGTACATTAGTGGCCCTCGTATCCCTGTCTTGTGCGACAAGCTGTGTCTCGGAGATCGACGGACTACCCGACCTGCAGGTCTGGCTTCGTTGCTTTGTTCTTCTTCAATCGGGACCTGGTACCTTAAACAACGGACACACACTTAGCTTCCGACCTATTTATCGTTTGTTCCAACTTTGCTAGCATTCGCCATGCTAAATTTAGCGTTTATTCTCTATCTTATCAATCACCTGCAATTACCCAGCAGAAAATAGGACATTCCCGAACTTCTGACCGTTCACAGGCTCTCCGCCTCCGCGTTGCCGGTGTCTGATTTTGCTGTTCACCATCGAGTAAATTGGAAATGGCCTCCTATGAACCCAAATAGGTAAGATTTCTGCGTTTATCAGGGCAGGCCTCCCGAGATTCAAGGTTAGCAACGACGCTGTGGATTGAAAAATGACATCATTGTGTAGTAACTGTGCCTCGGTCCGAATATGTGACCAATTTGTCTTGCCAAGCCCAGCCCGAAATAACATCCTGTTTTCATTTGTGCCTCCGAATCACAGCAAATCGTACTTTTTGAATTATCCTGTTTACTTTCCCATGTTTTCTGTTCTTGCATCTTCGCTCTACTTTTTTTCTGGATGTGTCACACGAAAATTGTGGTGCTCCCAGAGGTCTCATCACGAATTTGAACCTCATAAACTGTGATGAATTCGTCATGACATGATTCAAAACACCTCAAATATTGTACGTCTAACAGATTTTGGATTACTTCAGGCAGAATTAGGGACTTTTGCTTCTAATTGATAAGATAAATTGTGCAATAGTTCCATGTGCATACGACTGATCGGCTGTCGATCTTTGAACTTTCACATTCTCGTCTCCGTTGGACAATCCCTCAACTAAAAAGCCCGGCCTTTCGCGTGACAAAACCGATGACTCGATGAATTGACATATTTCTGACCATATGACGTATAACATTTATAAATTTTCGTTCAATTCTAGTTAATCACTTGTGATAAGCCCATGCCATCACGAGGAACTAAGAAATTATGACTGTTGATACGAGCTCACAAACAATGTCTAAGTTGGTGACTGCAATGTTTCTTATAAGAAGAAAAACGTTCAACAAAATGCAAGATCTCTATGGTAGTTATCACCTCTTTATATAAAACTTTGCATGGCGTAATATACCATTGAAGTATAAAACACTCTTGTCGGGTCAGGTTTTCCCTTCAATCATCATTCACACCAACAACCATTTCTACCTAATTCTTATCAAGTTAAATCGCTCTCACACATCGACCACCATTCAATATGAAACCCACTACAGCTTCCATTGTCCTCAGCCTTTTCGGCAGTGCCCTAGCTGGACCCATAGCCACCAATACATCTGCCCATGGTCTAAGAGGAGGGGATAAGGGCCTATCAGGCGCACCTCAGATCCAACCTATGGGCCACCTGAATCTCACCAGACCTGCAGACAGCAGCAAGGAGAAGGGCGTTGAGAAGAGTGAAAATGAGGAGAAGGATGAGGAAAAGGATGAGGAGGGGGATAAGGATAAGCCCAAGAAGAAGAAGAACAAGTCCAAGAAGAAGGGCAAGTCCAAGGACGAAGATAAGGATGATTCTGGTGACGAGTCCGACGACGACGACAAATCCAAGAAGAAGTCAAAGAAGGGTGATAAGGACAAGCGAGGAGATGACAATGGCGACGAGGACGATGACGACGATGTCAAGCCCAAGAATAAATACAAGATCAAGGGTAACATCAAGGGCAGTAACTCAACCAGGACCTTCCTACACGCTCGTCGGGGAGATGACAATGGCGACTATGATGACGATGATGAGGATGTCAACACCAAGAAGGAGTCCAAGCTCAAAGGCAACATCAACAGCGGCAAATTCAAGGGCAACAATTCAACCACGGCCTTTCTAAACGTTCATCTGCATGACGTAGCCGGCAATTGAGACTGGTAAACAGGAAACGACACTAGCAAACATCTAAGTTCTCCCCGTACTTGCTTCTTCAGCAAAGTACCAAGGGATTTGTATAAACGGGCGATGCCAATAATCGTCAACTTATCCACACTCCTTGGCTACATGGTTCGTTGCCTAAACCTGAGCGCAATTTCAATCTCAATACACGTGCAGAGCTTGGAAAACCTCAGGGACGTCATGATCTGCTGGATAGCCTTCCTGCCGCGAAGACTATTAAATTAATTTGGGAATAGAGTACAACGGGACTGCCACGGTTAGAATATGCGAGGCCAGGTCCAGGCATGCAAAACATTTCCTAAGCACTTCATTCTCATTCTTCAGGGCTATATCAGATATTCTGCTGTAGTTGAGTACACGAGTTTTCATAGTTTATGCTTCATTGCGTATTTTCAATACCGATCAAACACTCGTTCTCGAAACATTAATCTATTTGAAAGTTGTAGTGAAATTGATATGCAAGAAGTTCATGAACCCCAATCCTCTCTTCTGACTCCCCAGTAACAAGGCGGGATCTTGGGGGTAGCAGTTTATAAACTATCCTCACCTCTGCACCCAAATGCATCCATTACTAAGCCACACTAGCTTCGTTCAATGTTCACATTTTCTATTGGCTAAAATGTGCCCCTCTTGGTGGTTCTTCGTATAGACCGCTACATCATTGGCTAGAATGACGTAGACTAAAGGCCATTTGCGATTTGTCAGCGATATTGAACGGAGATAAGTCCAAAGCGGAGGCATTCTCGGTGATATCTCTACTTTTCTTCTCATTGGAGGCGGGTTTGCTTCAAGTTGCATTATTTAAAAGTTGGATCGATCGCTAATTTGATTCATCTTTTCTCATCTATCTTCAATCTGAATGTTATAGCACGTGGGACCATGGCACTTCAAGGAAAGATCACTCTCCTCGTAACTTCCCCAACACCCCTGCAATCTCTTGCATTAAGTAATAACCCTAATGCAGACAGGAGCATCTATGGGAATTGGCGCCGCCATCGCTACGTCCCTGGCAAATCACGGATCTCATCTGATTCTAATTTCTCGTTCCGAGGTTAGCGATTACTCATGCTTATATGGATATGCTCCGACTTGATATACTGAACCCCGCAGATGCTAACACTCTGCACTTTAGCATAAATTACAAGAACTGACCGCTAAAATCAAATCCGAGCATCCTAAAAATAAAGTTATTTACCGAGCGGTTGATATTGGGGATTATGAAGCGGTCGATGCTGCTGTGGCTTCCGCAATCCAGGAAGTTGGTGACGTGGACATCTTGATCAATAATGTAAGACAAACTGGTCGCTTCACGTTCAAGATGTAGCTAACGCGCCCTTCTCAGGCTGGACTGGCACTTGGGGCTCCGGCTCCATTTCCAGAGCTACAAGTATCAGATATTCTCAGCATGAACAATACAAACATTAATGGCATGATGTTCATGACACATTCAGTCTTGAACAAATCGATGATGCCGCGCAAAGCTGGGACCATTTTGAATATTACATCAGTCACAGGTCTTGAAGTTCCACCGTTCTCCGGAGAAGCTGTCTATCATGCAAACAAAGCATGCCAAGAGGCATTTTCCAACTCTCTACGAAATGAGCTAAGCGGAACCAATATCCGAGTTCTCGTGCTCCGACCAGGCTGCGTTGCAACAAACTTTCATCTCCAAAGAGTTGGGAATGACAAAGAGATGTATGACGGCTTTTTTGAAGGCTATGAGTAAGCAAAAACCGAACACTCGTAATGGGACAGCGCGACTTACAATTCTCTTGCTAGACCTCTAATTGCGGATGATATTGCACAGGCTGCCGTATATATGCTTCAGCAGCCGTTAAATCTGTCAGTAAAGGCCATGGATGTCGTGCCTACAGGTGAGATTACAACTAAAGTCATGTTACTACCTTTACTAACGGATCCAGCTCAACGATCCCTCAATGTCTTTGACCGTACATGGAGCGAGAGGAACAAGTAAAAATTCATCAATATCAAAAGATGCAGGATGTCATGATTACAATCCCCAACCCATTAATTAGCATTCAATATATCCTTTGATTTGAAGATGACCTTCTAGTAAGGGAAGAAAACTGTATATGTTGACATAAGGTCAAGAATAGTAAATGCAAACAATGAGGACTTTGACAATGAGATGGCAGATATTTTGTGGCAATTCTCTCTAAAGCCAGAGCGCATCATTCTAGTAATCCGTATTAACCGACTTGGCCCCAGCATCAATCTTAGCCCAAGCATCAATGAGAAATTCCTCCGGTTGGGTAAATTTAAAATTCGGCAGCAGTTGATTCCACGCATTATTAGGGGTTCTCAAGGTACCCTCCGAGATACCCAAGATGAGATTACAAAACATGGGGGCAGCGAAGTTCTCTCGAATTTCCGGTGGAACAGAGGGGTGGGCGAACTTCGGTACCCACGAAGACTTAAGGTCTTGAGCTTCGAGATCTTTGACCTTTAGTTTCTCCACATCGAACGGTCCGCCTAAAATCGAAATGTCAGTGAATTTGTCACAATCATATTACATATAACTCTAGTTGCAAATCGGGGCATTACTTACGAATCTTTTCTCCAAGAGCAATGATCTCGGTCATTGTCATATCTTTGCCTTTGATACCTCCGAAAATGGGCCACTCTCCCTCGTACTCAACAGCCTGGGCGACGACCTTTGCAAGGTCCTGGGCCGTCGTGAAAGTGATTATGTCGTTTTCGCCTCCTTCAGGAAGGATTACGCGTCGATTATGGAAATCGATCGTAAGCTCAAAAATTTCGACGTGATTGCATGAGTGGACTGGGAAGGTGAGGTAGTTGGTGAACAGGCCAGGAATAAACAAGCAATATTCAATAACCTAGTGATGTTAGCACCCGAGAGATTTCTTTTGCTTTTCAATTCAAGTACGGACCTTCTTTTCTTTGTTTATTTCCTCGAGATACTTGCGAGTATCCTCCTTGTAGGCATACCAAAACGAGTGCTTGAAATGCGATCTGCGAAACAAATTAAGAATATGAGCTTGGAACCCATTTCATGTGACTTACGAAGCCCATTCACTAGGAGCGAATCGCTTCACCCCGGCCTGAATTGACGCATCTATGAGTCTCTTCTGCCTTGTGGGCTTTTCAGTAGAACCCTCATCGACAAAGGATAGGACTGTTTCCACGCCTTGCAGGGCTTGGACGAGTTCCTCCGTGTCGTCGTATGATACCTTGAGCCATTTCACTCCTGGTGCGATTTCTTTTTCAGGTGCATCCTACATAATTCAGTTTCCGGGTCCTGGAAAGGGTAATAATAGGAGGTTCTGAGAGGGAGACCAACTTTCCGAGACAAGATGAGAATGTTGTGCTTTCCAGCCGCCACAAGAGCATCAATGATCTCTCGACCAACGTCTAAATTTGTGGTTAGTAAATCTCAGATTACACGCAACTGAGAATAACATACTTCCAGATCCTCCAGCAACTGCGACGTTGACCATTTTGGCTGTTAGGGTGCGTGATAGGGTGTGTGATAACAGGAGTTTGTATAAACAAGGATGTGGAGTAATACTGATGTTTTCAGTGCTTGAAGGTTGGAATCACCATTTATGGCAGTTTCGTCTCTTTATAGACGATGGGAAGGCTAGATACGGAATTTAAGGCGGTGTTTACGGCGGAAGGCTTACAAGGCCAACCGTGAGCTTCCGCCGGTGCACCGGACATGGTGATGAAGCGCTAAGAGTCATGGCAAAAAGCACAGCTTGATAAAAAAAGAAGCCGAAAAAAATCAATCCATTATTTTTTTTATGTACAATTGTAGCCCCCATAGAGACTTAAACATTACATACAAAGAACGATATTTGGGTTCCTTTCGTCTCATGATGGGAGACTTAGCAGTCGACCATAGAGTCCAATATTAGCGTCGGCAGTGAGACATGCGGGCCAATGATGCGCCATGATTACCCCCAGCCGTCCAATTTAGTGCGATGGCCTGTTCATCGCCGATAATCCCGGAGATTAAGCATTCCAGATTAGTAATACCGCCGGTGCGACGGCGGTCGAAGCAGACATCACGAGCCTCCTGAGCGCGTAATGAGCCTCACTACAGCCGAATCTCCTCCAGGGCCGTAATCATGGACCAACCAGACTCTAGCAACCAAACCTACACAATGGCCCCGGCCCTAAAACGCCGCAAAGTCCGCAAGGGCACGTCGAGTTGCTGGGAGTGCAAGCGGCGAAAGGCGCGGTGCACCTTCACTGGGTCCGGGAACAGCGCTTCTTGTGATGGCTGCAGGCGCCGCGGCACGCAATGCATCAGCCAGGATCTTCCTGATCAGCCTGCTCCCGTTGGGACCAATCGTCATTTAGTTGATAGGCTTGGACAAGTAGAAGCCCTTGTCGGCCAACTTGTGAAAGCTGCACATGGCAGGGGACTTGCAGAGAAGCCTCCATCCGCCATGCCATCATCATTGCCACAGCACCAAACCAATGAAATCGCATCGCCAGGGTTGGTATCGTCCCAACTGCCAATGACCGACGAAACTTTTGTATCTCCAGAGCTTAATTCGGCACATTCGCACGATCGCATTAATCACGCCAACTTGGTGAGTCTCATTCTGATTCCCATTTATCTGCACCTAATTAACTGACACCAACAGGGTGACATCGAAAGACAAACACCCGCACATACAAGTACAAGACATTCTACCGTCTCCAAAATTCGCCCAACCGCAACCACCTTTTCAGAAAAACACATCCCATCATCTTCTGGTAAATATGATTATATTTGCAGAGAGCTCCTCTCCGCATGGCCTACACAGGAAGACTTTGAAATCATTCTCAGCGTCCCTGTCGAGACAACTTCAATGGTTCGAGGAGTGACATTCGCCCAACCCAACAGCGCAGGCGAGCTCGTGCTGCCATCAGCGCAGACGTTGCTGCAGTTACCGCCTTCAGGATCTCATCCAGTACTAATTGCACGAAAACTCCTCATCTTGGTCACGCTGCTCCAAGGCATGCCAGCCTCATCGGTTACGCATCTCGAAACCCTCAGCATCAGCCATCATGACATGATATCCCAAATAGTAGAGAGGTCACACAATTTAGTAACATGCAACGATGACTTAGTCGCTTCAGTAGAGGGCATCGAATGCATCATGCTGGAAGCCTTATATGAGAATTACTGCGGCAACTTTCGTCGTTCGTGGCTCGCTGCGCGCCGTGCCGTGACTATCGCAGAAATGCTCGGCCTCCACCGAGGCGTCAAGCCGCCGTCCTTAAATGGGGCGCCATTCAAACCCGAATACATGTGGTTCCGCTTGGTTCAGCTCGATCGCTATCTGTCCATGATGATGGGCCTACCACAAACGTCACTCGATGAAACCTTTGCTCGTCCGGAACGGTTAAAAGATTGTTCTGGCCCTGAACGCATGCACCGTCTAAATTGTGTTGCCGCAGGGCGCCTGTTGCGACGCACACCTGCGGAAATGTACGATCCAACAGTCACCAGGGAAATTGACAGGCTGCTTGAAGAGGCTTCGGCTTCGTTACCGGCGCAGTGGTGGGTTCCTCCAAACCTATCGCTCTGCCAAACCCGCATGGATACCGTCCGCGAAACGCTGCGGTTCAATGATCATTTCATGCATTACCACATGGTAGTGCAGTTGCATCTGCCGTATTTGCTACGCTCGGAACCAGGGCGTGACTATCAGTACAACCAAATGACAGCCATTGCAGCCAGCCGCGAAATTCTATCCAGATTTTCCACCTTCCGAACCGTTCACTCAGTGGGATATTACTGTCGAGGCGTAGACTTCCTAGCCTTTGTAGCTAGTACAGCATTGTGTCTTGGTCACATAGTCGATCGACGCCACCGCGAGAAAGAATCTGGGTTTCATTTTCTGCGTCACCAGAGAATGTGCGACCGGGGCCTTTTGGAAACCATCCATGCCAGCATGCTTGAGATTGCGCGTCGAAACAGTGACGCCATATCATCCACAGTGGCCACATTGATTGCGTATCTCTTAGCTATTGAGGAGGACGTGGATGCGGGGAATGAGTACACCATTACATCCTTCCCTGAGTCCAGGAAGGAGGATGAGCTTGGATGCAATGTAAATGTCAGCAATGATGGCGCTGTCTTGGATATATGCCTTCCGTATATCTGGGCCATCAAAATCGAGCGCGTCCCTCGTCAAATCGGGACGCTAACCAAAGAGCTGGACCAGTACCAAGCAGTTCATGGACACAATATATTGGGGGTAAATGAACAAACTTCACGATCTTTTATACTAGAACAACCATCGGAAGAAAATGAGGTGATTTTTCAAGATGTGGATCTGTCATTTTTTGACCCATTAATATAGAACCAGACAACTAGATATGTTTGACAACATTATGATGTTATGTCCACACAATCATGGCTGTGAGAAGATGTGTCTTGGCGTAGTGGAGACCAGAAGCTGGATGGATCACATTGAGGAGAACTTACGGATTAGGTCAAATAGCGTCATAATCCGAGAGGATCCAATTAAGAACTATAATAAGGTACGACATCACCAGTGCATAAATTCAAAGCAAATATCTTAAAAGGAAATCAGGTGTCTTGTTATTTATTAAGATTATATATACCCGGAACAGTAGTAGTACGCGTTATCCTAACAGACATGGATTGAGCAGGGTACAAATGCAAGCAGCGGAATTAGATGCCAGACTTTTAACCCCCACCGCAATCAACTCGTGCGCTCTCATTAATCCTCCATCAATCAAAGCGGATAATTTACCACCACCACCACTTCTTGCCACCAGTGGAGCCACCGTAGTTGGATCCAGAGTTAGATCCGGAGTTGGATCCGGAGCCATAGTTGTTGCCGGAGCCGGAAGAGCTGGAGCCGGAACCGTAGTTGTTGCCGGAGTCAGAGCTAGAGCCGGAGCCATAGTTGTTACCAGAGCTGGAAGAACCAGAGTCGCTGCCACCGGGGGTGTAGCCAGAGCCAGATCCAGAGCTAGATCCAGAGTCGCTTCCACCAGGAGTGTAGCCAGATCCAGAGCTGGAGCCAGAGTTGGAACCAGAGTCACTGCCACCAGGAGTGTAGCCGGAGCCGGAGCCAGAAGATCCGGAGCTGGAGCCGGAGCCGTAGTCGTTGCTGGAGCCAGAAGAGCTACCACCGGAACCGTAGTTGTTACCGGAGCCGGAGGAGCTGCCACCAGAGCCGTAGTTGTTGCCAGAAGAGCTGCCGCCGGAGCCGTAGCCGCTGCTGCTGCCGCCGCTGTTGCCACCGCTCTTGGAGCAAGACTTGGAGCCGCTGTTGTAGCTGTAGGAGTTCTTCTTGCAAACGCAAGTGCGCTTGAACCAGGAGTACTCAGCATCGCTGCCGCAGTCCCACTCGCAAGATCGGCCGTTCCAGCTCTTGCCATCGGGGCAAGCGCAAGACTTGGAACCGCTGTCGTAGCTCATGCCGCTCTTGTTGCACTGGCAGTACTTGAAGCGAGCAACGTAGCTGGCATCATCACCGCAGTCGTAAGCGCAGACACCGCTCTTGCGGACCTGGCCAGCAGCGCAAGCGGGAACGCAAGCACCATTGACCTCCTCCTTGCCGGAAGCGCAAGCGCAAGCACCGTTGCTAGTAATGTAACCAGCCTTGGAGCAGACACACTTGCCGCTGTAATCACGGGAAGTACCGGCAGCGCAGGTAGGGACGCAGGCCTTGTTGGACATCTCATAGCCGGAAGAGCATCCGCAAGCACCGTTAACGGTGGTGTAGCCAGTAGCAGTGTTGGAGCAAACGCAGTTTCCGGAGTTGTCGCGGGAGGTACCGGAGCCGCAAGAAGGAACGCACTTGGAACCGACCATATCATAACCAGAGGAGCAGCCGCAAGCGCCGTTAACAGTGGTGTAGCCAGTAGCAGTGTTAGAGCAAACGCAAGCGCCGGTCTTGTCACGGCCAGTACCGTTGGCACAGGTGGGAAGGCACTTAGAGCCAACCATGTCGTAGCCAGAGGCACAAGCACAGGCGCCGTTGGTGGTGGTGTAGCCAGTAGCAGTGTTGGAGCAGACGCAGTTGCCGCTGTTGTCACGACCGGTGCCGGAGGCACAGGTGGGCAGGCACTTAGAACCAACCATATCATAACCTGAGGAGCAGCCGCAAGCACCGTTGACGGTAGTGTAGCCAGTAGCAGCGTTGGAGCAAACGCAGGCACCAGTCTTGTCACGGCCAGTACCGTTAGCACAAGTGGGAAGGCACTTGGAACCGACCATGTCGTATCCGGAAGAGCAGCCACAGGCACCGTTCACAGTGGTATAACCAGTGGCAGTGTTGGAGCAAACGCAAGCACCGGTCTTAGAGTCACGAGAGGTACCGTAAGCACAGGTGGGCAGGCACTTAGAACCGACCATGTCATAGCCAGAAGAGCAACCGCAAGCACCGTTGACAGTGGTGTAGCCAGCAGCAGTGTTAGAGCAAACGCAGGCACCGGTCTTGGAATCACGGCCAGTACCGTTGGCACAGGTGGGAAGGCACTTAGAGCCAACCATGTCGTAGCCAGAAGAGCAACCGCAGGCACCGTTAACGGTAGTATAACCAGTAGCAGTGTTAGAGCAGACACACTTGCCGGTGCTGTCACGGCCGGTGCCGGAGGCACAGGTGGGCAGGCACTTAGAACCAACCATATCATAACCTGAGGAGCAGCCGCAAGCACCGTTGACGGTAGTGTAGCCAGCATC